>JAGFMF010011752.1:28691027-28703530 GCA_019455555.1 Galemys pyrenaicus | reverse complement strand
CTTACACTGGTTTGACAGTGGTCGATTACATGTCCCCACAGTTCCAACGTGCCTGTTCACTCACCCAACTCCTCTCCCCAACCTTCTCTACTGGCTGCTCTTTTAAAGTTTGCCCTTACCCAAATTTGGATTTTTATTACAGATCTAAAGCTCTTTCAATTTTATGCTGATTAAATCAGTACTGCAGTATTTGATTAACCAAAAATAAATAAATAAATAAATAAATAAATAGTTGTTAAGCTTTGGAACAGTGTCTGGCACATACAAAAGTCAAAGTCTCACCCAGGGCTCAACACACATTTGGAAATGGCCAAAAGTAGTTGAGGACTGCAGGCCCTGAGGCTTACCACAACTTCTCAGTGCAGTGTGAAAATGACCACAGACAAAACACAGACACCTAGCATACCCAGGCTCCAGCAAACCTTTATGAAAACTGAAATTTGAATTTCGGGTAATTTTCACCTATCTCCAAATGCTATTATTCTTCTGATTTGTTTCAAGCCATTTAAACATGTAAAGTCCATTCTTCGTTCAGAAACCCACTGCACAGAAACTGGCAGCGGTTTTGCCAACCCTGGTCCAGTCTCAGTTCTTCCTGTAGCTAGCTGATGGCTCTAGCCTACGCAATCAACTTTACACCTGACAGCCTAAGAGGCATGGTCACCTAGTCAACAGAACACCTTGCAGGCAGGCATATAGAGTCAATGAAACAAAGCATATGCAAGCACTCTGAATACCAGAAGCACCTCAGAAAAACAGTAGGAGAAAGCGGCAGCACAGCGATGATAAACACTTGTTTGTTAACACTGAATTCCAAAGGGCACTGGAAATAAAAAATAGTGAAATGAGAAACTATCACTGGGGAAGCCGTATGAGTTGGTTAAAAGTACTACACTTTTAGTCAGACTGGCCAAGGTTCAGGACTGTCTGTCCTTCAGTATTTAAAACTTCGGGTGAGCAAAATATCTTTATCTGTAAAACAAGGGAGATTATGTACAACTTCATAACATCATGAGACATTAGTAAAACACGAAAATAATCCACCCGGTGCCAGGCACTTCGTAAGTGCCCAATAAAAATAGAGCCGTCCTTGCTTTTATCATTGCCAGAACGCAGATCCTAAGTATTTCCTGGGAAGATGTAACAGGTAGAGGGTGAGAGTTGCGGAATTGGAGTTGCATGTCGGGGGCTAGAACGCTGTTTTTCTGCAAACTGATGAATCTAAGTAGACCTCTGTGGGTCTCAGTCTTCCAGTCTGCAGATTCCTCAGGATCTTCCAGCTCCAACCATCACTAGATATAAGGAACCCAGTTCAACACCCAACCAGATTCCAGAGCGAGGTCGCTACACAAATAATATCCCAGACGGTCACAGAGAGCTTGGTTATCACCAAATTATCCTTCTCACGAGCCGTGACTTGAATCTGTACTTAGTGTGAGAAAGGTGAGCGAGGAAGAGGCAAGACTGACCTGGCCGGGGATAGAACCAGTGAAAGGCACTCGACTGAAGGAAGGTGCTACCCGCTGTAGAGTCGCAGCAACTGTAATTGTGACCAATTTCAGTTCAAATATCGCGGGAGAGCCCGGGAGCCAATCGCCGCGATCGCCCTCTGACCCGGAAGCAGAAGCGCCGGCGCCGCGGCGGCCCCGGTGGATGTCTGTTGTCTTCTGGCTGCTTCCTGGCGCCCTCCGGTGCGTATCGTGCGGGAGCCCTGGGCCGGAGCAGCTTTACTGCCAGCGGCCCTGCGCTCCCAATCACTCCCCGGGAGTTCCTCCCTTTCCAGGACCGAACCCCCACCCTTCGTCCCTCCGATCTTGGCCTGGGGGAAGTGGTAGAGAGGGCTGGCGGAACTTGCCCAAAGAGGGGACCGACGTCGGGGATCTTTGCTTGGACTTCTCTTGTTCTCCCCTTCTCTGCTTTTCAGTTTGAGAGGGGCAAGTCCAGCCAGCCGCTGTGCAATGGGACCCTGAGGAGATGGACCTGTAATGAGACTGGGTACCACTTTGATGAACAGTAGGATGCCTAATGTCCTGCCCTTGAACCTTTGGCACTTCCTACACCGCTCTGCCACCGAGGGCATCGCACCTGCTGTCCACCTTGAAATGTCCATTCCCAGGTGTCCACTCCTGTTATTAGTTTATAAACGCCCTTAGCTGGCTCTCATCTGATTCTCAGTAAATACTTATGAAGCACTTGATGTGTTTGTTACCAGGACAACTCCCGCATCCAATTTAAGGGGTGGGGAAAAAATACAAAAAACCCCTTTAGAATCCTTAAATCTCGTGTGGGAATGCTACTTCACATTGTGCACCAGGCCAACACGGGTTAGTTGAAGTTGTGTACTTGGTTTTATAATTTTCATGTCACATCAGCACTCCTTCCTCCAGGTCCTGTTTTTGTATCTGCTTATAGTGCTTTTCACATTGAAACTTAAATATTCCTGGTTTAGATCTCTTTCTGGACGAGGGTTGTATTTTCTTCTCTAACTCAATGGTCCAATACACTAAAGTCTTTAAAATTCTGGCTGGTCTTAGGAACTTGGCAAGCTAGTTAACCTCCTAAAGTCTCAATTTCTTCATCTATAAAATGAGCATCATAGGAAGTGCCTCCCTCTTAGATTTATGCAAGTATTAAGTGTAACAATGTTAGTAAAATGTTTAACATAAAACCTACAAATAGCGCACTATAAATGTTAAGTGTCACTAATTTTTTATGAATGTACTTGTAATTAAAGCGATTCCATCTGAATGGAATTTTATGGTGATTTATTTTATAGGTATTCACAAAATATTTAAGGACTTATATATTGTTTTCAGTTGTCTGGCACTTGCAATACCGTGGCCTTATTTTGACTCTTTTGCTGAAAGTAACTAACACTGATGTTTTCTGTGTCTGTGCTATAATCCACAGTTCGGTGACCTTGTCCGATAGAAGGCTACTTTATTTTTACAACTCTCAAGTTCTGATTTACAAGATGAAGCAAAATGCCACAAGCAATGCTGCCTACACTGTGGATTGTGAAGATTATGTGCATGTGGTAGAATTTAATCCCTTTGAGAGTGGGGATTCAGGAAACCTAATTGCATATGGTGGCAATAACTACGTGGTCGTTGGCATGTGTACATTTCAGGTCAGTGTACAAAACTGCAGTGAGGGACTGAAAATATTTCACTGGAAAAAGCTTACATAGTATGTTGAGTTTGAATGTAAAATAAATTTTGTAAAAAACTACAGAGAAAGTTACTTCCGTGTTGAAATTTGTACAAACATTAAATAGGTAGTGAAAAGGAATAAAATTTCTTTCTTGTCTCACTATTCTTAATGAAATACTCTGGTAATTGAAGGTTGTGATTAACTGACCATTAGTCTGTACAAGGAAAACACTGTTTAAATGCCATCTAATTAATAACTTAATCCAATTTCTCTTTCTCCTTGTCATAAGAAGTAAGTTAATGTTGAGAACTCAGAATACAACCCTCCAGAAGGTTTAATAGCTGTCGTGATATTGTGCTTTCCTAGTAGTAAGTTTTTTATATATCTAAGGCGTGCATCTAGAGTATACAAAGTATGAGATCATATTAATTGAGCAAGGAGTTTAGCATACTCATTGAGACAAACTAGAGCTAAAATATCTAGCTTTTACACCTGGCTGACTTTACTTTAAAAAAAAAGATTTACTTGTTTATGCATACAAGAGCTGGGGTGTAGGCCAGAGGTGCAGGGGGTGAGAGGATTCACCAGAGACAGTGGGGAGCAGAATAGACAGATCTACTGAAATACATTGCTAAGGGGAGCAACATGCTAGACAGGAGAGGTCTGCTATGCCATGTGGATTAGTTCCCTGGCCAATGATCAAACTTGTGCTGCAGTAACTGCTGATATCTTGATAGTGCTGAGACTTAACCCCTTGTGCCACCAGGGAGGACCCAGCTTTACTTCTTAACAAATGACCTCAAGCAGGTGCTTACCCTTTCTTCTATAAAATGAGGAAAATAACACTTAATAGGTTTTTGTGAAAATATAATGAGTTAGTACATGTAAAATTCCTGGAAAGCATCTAGCACGTCACAATACATGTTTTAACTGTCATTGATTTGGTCAGTGGTGACACTCAGGCATAGTCCCACATTTATTCACCAAAGTAAATTGCTTTGTGGTGAACATAATACCGTATTTTCTTACAGCAAACCTGGTTCTACTTGTAAAGAGGATTTTGAACAATGACATTTCAGGCCTAAAAAAAATCTCTGGTGAATTTCTTGTTTACCAGAATGTTATTCTTTCTCAAATGAAGGTTAATCATTGTGGTAATGTGGCAGTGACCAATTTTCAATGATTTAAAATATCACTAAAGTGATATTACAAACATGATTATTATTTCCTCTTTTATTCAAGAGGCAGTATAGAATCGTACAGTGTTTTAATATCATAAAAGCAGCTTAGCATTTTACAGTGCAACAGTGTAAAAATTAGACAAAATTAGATCACGTTCATATTTATCCTAAGAAGAAAGTATGAATTAAAGGCTTCACTTTGCTGGTGCAAGAACTCTTACAATATTTCACATTGTCTCTTAGGATGAGGTAGAGTTTCTAGCTTTTATGCTAAATATAACCCTCAGCCTGACTTCAGCTAGAATACCAGGTTAGGATCATAAAAAAAAAAAAAAATCATATGATTAAAAGAAATAACATGAAACACTTGAAAAAGACTGATGGTTAAACCTTTCTTCTACTAGAGCCTACTAAGCTACAAAAGAATAAAGCAGCCCCCTACAGATAAAACTAACATTTTACATCATTATTTTTAAAATTAATAGCTATGAACATGGAATTGCATTGAAAATACTGAAAGAAATACACTTTAGGTCTAGTTTATGGTTAGCTAAGAAACACTAAGGGAAGAAATCAGCAAGGGAGAAAAATCAGGAAAAAAGGCAGGAATGATGAATGGCAGAGAAAAAAAAACTAGCAAAAACACATGTATTGCTCCATTATAATTTGTGGTCATGCACTATCCCTGCTGATACTCAGACATGTGAGACTAATGGATAGCTCTTATGCCTGAATTATCTATGGAAAGAATTGGGCTTTTATTAATTTGCCAAGTAGTAAGCACAAATTTTATTCTGTGCCATATGTTGGCGATAACCCTTAAAGCTGCAATGGCACCACTGTATCTGATTTAGAGGCATAGGATTATACACTTCAGGTGTATATTACCACATACATCCACCACCCAGGTATCTAAAGTCCTCCACCATAGTCCATTGTGCCCCTACCCACTTTGCTTGTAGCCCCCCCCCCTCTTTTCTCCCCCACATAGTCTCAATTCTATAGTCAGATTTTTAGGGTTTGTTATTGGTTTGGTTTTATGTTACCTTTTGTTTTATTTCTCTGTATTCCATGTATAAGTGATACCACCCAATGTTTTTCTTTCTCCTTCTGATTTAACTCGGTTAGCATTATCCCCTCCATTCCCTTCCATGTTGTGACAGATGGCAACAGTTCATCTTATACCGGAATACTGTTCCATCATGAATATATTCTATATCTTCCTAATCCATTCATCTGTCTTTGGGCATTTAGGTTGTTTCTATAACATGGTGCATATATCCCTTCAAATCCTTGTTTTTGTGTTCTGTGGGTACAGCCTAGAAGTGGGTCATATGGTATGTCAGTTTTTCATATTTTGAGAAACTTTCATACTGTTTTCCTTAGAGACTACCATTTTACATTCCCACCATAGTCCAGAGGTGTTCCTTTTTCTGTCTATCCTCAGCAACCACTATGTCTGGTCTTTTTGATATGGGTTTTTCCCACGGTGTGAGATGGTATTTCATTGTGGTTTTGATTTGTATTTCCTCAGTGATAAGTGATGGTGGCACTTTCTCATGTGCCTTTGCCCACCTGTATATCTTCTTTGGAGTAGCCCCTATTTAACTCTTTTGCATGTTTTTTGATTCGGTTATTTTTTTCCTTTTTGATGAGTTATATGAATTCTTAGTAGATATTTTTTAATCAGCCCCTCGTCAGATGTAGTGCAAATATTTTCTCCCATTCAGGGGGGTGTCTTCATTTTAGTGATCATTTCTCTTATTTTGCAGAAGCTTTGTAGTTTGATGTATCCAAATTGTTTTTACCCTCTCGTTGCTCTTGCTGTGAAAGAGAAATCCACAGAGACATCACGGAAGCCCATGTTATTAAGTATTTTGCCTATGTTTTCTTCTATGTATTTTATGGTTTCAGGTTTTATATCCAAATCTTTAATCCATTTTGAGCTAATTTTTGTATAAGGTTAGAGGTCTAGTTTCATTCTGTGATATGGCTGTCTGCTTTTCCCAAACAGTTGGTTGAAGAGATTTTCCTCTCTCCAATGAATACTGTTGGCTCCTGTAGCCAAGAGTGTGAGTTTATTTCTGGGCTCTTCATTCTAATGCCTTGGCTAGACCCCTGTTCTTTTCTTTATATGTTGCTATTCAGAGAGATTGAAGCTATAGTTCAAACAGTTAGAGACAACTGAGTTCCTTGGCTAGACCCCTGTTCTTTTCTTTATATGTTGCTATTCAGAGAGATTGAAGCTATAGTTCAAACAGTTAGAGACAACTGAGTTCCATTCATTTGCCCTTAAAGAATCAGAATAAAGTATTTCTTCCTTTTGAATTTATTTTTTAATCCAATTAAACACTGCTAAACATTATTCTAATTCTGTCATGTTAGACTCTTCAAGATCCATAGCACCCAATTTTGTGCTTCCCTCGTCTTGATAGGAACCTAAATAAAGGTACTTGAATTGAAAGATTTCCACGTTCCTATCAGAAAGGCAATCCTTATTCTAAGATTGTTAGTGAAATACCATCAACAAAGTGAATTTGAATTTCAACAAAGCATTTTTCATAATTTCATGTTTTTTTAATATAATAGAAATATGCGTTAAATACTATTACTGATTGGTGTCCTGTATTTGTCAAATATTAAGTGCTGCCTAGGTGCTGGAAACTGGTGATAGATAAGTTAAATAAGCAAAGACATTACCCTCAAGGAAATGTTTAAATGTAGAGCACTGTAATAGAAAAAAATTTATAAAAGCTTTATATATACGTGTGTGTATACAGGACAAAGGAAATACGAAAGTTTCTAAATCAGTTCAAAAGGTCATCAGTAATAAATTGAGGTCTCCTGAGACTTGGATAAGAGCACTTAATTGTGGTCAGTACATTCTTATATAGGTGACAAGCTTCATTTAACAAACATTTATTGAGCATTTGTATGCCAGACGCTCAGATCCAAACATCGTTTAATAGATTGGATTAATGAGCCAGGTTAATCAAGCTAAAATTTAATATGGATTAATGGGTCCGGTTGAACAAGCTAAAATTGAATAAAGAATAAAAATGTGTGTAAAGTCATAAAATGATGGACTGCTAGAGTTAAAAAGGAAAATTGTGACATAGGGTTTTTGGTCACCTTGATGTTCACCATGATAACTGCAGTGATTAAACTACGGAAAGAAACTAATTCAGTGTTGTCCAATAGAATTACAATGTGGGCCATAGATGTAAATTTAAATAGTATAGTAACCACATTATGAAAAATAAAATACAGATGAAATGAACTTTCATAATATGTATTTTACCTTGCATGTGCAAAATATTTTGTCAATATAAAAAATCATTAGACATTTTATATTTTGTATACTAAACCCTATGTATGTATCTATGTAATTTACAATTATAAAATGTATATATCTCATCTTAAATGAGCCACATTTCAAGTGCTTAATAACCCCCTGTGGTTAGTGGCTACAATATTGGATAGTAGCTCTATAGCCTCCTCTATAAATTGGCAGTAATGTTTAGTTCTTAATGGTATATTGTGAATTAAAAGAGATAATGTTTTGGAAGATAAATTTCAGGGTATTAAAATATTTAAATCTGTCATGGTGAAGAGGGTTTTAGGCTTAGAATGTTAAATGGATTTTATATTTTTCATATTTTTGATTGGAGTTGTTGACTTCTGGTACTTAAAGACTGGTGCTGAATCTGCTTCTTTGAGTTTGTTCACCTAGGGAAATCAGATATTTGTTCAGATATTTGCCGTCGCTGCTCTATTCATTCTGTGTACTTCAGAGAGCACAGTTTTGAGCAATTAATAAAATTTACTTGGAAACAGATGTTGGTTTAATGTTAAGGAGAGCTCTTCCAATAGTAGAATAAATCCAAACTGAATGAGCTCCCCCAGTAAATAGCTAGATCCCTCACTCTGAACGTGCCCAGAGAAAGAGTTGTGCAAAATGGCCTACTAGAGATTCAAGCATTAAATGAAAGAAGTGGACTAGGTAAAGTTTATAGTCTCATCTAAGTGAAATTCTGTATTTGTTCTTGGCGGGTGTAATAGGAGGGCCTGCCAGTTTCAAACCCTTAGAATAGCCCTTTCATCAACCTGGTTTTGCCTCAACCTCAAATATGCTGGAACCTTGTATAATCATTTGTGTTAGAGCAAGTTTTCCAAAGTATCTTAATTTCCTGCCTATACAATACTGCCTACACCCCAGAATAAACCCAAAATAGCGTTCGTCTCTGCCTATACCACACACACACACTGGCCTTTTAGTTGGCTCAATAACAGACATTGGTGCCAGGGAAAAAAGGTTTCACTGGTAATACATAAAACTCAGGCTAGTCCCTGGGATTTCTTTATCTCCACAACCACCCAATACATACTTTGGATCACAGATTCCAAGACGTAATTAATTGTCAGTGCTATTGTTAAGTAGCAAAATAACATACATTTTGATGATAAAAACTTCATAATTAGAAAGTTGATTTGTCAAGTGTGGAAAATGAAATCAGCTATGATTAGGCTACTAAACTTAATTTTAAATTGCTTAGTGGTAGTTTCCTTGACTCTTAGCTATACAGTTACATGCACAAATTATTAGTTATTGGATATGGGCAAATGTCCTTCAGATGGCTGCATGCCT
Source organism: Galemys pyrenaicus (assembly GCA_019455555.1). NCBI lineage: Eukaryota > Metazoa > Chordata > Mammalia > Eulipotyphla > Talpidae > Galemys > Galemys pyrenaicus. The sequence goes on along the minus strand of JAGFMF010011752.1, from coordinate 28,694,548 downwards.
CAGTGATGAGTTGCTTTATCTGGATTTGAATTTTTGCATTATTTTTGTAGTGAAAGAACTTTATAGGCTACCAGACATAGATGACTTTTTCATTTGTTTTCCTCATCTTCCCATAAGGATAAAATGAAATCATTTTAGTAGTGTTGAACGAGGTAAATAAGCTGACTTTAGTAATAAGCATCTTACCAGAATCAAATATCAAAAAAACTAAACCAGATTGTTACTTGCATGTTCACTATGCATAGGCTCTAATGGTATCAGTGAACAATTTATAACGTGTTATACTGTATTTAATACTGTGTGAAAATCAATAATACTTATAATAGCTTTGAGGTTTCAGGTATCTTGTACAAAATCAAAATTTCAAGTACAGTTTATTTTTTCTATATTGTCAGTTGATTCCTTTATCTAAAATATTCTGATTCATAGAACATCCCTTTTCATCGGTTTTGTTGTGAAATGTGGTTCTATTTGAAATAAAATATCTCCTAATATAAAGTATAACGTGTTTACTGTTTGTTTTTACTTGCCTTAAAGAATTATTTTGTGAGGCTTGGACAGCTTTTGAATATTTTTGTTTTCAGTAAACTAGTTAAATCTTAATGTGTCGTCTGCTTTTGACCTTCTTGAAAGAATATACACGGCCTACAAAATATTGCATTGTTTGTTCTAATAAGTCACTAAAACATTTTCTTTGTATGCTTAGGAGGAAGACGCAGACACTGATGGAATTCAGTATAAAACACTGCGAACATTTCAACATGGAGTCAGAGTCGATGGTATCGCTTGGAGCCCAGAGACTAGACTTGATTCATTACCTCCCGTAATCAGGTAAGCTTAACATTGTTAAATGCCAGATTTGTTAATGTCCTTTGTATTAATCTGAAGTCCTTAATCATGATGATATTTTTCCTTCATTTCCATTTTTACCCCCAGATCCTGATGTTAGATATTTTAACATTGGATACTTTTTCATAATTTTGATTTATTGTACAGATTTGTGAGTTAAATATGCAGCTATAGCAGAGATACCTTGAGTATGTGTTTGGGCCTAACTACAAAGTTCTTTACCTGGGATTTGCCTGAATCATTTGAGGTCTCCATAGTCAATGAATTTACCATTTCTTGAAAGTACAAGTCTATTAAAATGTATTTGCTGAGTCGTTTAATATACCTTAGTGTCCCATGCATAGGCCAGTTACTTCTTCATGTTTAACAGTAAATAAAATTGTAGTTCTGCTCCTTGAACTTCAATTTTTATGAAAATATTTGAAAGAATGATTGCTTTCTAAGCCTCCCTGGTGGTGCAAGGGGTTGAGTGCCGCACTCTGGGGCTTCCACAGCAACTGCAGCATGAGTTTGATCCCGGGCCAGGGAGGTGACCCACGTGGTGCAGCAGACCTCTCTTGCCTTTCCCACTGCTCCCCTCAGCAGTGTATTTCAGTTCATCTGCCTGTTCTGCTCCCCACTCTGTCTCTGGTGAATCCTCTCACACCCCACACCTCTGGCCTGTACCCCAGCTCTTGTATGCATAAATAAATAAAAATCTTAAAAAAAAAAAAGATTGCTTTCTGAGAAAAATCTTAACAGTACCTGATGAGGCCTCCTCACAAGGGCAATATATGGCAGGTTATTTAAAGTTTCTTTGCAAAACCCTGATCTTGCTTCCACAAATGTTAGATCTCAGAGATGTGGTAAACAATATTTAACAACTGCCACTTAGCTCTAACTGAGCTGACCTATTTAGTTGTTGTTGTTGTTCTTAATTTAAGGGACAGTTTTACATACCATGAAATTCTCATCTCTTAAAGAATATAGTTTGATTTGTTGTGACTGATACATACATTTGCATAACCTACACACTGTACTGCATACTATTTCTGTCATTCCAAACAATTCTTTGTGCATCTTGCCAGTCAGCACCTGTGCTTCATCCCCTATAGAAACAGTCATGATTCCAATTTCTATAACCAGAAGTTAGTTTTGCCTGTTGTAGAACTTCAGGTACGTGGAATATATACAGCATGTAATTTTTGTGTCTTAATGTTTTTGAGATTTATCCATATAGTGTGTACCATTCTTTTTTTATTATTATTTTTTTGTGGATTGCACAATTGTATAAATATGTTGTGGGGTTTTTTTTAATCCTTTTTCCTATAAGGAGACACCAGGATAGCTTTTAGTTTTTAGTTCTTATGATTAAAGCTATTAGGAATATCCGTGAATATGGCTTTTGGTTGATGTATCTTTAACATTTTAAAAGAGTACAAATTTCCAAAGTTGTTCTACCATTTTATATTCCCAACAAAATTTAATAAACCTATTCTCCATTTTTGTTATTGGTCTTTAATTTTAGCTGTTCAGTGATACTACAACATTTCTGTTGGGGAAATGCCATCTATATATCCAATACCCTTTTTTTTTAACTCAAAACTTTACACAATTATGATTAGCCTTTGTATATAAGATTTTATACTTAATTTAAAATTAAGTATAGTGGTATGTTAAAATGACCAAGGTATAATTTTGTATCTCTTACCATCATTAACTTTTATCTTTATTTAACATTTGATTTCTTGAATTCTGTTCTGTCTCTTCCTCTGCCTTTCTACTCTTTTTCTTTCCCCACTTGCTTTGCTTTCATACACATGCTGAGAATCTAAAAGTTATAGGATTAAAAATGAATTAGTTTAAAAAAAATTGCTTAGATTTTTTTAATACAAACATTGAACTACTTTTTAATAGTTATATAAAACTACAAGGTGTCTTAAACGTTAATACAAATAATACCCCAGCTTTTAGTAGATATAAGTATACCAGCTTTTATAGGTATAACAAGATTTCATCTTCTTTCATCTAACTTTCATCTTCTTTCATCTAACTTTATTTAGAGCAGTAGAAAAAGTAAAATGGTCTATAGATGACTAGAGAAGGTAAAAGACTCAAGTAGATGTATAAAATATTTTAATATCTATTAAATAATAAATATTTATCTCATTAAACTAGACTTGCTTTTTTTTTTAATCCATACTTTATACTTTTAATAAAAAGTTAAAAATTCGGGGCCTCCCTGGTGACGCAGCAGGTTGAGCACTGCTCTGTGAAGCATCTACTGCACAGCAGTGTGAGTTTGGTCTTCGATCTGGGAGAGGACCCACATGGCGCAGCAGACCTCTCCTGCCTTGCCCATTGCTCCCTTCAGCAGTGTATTTCAGTCAATCTGCCTGTTCTGCTCCCTGCTCTATTCTGGTGAATCACCTCACCTCCCACGACTCTGACCTGTACCCCAGCTCTTGTATGCAAAAATAATTAGCTCTTTAAAAAATTAAAAAAAAAAAAACTTTTAAAAAAAAGAAAAAGTTGGGCCTCCCTGGTGGCGCAGTGGGTTAAGCAACACACTATGAAGCGGGCCGCGGTCACTGCAGCACGAGTTCGATCCCTGCTGCCGGCCGGGGCGGGGACCCACATGGTGCAGCAGACCTCTCCTGCTGTGCCCGCTGCTCCCCTCAGCAGTGTACTTC
>JAGFMF010011752.1:28672267-28691001 GCA_019455555.1 Galemys pyrenaicus | reverse complement strand
CTCTCTGTGGTGAATCCTCTCACCCCCCCACACCTCTGGCCTGTACCCCAGTGCTTGTATGCATAAATAAATAAATCTTTAAAAAAAAAAAAAAGAAAAAGTTAAAAATTAAATTTATGTTGTGACTTCTAATAAAATTTTATACTTTTATATAGTAGTTCTTATGTATTTAGGGAAAAATAAAAGATGATCATGTAATATTTTTTACAACAGTGCACATTTTCCTTTTCATCCCCAAAATGATATTCAGCTTTGTGACTGAAGGGGAGGAGAACTTTTATTTATACAAGTTAAAAATTAGTGGGGTTTTTTTTGTTTTCTTTTTGCTTCTAGATTTTGTACTTCAGCTGCTGATATGAAGATTAGATTATTTACTTCGGATCTTCAAGATAAAAATGAATACAAGGTGTGTTTGACAAGTATATTTATAAATTTTTATTTTAAAATAGTTTTTGCTTGTGTAATTGGATTTATCATGGTTTGCTGTGATTTTTTTATGGTCATCTTCATGTGCTTTAGAAGTCTTATTTGTTCCATTTTGGTCTATTGTGACCAGATACTTTGTAAGAATTGCAGATTATATATCTGATATCATTTGTTAAACCATTAGACAAGCACAGTAAATTAAAGGTGTTAGAAATTCACAGTTGGCCGTAAGAGACATGAACACATGTAGAGTAAGAGTTGAACTTCAGCAGAAGAAATAAGTACAAGAAATGATTACAAAGTGGTTCAGAACACAGACACAGTACCAGACCACTGGGTTTAGTCACACTGAGCAAGTGAATAAAAACTTTAGAAGGTGAAGTCCATTCTAGGTGTTTATTGGGTACAAGCAAGTGTACAGTCATATGAGTTAAAAAGTTGAGGGGGGGACTGTGTTTCAGTGCCCCCAGATAGTTCATCTAGGTTTAATTTTTATTTAAGCTTTATGTAACAAGTAAGAAAGGAGGTGATATAAGGACAGATACAGTATAAAAAAAGTCTGTGTTTTTATAAGAAATAAATACTAGAAAAGAAAGATCAAGCTAATAGCAGTGTGTTGAATGATCAGCTTCTTTCCAAGATAAACCTTCCAGAAAAGTAGGTGTATAAATCATGCATTAAAAATAGCAGATTGCTTAAGACATATTTATAGAAAAGTGTGCAGTAAAAGCTTTTAAGGCAATGAAGTAAAAATATTAGAGATATTGTAGATTTTTTTTCCTGAGATCTTACTAACTTTTCCTTTTATGTCAGGTAATAGAAGGCCATTCCGATTTCATTAATGGTTTGGTGTTTGAGCCCAAGGAAGGCCAAGAAATCGCAAGTGTTAGTGATGATCATACCTGCAGGTATGTTACTTATGTTACAAACACATGTTTGAATTTTCATCTAATTTTAATCAGTATTGAATTCTAAAAATTGGAGAAAATGTATCTTCTTATAAACACCACAAAATGCTGTAGAAGAAGCCTACTACTTTCAGTAAATTGTATAAACTTGAGTTTCAAAGCTGGTGAGTTGAGTTCTCATCTCATTTAATGTAAGCTTTCCTTACTGATTCATGGGTGCCTCTGCCTCTTAGGTTAAGTTAGTACATTAACGAGATCTAAGTATATCTTGATTCAAATACTCTAATATTGGGCAAGATCAATAGGATAGTAAAGCCATTTGCCTTATTTCAAAGTCATTTCACAGATCCTGTCTGATTAGTGTTTAATAATAAACTACATATCTCATTTGCTAAAGGGAAATGCAGTGTTTTAACAAATTCAAGTCTCTATAAGTATTTTATTTTAGATATGAGATATTTCAATATTACAGTCTCCCACCAGCCCCTAGTTTGAAATGGACAAGTGTATCTGTAACATTTTAATATTGTGTAAAACTGGCGATATCACAAAGAACAAGATGAAGTGCAAGAGTAGGAAATGGAAATAAACTGAGACATTAGACGTTAGAAGTGTGAAGAGGGAACTGGTCATTAGAGCAGTGCCAACTGCTTCATTTGCGTTAACAGTTCTGTGAGAAGGTCAGCTATTTTGTATAGTTATATGTTTGATAAGATTATGTCAAAATCAATATTTATAAACACTTGTATACATTTAAAACTTTTAAATATCACCTTTCACAGTAACAGTTAAAGCCCGTAGCTACGTTTAAAATTTTAATCTTAATAGTTCCTCTTTTTAAAATTATAGACTCATAAGCTGTTATTCCTTTTACCTGTTAAAATTTTCATGAAAGTTTTATATGACACAAAGCATCTAAGGACCCAAGATGTTACAAAGCCAAGTTTCTACAGAGACGTAAAGAGCAAGCTCTTTTTTAAGGTAAAAGTTAGCTTTGATCACTGGGAATAAATGAACAAATGACCTTTTAGTTATCTAATACATGGACTTTCCTAATCACAAAGATTTGGGATAATGAAACCTGATAACGATGAAAGCCAAGGATTAACCTCTGATTCGTGCACAACCTAGTGTTAGTGATGTTCTAGAACGATGTTCAGTGGTCTGTGATTATTTTTTTTCTTGTGGTAGACATTGGGGCTTGTGTACATGAATAAAATTGTCCTGCAATTTTGGGGATTGACAGGGGGTTACCAACTTTTTTATTTTGTCAAGTAATGAGAATTTTTAAAAGTCTACTGCTTTCTGTTATTACACCATTTTATAAAAAGAACATTGTTACTCTTAAAAGGAGAAAGGGCTTAACTCCAAAGGAAGCCCTTTCATTTAAATAAATTTAGCTTTTTGAAAAGCTCACCATGTTGCCTCTAGTTGTTTTACTTTGCTAGACTGTGGTTGATGGTATTCTTCAACAAATACTCTTCCTTCTCCACTCCTGGAAGGAAGATATTTTCCCACTCTCTTGAGCTTAGTCATCTGACTTGTTTAGGCCAATAATGCTAACAGGTATGATACAGGTAGACATTTACAATTTTTTACTTGTTTATTTTTTACTTAACTGCCCCCTTTCTTCTATGAAATGAGGATGTCTTAGATAGCTACTAGCCCAAGAAACATGTGAGCTAATAGTCACCCACCTGGTATTATGAAACAGAACTTCCCAGAGACCTGTGATCGAAAACTTTCTGCTTGTTTTGTGAGGAGGATGACATCATTGTAACAGTAGCTAGGGAGGTTGCTATACTTAGAATTGGTCACCTTAATTTACTAACCAAAAAACCTAAGCAATATAGATAAGATTGTTAAAAGGCCAAAGCCTAAACAATATAGATAAGATTGTTAAAAGGGAAAGAAGATTATGACTAAATTAAGAAAATTAAAGAAGAGTAATAAATATCATAGTAACAAAGGACAGAAGGAATTCTGAAGGGGCAGACTACAGTAGAAAAATGTACCAGTACAATTGTCTTCATTAACTCAAAGTATAGAACTATTAAATTACAAATTAAAATAATAGCCAAATGGCAGCGGTATAATTTGAATAAAGGAAATAGCCATTACAGCCCAGGAATCATTCTTAGCACTATACTAAGTAGTGCCAACCATATTCTGGCTGCATGTTGGTGGTAATTGTACATTATTATACAATTGTTGGTACATTATTGTAGTCCTTGTCCATTCATAGTCAAAGCCTGTACCATTTTGGGCTTAGTTTTATATGTATGTGATACCATGTTTAAAGATATGCTAAATAGAATAACTAAGTCAGTACAGATCAAAAGGATTTAAAAAACGTAAACAACACTCTAAGTCAACTAGAACTAACTGACATATACAGAACATTCCAAACATTCCCAACATCAGCAGAATACACATTCTTCTCAAGGTACATGAAACATTCTCCAAAGTAAGTTATGTGTTAGACCTCAGAACAAATGTAAATAAATTTTGAAAGACTGAAACCATGCAGTGTCTTATTTACTGTAATGAAATGAAACCAGTAATCAGTAAAGGAAGGAGAAATAGAAAATCTGCATGTTTGTGGAAATTAAACATCATACTCTACTCATGGGTCAAAAAATCATAAAGGCAGTTTGAAAATTCTTTGAGATGAGTGAAAAGCAAAACTTTGAAATGAGTACAGCAAAATGATACTCAAGGAATTCATAGCTATAAATACATACATTAGTAGAACAAAGAATTCAAACCGGTAACCTAAGTGTATGACTGTCAGAGCTAGAAAAAGAACAAAAGGAAACACAAAGCTAACAGAATGAAGGAAATAATAAAGATTAGAGCAAAGATAATCCAAATAGAGAATAGAAAACAGTGGAATAAATGATACCAATAACTGGTTCTTTGAAATGATACAGCAAAATTGACAAGCCTATAGCTAAACAAAAAAAGGATGCTTCAATTAATAAAATCAGAAAAAGCGGGAATATTACTACCAACCATACAGAAATGAAAAAGGATTATAAAAAATACTATAAACAATTATATACCAACAAATTAGGTAATTTAGATGAAATGAATAAATTCCCAGACACACAAAAATGGTTAAATTCCAAGAAAAAATAGGACATCCAAATCATCACATTGCACATCTTAAAAAATAGTCTACTTGCTGTAGACTTCTTATCTTGGTTACTGCTGGCTTCTTGGAACTGCTGCCCTGGGGCCTGGGTGAGGGGCCTGAGTGACCTTTCAGTTTCTTAGATGTTATGCTAAAAGCACATATCACAAATACATAAATTGGAATTTCATCAAAATTTAAAACTTTTGAGCTTCAGAGGACACTGTCAAGAGTGAAAAGACTGCTCCAGAATGGGACAAAGTATTTTCAAACCATATGTCTGATAAAGGCCTCCTATCCATAATACATTTTTAAAAATTTACAATACAACAGTAAAAAGACAAGCCAGTATAAAATGGACAAAGGATATCAATTGAGAGTTCTTCAAAGATATACAAATAACTAGCAAACACATGAAAAGATGTTGAATGTTATGTCATTAGGAAATGCAAATCATGCCACAATGAAATATCACTTCACACTCACTAGGGTAGCAAAAACAGAAAGTAGTGTTAGCAAGAATGTGGAAAATTGAAACCCTCATACTTGGTTAGGGAGAATGTAAAATCCTATAGCCTCCGAAAAAGAGTTTAGCATTTCCTTGGAAAGTTAAACATGTAATCCAACAATTTCACTTCTAGCTATATACCCAAAAATTTTTAAAATTTGTTGTTCCAGCAAACACATATAAAGGAATATTTCTAGCACCATTATTCACAATAGCCAAATGGTGGAAACAATTCAAATGTCCATCAATGAGTGAATAAATATAATGTGGTTTATGTCCATACATTGAAATACTATTAAGCTGTAAAAAGGGATAAAGTGTATACTTACTACAAGTGAATGAAACTTAAAAACATACTAAGTGAAAGAACTAGACATAAAACATATGTGGTTCCATTTATATAAAATTTCTCAAATAAGCAAATCCAAGAAACTGAAAACAAATTAGCATTTGCCAGGAACCAGGGCACAGGAAAGAATAAGAATAACCATTTATTGGGTTTTGGGTTGATGAAGATGTTCTAGGTTCACTCATAGTATTACTTTAAAATGATTAAAATGGTCAGTAAAATAAATGAGTAAAATTGGTGAGTAAGGTTTTCTAAATATACTTTATTATGGAAGATATTACAGCCTTAGCAAAGGAATATTAACTTTACACATTTGCATAAAAGAGACTAAATCACATCATTTCTAATTTTTGGTATAATGTGGATTTTTTTTTTAACATAGAAGAACTGGGGTGTAGGCCAGAGGTATGGGGTGTGAGGGGATTCACCAGGGACAGAGTGGGGAGCATAAAAGGCAGACTGACTAAAATACGCAAGGGGAGTAATGGTGAGAAAGGAGAGATCTACTGTGCTATATATGGGTTAGTTCCTTGGCTGGGGCTCAAACTCAGGCCTAAACCTTACTAACCCAATATGGATTCTTAACATTTTATATGATACAGAACAGAAAAAAAAAAAAAAAAACACTTTTGACTCAGTGCTAACTTAAATGATTAAAAAATAAACTCAGTATTTTGATTCATTTGCATATCTTGTGATATTTGACCTTAACATTTCCTAGAGACACAATATTATAACCAATGAAGCAATTTGTAGCTTTAAGAACAGCATTTATAAAACAATCTATATCCTGAACAGGTAGGTTTATAAAGTTTATGTATTTTATTGAAGATTGCCAAATTCTAGATTTGACAGAATGAAGATAGTTCTCACTTGCACTGGTATGTCAATTCATCCATTATAATGTTACCGTTTGTCTTTTGTTAGAACAAATAAATGTATAGAGAATAAATTAATATGAAGACTAGTTCATTCAGTCAGCAAATAGCAACTCTACTGTGTGACAGGCACTGTGTTAGATGATCACAGCTAGGTAATTCACAACCATTTTAGGCTTCTCTGAGACTGACCAAGATATTTTGTTTTCTATCAGTAAGTAAACATTGCTAAGTGTTTTATTGAGTGTTTTACTGTATACTAACTACCATTCTGAGTCCTTTACCTATATAAATTCATTTAATTTGATAACTCCAAGATAGGTATTATTTTTAGCCTCACTTTATTGGATGGCACTACAAGGCATGGAGAGACTAAATAATTTGTGCAAATTGACAACTGTTTAGAGGAACAGGAATAACAGGCATTCTGAACTCTTAACTTTCTCTTCTTCCTGAATGACAATTTGCAGTTCATCCTGAGAAATGATTCTTGTGCCTAAGAATATTTTAGATCTTTCTTTTCAGTATTCTATAATGTAACTGTTAATTCAAATATAAACCAAGGAGCAAGCGTCTCATAATATGAAATGTCATAAACATAGTAGATTAAATTTTATCAGTATTACATCTAAGTTCTCATTTATGTCAGCTGTTCTTTACCAGTCCTAATAACTTTGTCTAAAACATTTTATAATAACTTCTTTAAATCTTAAGTGAAACACATATGGGTTAACCATCAAAATAGGTAATTATAAAAAAATCATTATAGTAGCTTAATTTTATCATATTTCTATAAAAAGAAATCTTTAAAGAATAACAGTGCAGTGAATATATATTCAGACACAACTACATAAGAAGAAATAGTGAAGTAGTCCTTGTCCCTCTTGACAGTGAATAAATTTGAGTACCAAAAAGTAAGGTAAGAGGAAAGTTTGAGGCAGAGGCATGGCTGCCAAGTCGCACATTTCCAGGGTTATGGTTTTCATAGAGGACAATGTAAATAGTGCCATCTGGAGTTCTGTACTGTCATAGCCTTGAGCAAAGCTATAGTTATTAGTCTAAAAGTTCATGTCAGTAATAACAGGAAAAAATTAAATTTGTTTAGGGAAATAATGGTTGCCAAAGTAGAAATAACATGACAAAATAAATTACAGAATGCCAGGTTGAAAAAATTAGGAAAAATAATATTCTTGAAAATGAGCCAGTTTTTATATGCATAGTATCAAAATAATTCAGTTATGCTCTGGGTTGGAGTAATAACAAAGACTGCTAACGTTCATTTTGACATTCAAAAGTCATGTAGCATTCTGCTGACATCCTGGTTCTCATCCACTAAATACCTGTAGTGCCCCATCATTGGAACAACCAAAAATGCCACCCAGGCATTAAGAGTCTTTAAGACATTTTAGTCTTTTCACATTATTGAGAAAACAAATATTCCTATTACCTTTGTACTCTGATCAAAATCAAGCTAATATGTTTAGTTAATAAATTAATAGAATTAGAATCATGTTTACAGATGTGTTACCATTTGCTTGTAAAGAATTTATAATTTTTGATTCTTTGCTAGACATTACCAGTTTTTGAAATGAAAATTATCATGTTCCTTCTTCATATTTCATTAGCTCAGTTTGCAGATGAGGAAGAAAAGTAGACAGATTTTTCTAGATGAGGAAGATGATTCCAGAATGACTGCGCTAGCTTTCCCACTAACAAAGTATTAGAGGGTTTGCCTTGCTTTTCTACCTTGTAGTCACCAAAGTACCTAGAAGAGTGCCCTTGTGATAGGTACTCAGTGAGTGAGTGGTGAAGGACTTAATTTCATCTATCACCACTTCTTTATAAAAGAGGTGCCATGACTCATAAAAGCAACCAACAAGAAATGTGTTTAAGAAATTCCTAAGTAAATTATGACCTCCCTAACCATCAATCTCATGTTCTACATTTTTCCTTTATGGTCCTTTGTTATATCTACCCTATTCAAATGCACACATAAACATATATAAGTATATCTGTAACTATATGTGTATGTGTGTAAATATAGCTACTGGACAAAGCAAATATTGGTGTTCATAATTATGACCCAACATCATCAAAAGTATGTTAAAATTTATTATATTTGAGAGGTAAATAAGTACATGCTCATTTAGAAAGATTTATTATCCCCTACCTCCAAAAGAAGGTAAAAATAGTATTTGAGTATTTAATGGGTTAAACTTATTATTTTAAAAACTCACTAATACAGAACATCTCATTCCCAGTCAGTGCCAAATAACAGATGTTCTTGTATATTAGAAACAGTACTGTTCTGTAAGAACAAGTCAGATCAACAAGTATTTATTAAACACGTTTAGTATAGCCAACATTTAGTACTTTGGGGGATACAAAGAAATAGAAGACCTAGTACTCACTGTAACTACAAAGTATGTCAGATATAAATCCCTTTCCTCTTCCTCCCAGCAATAACCTTTTAAAATATTAGATAAAAATTTATGGTGAAGGAAAATTGGCATCCAGATACCAAGGAATTCTTAGTTTAAGACTAAAATAATAGAGGCATGTAATGTGCCATTCACTCTGTCTATAAAACATGGGATATTAGTAGCTGTCATGTTCTAGTTGTCATCATTTTTTAAAAGAGTGGGAGAAGGGATGGAATAAGTACATAATTTTTTTTAGAGATGTAACTAAATCACTGAATAAGGGAACACTAAATTACCTAAAGCTATTCACTAAGCCAATAGTATGGATTGTGAAAAATTTAACAAGAGCAAAAGAATGTTTATCGTATATTTTCTTTGTACCTGGTACTAAGTTCTTTCCATATTAGCCTTGTTCGTGTACATTTGAAACTCTTTAAGGTCCATAGTTAAAATGACTTGTTTTCTCCTACTGTCCCCTCCCAACTGCAATCACAAAATAGGTGACTTATTTAAAATGAATACTTGTGGAAAACAGAAGAAGAGGGGGAATAAGAGCATTATGAAAGTAGGCCAATGAAGCATTCCTCTGGAGGTTAATCCCCTTTTAGGAGCAAATAAACCATGCCTAAATAATTCCAGGTACAAAGTGAAATCAGGGAATTTGTGTATTATTCATTACAAGCAAATGATTAAGTAATGCCAGAAAATTCACTACTTGTCTTCTAAAATCTCTTCCAATTTCTCATAACATTTTGAATCAAGATGAGTTATTGCTTATTTCTAACAAGAGCTTTCAGAATGGGATAAAGTAGAGTTCAGTTTGGCTAACATACCTGCAACAAATGGAACATAAGGATTCTGTGTCTTATAAGAACTATTCAAAAATTACAGCAAAATTTGCTCATCACACTTGGAGAACTTTTTTAATTTAATGTAATGAAAATAGTATGTTAATGAAAGATTTTAACAGAGTCTAAGTTATGAGGTGATGAGAGAATTTCCTGAAATTTTATAAGATTGTATACTGGTACCAGCACTCCAGTATTCAAGTCTTTGTTCTCTCTCATATGCCCTTGTAGATGAAATACAAAACCAGTGCTCCATGACGTGTATGTCTATGTCAGTGACTCTAATTATTTAAGCTTGCTTTATGAGACCCTTGTGTGGTTACAATAAGCAAATTCTATGAGAATCATATCCATAAGACATTTTTCAGATTTATTTTGAAAGTCCATTTCTATAACTGATAAAGAGTAATTGCCCTTACTGATAGCATATTGTCAAATTTTAAGTTTTAAATTATAATTTTTTTCTGAAAATAGCAAACGCTGGGTTGTATTACTGATGTACGTTTATGTTAGTTAAAGAAATAATCCTTTTACTCTGACTTCCTTGAAGATGAAATTATTGCATCTGATCTGTTTGAAAACTACCATATGGTATTTTTTTTGCAGTTGAGAGTTTAATTTTGAGGTTTATTTTTAAATATGACAAAAATTCTCACAACTACTATCCTTCAAAAATATACTTGTCTATTAATTTCGGTATGGTGTTAATTCTCTTAGGGTTGTCTCAAGTTGTTTCTCACTTCTGAGTGATAAGTGTGTACAGTAGGTCCTCACTAATGTCATGGATAGATTCTTGGAAATGTGCAAACTATAAGCAAAATGACAAGAAAACCAAATTTATCACAAGCCTACAAAAACATCACCAAACATCTAAATAAATTAAACACTTCTAGTATTAAACAGTAATTTGTTTTCATTAATTCATTTTCTAACTGCTTTTTCCAGTTCAGGGTCATAGTAGCCACAGTCTAACCAGGCCTCTCAGGGAACAAGACAGGAACCAACCCTGGATAGGACATTCTTCCACCGCCCAGCCAAGACAGACAGACAGACACACACACACACACACACACACACAGAGGCTGGGACAGCTTAGACATGCTCAGGGTGCTAAAATGTGTGTTTGGAATGAACCACACAGACAGGGAGAAAGGGTAAACTCCTCACAGACAGTGACCTTGGTGGGTAATCTTTTTCTCCCCGCCTCATCAAAATTATAAGAAAGATGAAAGTGTTATCCAAGGAGCTGTTATGTAGTGTCTGCTGAACTTGTTCATAATTTCAAGAAAATAATAAGGAGCAATGTATAATTTCATTAGACCTTTTTTAACCCCTCCATGGTTTCTTGAAATATATTAGTAGATTATTTTTTGATATGGCATAGTTGGTTTATAAGTATTATGTTTGCAACAGACTACTTCTTCTCCCCTCACTCCGTGCACACAAGCTTTCATTATTAACTCTACTTTGACTCATTAATTTAATCATTGAGGTGTAAAGTGGTAAGTATATGCAGTTTTTCTCATTTTCTCTCATTCTTACTGTCAAGTCAGTGAAATTTAGTAATCCATTTATGTTACCATTAATACTATAGTACATTAATACTAATAGCCTCAAGTATTAAAAACAAAACCAAAAGTAGTCAGATATTGTTTTGACTACATTTCAAACAATAACAGATACTGAAAGTACCCTTTACAAAATTCTTAATTCATGCTATCATGCCAAGTTTTTGCCTCCACTTTGTGTTAACTTTCTCCATGTTTAAACCACAAACTGATGAGTGTATTTATTCACCACTCTATCCTACAATACCCATTCTCAAGCATTGTCCTTATAATTCCTATTTTTGTGCTTTCATTTTTTTCACTTACAACCAGATATTTTGGCACTCAATTATTTTGTATTTTTTTTTTCATTTTCCTTCCTAACCATGTGTCCACTTCCTAAGGAAATGTATCATGTCTTCCCTTTTTTGAATCATCCATACCAGCCTTACTAACTTAGTGACTGATTATTTGGAAGTGAGAAGGGAAAGTCTTCATTTTGTTGTCACAGACTGAGTGAAAGGTGTTTCTTACCTAAAAAACTGCAAGTCCTTTCCTTGCACCTGACAACATTGTATAATATCTTCTTATTCTTAACACTACATCTTGGAATACTTTGTTCTTGTTTTCATATTTAATCAATACAGTGAATCATGTGATCCATCCATGTCTTTCAGAAAGATTGTGGTTTGTATTTTTTTACTTTAGCAGTTAAAGAGGGTGAAATGGATACAGATGTGTCATTTAATGTCATCCATTCCTTCTTTTGTCTCTGTTGTCAAAAACATTTGGTAGCAGAAATTTCCTTCTACAATGAACTCTCTAACAGACAATGAGTTGCCAATTAGAAGTAGAGAACAAACAAATAAAAAGAACAGAATATTACCCAGGAAATTTCCTTTTGAGTTCTCAGATGGAGCATCTTTCTTTACTAATTGTCAGTTTTAAAGACCTTTGAGAATATCTAGGATATCCCCAACATGCCAACACCCAAATTTATTGGACCTTCTTATTAATTAAATGGGACAATTACATTTAAATACCATATGGTAGGGATACTTAATATTCTGGAAAGTATTGTAACTGAAATGAGGCAATAAATTTAGCAACAAACTACCAAAAATAAAGTAAGTATAATTTATAATCTCAGATTTGGCTAGTTCTACATCCATATAATCAAAAAATTGTACATAGGATCACAGAGTTGGGAGAGAAAGGACATTTGTTATAATTATAGTAAAATTGTGTCAAAATTGTCATTTTGCTGTTCTTGGAATGATGCTGTCAGCACTTCAGTGCTCTTTGATTCAGTGTGTATTAGTAGTTTCATTATATATCAGCAGATCTACTTTACCTTAAAAGCATTTTTTGAAATTTCCCTTGCAAACATAATATACACATATATATTCCATGTAGCCTTTAATAACATCCATAAGTTATATCATAATTTTACACCTTCCTGAATGTTCTGTTATCTTTCCATGTTTATCTGTACTAAGATATGAACTCTTACAACTTTCCTTTCTTTATGTATTATGCTCCTAAAAAGTATGCCTCTCTATAACTTTTGGGTAACTATTTATTATAAACATTTATTAGCAAAAACTTTGAGAATAATCATTTCCAAATTTATGAACTTTTTCCCCCATTATAGTAGAAGCTCTCTTATCCGACATGTAGTTCCTTAGATAACCAAAAAGTCAGCAAATCATTTTAAGGGAATGTCTAACTACCTTATTTTAAATACAGCATATATATGAAAATTTGCCATTTGATAGTTCACCTAATTTTTTCTTTGAATTTTTTTTATATGTCCATTAATGTGGAACCTCCTTTTTATATGAAATGTATCTATATACAGTGTCTACAATGAAAACAACATTTGCTAAACAGACGTAATTGAATATATCTAGAATTGTACAGGTTTATGACTTAATGTTATAAAACTGTCACATGCCTAAGTTAAGTGTTATCTTTTTGTTTAGAAACTTCCCTTTAGTTATTGCCATCAGTTTAGTTTCATTGAAACAGCTCGTTCATAGTCTGTCAGCTTATGTAATTTTAATTATGTAATTACACTATTATGCATGGATTTATATCACTCACAAATAGTTATTTGCTAAGCAAAGAACCAGTACCACACCCTGTCAGCTACAGCAAATGTACATGTGAGCCTATCAGAAAATACCCTTCTTATTCTTACCTGTTTTATAAAGGGAAAAATAAGAGTCTGTCAGAAGTTCAGTTAGGAAAACTTTACTAATTATTGAATTCATTACATTTTAAAACACCCAGATTCATCAATGCAAGGTGAAAAGGGATGATGTAAGACCAACTAAAAAGGTGTACCTTTTGCCATTCAGACAAATAATTACTCTATGATTGTTACTGTCAGTAAACTTGTTAGAGAAACTTTACACTTTTTTCATTTGGTAATTAAGATATATGCGGGGGGAAATGAGGCAGAGCCAATCTATTTGCTAATAACACCTGCTAATATTGAACGTATTTGTAAACTATGTCCAACACTTCTGTACTTCAGTATGTACCCACTGTATGGGGGTAGAGGGAGTGGGAGTAAGGGAGTAAGTAATTTGAGTAAGGGAGAGTGGGAATAATCTGTATTCACTAAAAGATATGTGCAAGAAGGTTTACAATGGCATTATTGATAATGACCCAAAATTTAAAACAACCTAAATATCTGTAACAGTAGAGTGGATAAAGGCGTTGTAGTGCATTTGATTAAGAAAATATAACATACAATGTACTTGATTAAGAAAATGAACACAATACACAATCTGAGATTGGTAAATCTCAGAAAATCTAATGGTGAATGAAAAATGCCATACTAAGAAAATGCATACCATATGATTCCATCTTTATAGTATTCAAATAGACAAAAGACACTCTGGTGTTAAAAGTCAGGATGATGGTTACTTTTTGTCCAAAGACAAGGAAATAGGAGTGGAAAGAAGCACAAGACAAGTTTTGGAGCCCTGGAAATATTGTTTCTTAATTTGAATGCTGTTCCATTTGAGTGTTTTCTCTTTTTACTGTATGTATGCTTATGATAAATTTTTACAATGTATGGGCTAAAAAGGTATCAAAAAAGAAATGTGACTTTATCTGACAGAACTAAAATTAACAAGATGAACTAAGTAGTCAAGATACAAAAAAATAAGTTGAACGCCACAAAAGATTTTGAGAACTTCATTATGGAATCTAGCATAAAGGGAAATAAGACTTAACAACTTAAAGTGTACCATCTGTAGCTAATTTAGTTGTGAGAATTCATTTTAGCCAATTTGTATTTTGCATACTCAGTACTTGGATTATGCAACCACTCAAAACTATTTAATAAGCATATAATTATAAACCATGAATCATTCTAGCCTATTCCTGTAAAGTAATCTGGATCACCCTCCTTATATTTAAGCCATTTTTTAAAGTGTCAGGTTCTGTTCAAAATAAAATATTCTTTAAAATTAGACTAAAATTTGGTTTACTGGACAATAATACACTTCATTAATTGATGTACTTTTATATAATAGCCAAATTTTTACCTCTTAAGTTTCCATCATTTAAAATATGAATATATTCTAATATTTATTTATTCAGTACATATAGCAGCAAACAAAATTCAAATACACATAGAATAAGATCAAAAAACTGGAGCCTTTTAACTTTTCTTTTATGGAATTCCTGAATTTAAGACAAATTCAATAATGTTAGTAAATATATACTAACCTATCACTATATTATGTAAAAGACAATAGAGAAAAAAAATGAAATACTCAGTTGCCATAGTTAATAATCATATTCATTGTGGGAAGTGAAACACAATTGCATAAACCATTGATAAATGTGATTCCTCTCTTTAATTAAGTTGTAATTATCTCCCTTACATAGTACAGACAATTGATTTGGCAAGAGAACAGGTATACTTCTAAAGTATTTCATCAAATAGATAACCTTTTCGAAAAACATTTAAGTTAGTATATGTGCAACCATTGTCAATAAACATGTCTACTTTCTTTGAAATAAATTTTTGCTTAGTCTTTAACAATATATTCCTTAAATTTGTTGAAATTATTATATGGTCCCTAATGAGATACTATAAATCCTAGAAGAAAAAAATCCAAGGCATTCTAATATATGAATTCAGTTCTTAAGTACTAGAACTTTCTGAGCATTTTGCCAACCACTCACCAACTTCTCTCTACTACTATGCCAACACTGTGCTACACTGTACCTGTGAAATATAATATAGCAACTAAGTGTGAAGAACAGTCTGGATGGGAGATAACATTTTTTACAGCAAAGTACCATCACTGAGATCCCTGAGTCTTAATCTCCACCCAAAAGATGGGAAAGAAATTGGGATGGTAAACCAAGTCAATAAATGACTTGATCCCTGTTACTATCGATTTGTAAGTATTAAGGAGAGGGAGCATGGGATGAACCAGGTCCCTGTTCCATCTACACACCTTAATTTGGTAGCTATCAATCTTGTCAATCTTTGAGAAAGAGAACTGGGAGTATGCCAGAACAGAAAAGGGAGGAGTGAGGAAGTAGCCCTGGGATGGAAATCCAAAGGCAAAACAGTGTGGAAAATGACTTTCTCCCAAAATTCATATCACCTCATTCTAGATTCTTTGTTATTTAAAAATGGAAGCACTGATGTTTGAGCATATGTGTACATGTGCATTTAACCCCTGGTAGAAATTATTAATTGAAATCATTGCTGAAGTAAGTGTGCAACCTGATCAGTGATCTAGAAGCTTAAAGATTCTGTCCACAAAATAGAGTGTATAAATTGATTGCTGTCTTACAGTGCTGCCATGTTAATTAGAAAATATAGCTTTTTCTACCACTGAGTATGGTAAATTTTAAATTCCCCTGTACATTTTCTAAAATAATTGCACATTTTCTAAAATAATTGCATTAGTTCCTTTAAAAGATAGACTTAAGAACTTCTACCATATGACCTCTGGTTAATAGCTATAAATAAATTAATGGAAATCACATTTTTTTAGTAGTGTTACATTAAAAATATTTAACATTGTACTCCTTTTATTAGGGTTTGGAACCTGGAAGGAATGCAGACAGCTCATTTTGTTCTTCATTCCCCTGGAATGAGTGTGTGCTGGCATCCTGAGGAAACATTCAAGGTAGTTGTTTATAATTTAACTTTCTTTTTTCAAGCTGAAAAGACCTATGTAAATAAGACATACACATATAGAGGAGAAAATCAATGATTTTTTGCGCCTCCGAGACTCTTAATTGGCACAAATGCATCTGGATTAGTCTAGTATCTATACCTTAAACTATGTAAAAGCGTCATAATCTAGAAAGCACAAAACAAATACTAGCCTTTAACGGTTAGTAAAGGTACAAAAATCAGAAGATCTCCAGAAACTAAGCTTATAAATCAACTAAGCTTATAAACCACAGTTGGAGCAGGAATCTCAACAAGTATTAGTAACAGAAGCAAGAGTTTAGGATGACATGGGCCCAGAGATTGGACTAAGGATATCTCAGTCTCTGACTTAAGAGAAAAAGAGTTTAAAAGGCCACTGAATGAAATGAGGTGTAACAACAAGCATTTGTTGAATGATTTCTCAGTGCCCACAATGAGTTTGATAGCATTCTCTTCATTTTGTAAATGAGAAAACTGAAATACAAAAACATTAAGTAATTTGCCCAGGGTCATGCAGTCACAGATTTTAATTCAATCTGATTCAAGTACTCAGTGTTCTCTGCTACTTAAGATATTTCCCCAGGGGAATTCAGTGCATATTACTGTTTATGGTTCAGAGACCTCCTAAAGTAAAAAAATCTCCTGTAATGTTTTTCGATCTAGCAGTTCCAAATTTAGTTAACTTTTTAGCTTCTACCTGTTCTCTCAATAACAACAACAAAAATCTATTATCACAATTGATCATAGTTTTAGAAACCAGTAAATACCAACAAGAAAAAATTTTTGCAAGAATTGTTTCAATGTGACTTTAACCTATAATAATAACCAATTGTACTAAAGCAATTCTAAGAGCTTTATTTGTATTAACTCATATCATCCTCCCAATAGTCCTATGAGATAAGATTAGTCTCATTCCTACTGATGAGTTCCCAGTCACCAAGTAGTCATTTTTTCAAGATCACAGAATAATAGCTCCTGAAGGCAGAACTGGGATCTACTCAGGCAGTCTCAATATAGATACTATTTTCTTAACCCAACATGCTTTATTGTTCCTGCTTATTTAGAACTGGGTCCCAAATAGACTTGGCCCTTCCATAATCCATAAGTTACAGCTAAGATCCCCAGGAATTTTAGAGTCAGCTTCAAAAAAATCAAATATTTTTACTAGATCCTAGTAAGTCTTCCTTTGTCTCTTCCCTTTTCCCGTCCTTTCCCACCCCAACTACATGAGGCACACCAGACCACTCTCCAGTCTTCGCATTCTAACCTTATAGTAAGGAACACCTGTTCTGACCTGTATTCAAGACCTGAGTTCAAATTCAGACCAGAGGCTAGCCGGGAAATCTTGAACAATTTACTTTAATTCCTCTGTGCTTCAGTCTCCTTACTTGAAAAGTGGATTGATAGCAGTTTCCTTATAGAGTGATTATGTGGATTAAATAAGACAGGGTATGTGAAGCTCAGTACTGTGCTTATTTTTGTGCTTACATTTGTCATTGATCTCATGCTGTTAGTTGTAGTATTAAAATTTCTACCTGTTCTGAAAGAACAGTTTAAAATTCTAATTTTTCTACTAGATTCCTATAATTCCAAAGACTGCCCATATTCTAAATAATTCTTTATTCTTTAGCACCCCAGGACATTTCCCTTGAACAATGGTCAATTTTTATTTCCATAATTCTATCTCTGGGTGGAAAGCTTCTTGAATTGAAGAATTATATCTTTTATCTTTGACTTGTCTGTTGAAACTAGTATAGCATTTCACACATCCATATTTACAAATTCATCTAATACTTGTAACCCCAAAATCAATATTCAAATATTCAAAGAACTCACAGTCACAAGACATGCTCAGAGCAACAAAACATTTGAGTTATCTTATGTGCACATTAGCCAGGCCAAATAAGGCAGCCTTCTCCC
This sequence comes from Galemys pyrenaicus, assembly GCA_019455555.1. Taxonomy (NCBI): domain Eukaryota; kingdom Metazoa; phylum Chordata; class Mammalia; order Eulipotyphla; family Talpidae; genus Galemys; species Galemys pyrenaicus. Next base: position 28,672,858 of record JAGFMF010011752.1, on the reverse strand, counting down.
TAATTATTTAGTTCTCGTACTGTAAATGAGTGTCCTATCTAGTGCCACATTTTAGTGCTTTTTGTTGGTGATTCCACTGTGTAAAATGAACACAGTGTTAAAGTGCTGTCTAGCACAAGAAAGCTACAATGTGCCTTATAGGAAAATGTGTATGTAAGATAAACCTTGTTCCGGCATCAGTTACAGTGCTATTGGTTGTGAGTTCTGTGTTAATCAGTATATATATATTAAATAAAGTATCCTAAACAGAAATACATAAAATGAGAATATGTATTGTTCAAACATATAGACAAAAATATTGTAGCCAGAGACTCAGGAACCCAACCCTTTTTTTACTCTACCACGAATAGAGAGACTCAACTGTAGGTGGATGGATGAATAGATGAAGTTATATGTATAGAGTAGATGCTCAAGGTCTGTTAGATAAATAATGAATGACTACCACTAGTCTTGAGCCAAGCATGACCTATTTTATTAGAAAAAGTAGCAATTAGAGGAAAATATATAGCAATACAGGCACACATTAAGAAACAAGAAAGAACACAAAGAAACAACCTAATCTCACACCTGAAAGAACTGGAAAAAGAACAA
>JAGFMF010011752.1:28641241-28671587 GCA_019455555.1 Galemys pyrenaicus | reverse complement strand
AGCAATAAGACAAGAAAAAGGTATACAAGGTATCCAAATAGGGAAAGAAGAAGTAAAATTATCACTGTTTGCAGACAATATGATAATATACATAGAGAATCTGAAAAGCTCTACAGAAAATCTACTCAAGCTAATCGGCCGGTTTAGCAAAGTAGCAGGATACAAAATCAACACACAAAAATCAGTAGCCTTCTTTTATACAAACAACCAAGCTGAAGAAGAAGAAATTTTTAAAAATTCCCCTTTATAATTGAAATTTTAATCCCACAAGTGGTTATCCTAATGTCATACTTCTTTGAATTAAATATTTTTTTATTGAGGTAACATTACATTCTTATAGGTTTTAGATGTGCATGATTGAAAAATCAGCATGGGTATGTATAAAAGTTCAATTCTATCCTTAACCTTTGTCCCCTTTGTTCTGATTTACCCACCTACTTCCCATTTCCCTTCTGGTAACCATTATTTGATCCTATAGTCCAGTTCAAAAGTTTGTTTTATTTAGTTCATCTTTTTATTTTCTTTGTATCCTACATATGAGTAAAATCATATGCTTTGCCTTTCTTTGTTTGGCTTGTTTCACTAAGCATAATACCCTCTGGATTCATGTAATTGCAAATGGCAGGCTTTAATCTCTATAACTGAACAGTATTCCAGGGAGTGTGTGTAGATGTGTGTGTGTTTGTGTACCACATCTTCTGTATCCATTCATCAGTCATTGAACAGTTAGGTTGTTTAAGAACATTTTTTCTAATTTTAATATGTTGTAAAATTGGAATTTATCTTAAAAATATATGCATTGGACAAAATATTTCTTAGAAAAGGAGGAAGAAGAAGAAACCTAAATAATTTGTTGACCATTTTAAATCACTGTTTTTTAAATAAAATAAATATTGAAGTAATAGTTACTGCTATTATAGAGTGAATGGCTAGAATGTGTCAGGTATTATATTGGATGTTTTACATACATCAACTCACTTATCAGAACAGTCCTGTAGCTTTTCTTATCCTCACAGTATCCACTTTAGAAATTCATTTTCCAGTCAAGCCTCATTCAACTTTGAGACTGCAGAGACTTCGACTTACCACTGTGGAGGTGGCAGTCTTGTTCACCAGACCTAACTATGCTCTCTGTACCTTGCTGCCTAACATTCTAGAAACAAACTTACATTGTTTAAAGATGTGTAGTGTGTAAATTTATTATTTTTCATTTTTGGAAATATAAATACTTAGCTGTCCTTTTCAGACAGCATGACTTAAAGGTACCTCTTCCCAGAAAGAATCTTTAGGTTGATCTCTTCCTAAAGACCATATATCACCTCTTAAAATTGTACTAAATATTCTTTTTTTTTCCCCAGTTTTCTGTAAGGTTTTTTATATAGGTAACTTTTTTTCCATAGTTTGTTCTTATTTTCTTTGCATTAGATCTCCCGTTTGTAATATCTACAAATATTTTCGTTTTATCCTGTAACCTTGAGTCTCTGCTTACTTCTCAGATTTGACTAGTGAATTCAGTGGTTAAGTTTTCCTTTTCTTTGTTTTACAGCTTATGGTTGCAGAGAAGAATGGAACAATCCGGTTTTATGATGTTTTGGCCCAACAGGCTATTTTATCTCTTGAATCAGAGCAGATGCCATTAATGTCAGCGCATTGGTGCTTAAAAAACACCTTCAAGGTTGGAGCTGTCGCAGGGAATGACTGGTTAATTTGGGATATTACTCGATCCAGGTACTTCGTCAGTATATTTATCTATTACTTACCAAATATTAGTCACTCTTCCTAAATGAGCCATTGAACCATTCTGGTACACCTGGGCTTCACTAGAGCAAAAACAAATCTTTCCTGTGGACTGGACCATAGGTTTTTATATAATGTACATGGGTATCCTTGTATTAAAGATTTATTTTGAGAGTAACCCAAAAAGAACACTGCAGAGGAGGATTTGTTTTGAGCAATGTCTACTTATGTTAAAAAAAAAAAGAAGAATTAGAATAAAAACACTGACCCTATGGAATTATGGTATTCTGTAGTGGTTCTAAGTCATGTTTATGTCTTTATTATATTTCATCTTTTTTATTAAGGCTTAAGTATAGGGGATATTTTGTCCGTTAAGAGAAAATTCCCTTTTAAAACTTGATTTAGGTTCCTTTAGTTGAGTCTAACAATCAATAAAATACAATGTTATCTTTTAGTTACCCTCAAGATAAGAGGCCTGTCCATACAGACCGAGCCTACTTATTCAGGTAATATACAGTTTTTGTTCCTGTCACAATTTGATGCTTTGAATTTGATTACTTTGCGTATGATGTGCCAACTCCTTTCCTTTGCACTGGGTTTTGTGTGTGGGTGTGTGTGGTTTTTTTTGTTTGTTTTTTTCTGATTGTTTGGCTGTCTTAAATAAATCTTTGCTTTCATCTTTTGGTCTCAATAAGTCAGAGACTTGTTTTCCAATATTGTCTTTGAAATAATATAGGAAACACAAAACATGTTACTACTATACCACTCCCACTCCAACAATTTGGAACATACGCCTCCTTATGTTTCCCCGCTGATACAGATGTTAATGTAGGTAGATCTGTATTTATGCATATAAGCTTCATTGTTATACTTTAAATGAGAACACATTACAAGATATATATCTGCAACTTAATTTTTTTCCATTTCAGTTAACAAACTTATCTGCATTGTTCTTTTTCATTCATTTTTGCAATTGTATAATATAGTCATTAGAGAGCTTTCCACTTCCAATAACAAGAAAACTTCCTAAGAGAGACCTAAGCCAGTAGAACATTTATTATGTGTGTATCTCATCAAATAAAACTATAATAGAACATGGAGATATCATTAATCTATGTACTCTTAAGAAAAAAATATATTCAACTACATGTATGAGCTCCATAGATTGCATCCTGTAAAATGCATCCTGATTTCAGAAATGTGAGCAAGTACACATTTAAAGTCCATCAGCTATGGTGCTTTATAAGAACTTTTAGAGAGGGTTTCAGGATTGCTCAAGTAGCACATCCATGTCAAGAATTCAGACCTTGCCTTCTGCCATCTGTAACACTTTGGACTTGCTGCTTCACAGTCACAAGGTGACCTCCAGAATTGTAGGCATCATAGCCCCAAACCATATTGTCCAATGTAAGAGGAAAGGAACTGGCAATTGCTATCATTTTCTTAAAACAATTGTGTCTTACTTGCCACAGCCAGATATATTATACCAGAATATAGCATGAAAAAGGAAAGAATGGTTGTTGGACAAGCAGTTGTATCTGCTGCACACAATCTTATGAATTAGAATTTAACCATTATATTTGCCAAAGAATTTTTTCTTTTGTTATTTCATCTCCCTGCTGCACCTACTAATTTCTGGGCATTTCCCTGTAGCTTCATTAGCGCTAGATTCATTAATGCATTATATTCCAATGTCAAAGATGCCTTAAATCTTAAACATTTAAATATCTAAATATTCTAGTGTTTGCATCATCCCAGAGGCCTTAAACACATGAATTTACCACTAATTTTATGACAGATGTCAATAAGAACATTCAGTATGTTTTCTAAATGTGTTATGAAATATTTTCTATCTTTCTGATAACTGTGTTTGTCTCCTACCACATTGTCCTACCACTTTGTTTTTTAAAAAGGGCTATGCTAACCTTGTGTAACTTTGGAACTTTGGACATGATTAGCATTTAAGAAATACAGAGTGAGATATTAGTTACTAGATATTAGATATTAGTTACTAGATATTAGTTACAGCCAACTTTCCTAGGATTCCAGAACCATATTAACAAATTTGGATTTATAAAATTAATTGTTTTTGTGCAAAAAGAAATAATCTGTTTCAGAAGACTGATAGTTATCTGTAGAATAATATTAATTTTATTTCTTAACTTTTCTTAGGTGGTCCTCAATTAATGAAAACTTGTTTGCAACTACTGGATATCCTGGCAAAATGTCAAGCCAGTTTCAGATTCATCACTTAGGACATCCTCAGGTAATACTCAGTTGTTTATGGCGTATATGTTTTTTTAATATGTGTTTTCCTACTTTGATATGTCATAGCCCCAAAATCTGTAATGTCTATTAACCTGCTTAAATTAGAAAGAGAAGGCATTTCTTTATGTATAAAATCATCAGTGGTATAACACTGTCAGAGTTCATGTAAGAAGTATCTCATTTCTTTGTTATATATTTCCTCCACCATTGAAATATATTAACTTTGTTTGCTTGGTTTGCTCACACTGCAGAAATATTTTTGTCTGGGATGTACCAGTTATTCAGATTATTATATCCTTCATGTTCATTTTACCTGTGAGGGAGCTTATTTATAACAAAGCTATATAAACAAAGATAATTTATCAAAGCAGCTCTTATTTTTAAAAGTAGTTTTTTTCATTAACTGAAGATTTATTGAGCTTCTTTAACACTTTAATACTTTGTAGCCCATCCTCACTGGTTCCGTAGCTGTTGGATCCGGCCTTTCCTGGCATAGGACTCTCCCACTGTGCGTAATTGGAGGAGACCACAAGCTCTTGTTTTGGGTGACTGAAATGTAACATAAATTCACTGTTACCTTGGATCCATAAACGTATTTTTAGTACATATTTTGGACAATTTCTTATTTTTATATCAAATATACTGTAAGTTCTAGAAATGTCTGGATTGTTTTGTTAAATAAAATATTGATGTTTGAAAATTTATTTTCTGATTCTTTTCTGCATGTGTATATATTATATGTGTGTGTGTGTATTTAGTCATCTTTTAAGGCTATACTTGAGATTATAGCTCAGCTCTAGAAAAGAGATCACTAGGGAAATATTTTATCACAGCATATCCAAAGTGCATCCTACTTTCTATACTTTAAAAATGTGATGTTTCCCTAATTCTCAATAAACATTTACAAAAGGAGAAAAAGCTCTCTCCTTTCACTTAATCTGGAAGTGGTTAAATGTATGTGTTTGGGTATACATATACATTTTGATAGGAACGTTATGACTTCCTCCAGAATTATAAAGGATTATCACCAATTCAATATAAAAATGATTTGCAACTTCTTAAAAATATGACTGATTATACTACTCAACCCCATTTACTATATGCATATTCCTTTTGACTGAACATCTCAACACTTAGAACATCTGCTATATGGAATAAAGGTTATCTTAAAAAATGTTTCTGAGATGTTACCTTGTATCAATAATTTTCCTCTCAAATATTGAAATCAGCATTGTGTAATGCAGCTATATGATGTTTTTGTGATATAGCGTGATATAATTAGAAGAGTATAAGATTATGGTTCTACTTGTCAATAAGGTATGGAGTTAAATAAATCTCTATAGATTCTCTGTTCCCACAAGTTAATTCCCTGTCTGAAGCTGAGTTTCCTCTAGTAAGATGGTAATAGAAATCACTCTCATGGAGTTACTGTGAGGATTAAATTAAAGTGAATGAAAATATCTAGTTTTTGTCTACCATACAATTCAAGGATTTATAGGTATTAATTTATTCAAGATATATTTCTCTTATTTTTGAAAAGTTAGAGGTTTAATAATGCCAATAAATATTTTTTACTCAAGTATGCTCTTTATAAGAGGTCTAATAATAAGAAACTTACGGAATCAAGAAAATTATCTTTAATAGGGAAACGTTGCAGGTAATTAAAGAATTCAGTAAAATTTTATGATAGGTACATGTTTGATATAAATTGTTACATGCTTTAAAGTACAGATGAAAAAAATTACATTAACAGTTATTTTCTGGTTAAATACTTCACTGTATTGTGAAATCCAACTACTAAATAATGTAATTTTCTTTACCCTTCATAAGCAGATTTTGAACTTAACAAGAAAAGAGCAAAAGGCAAAGAATTTTGGTGTGGTTCCCTTCAAGAGTCTTTGTGATGACAGACTGTTTTATCTACAAAAGTGTGTGGACAGGTCAAAGAATTGGTCTTTTCAGCTATATCCAGAGAAATAAAGTAGTCATTCTTTGGGTCACTATAATTGAAAATTATTTTATACTCAGAAAAGTTGACTAGGAAGTGAATGGGTTGGTTATGTTTCAAGATGAAAATTAGGAAGGTAAGTATGTTGGGTTGGGATTTTGGTTAGTAGTTTCTCTGAAATAAGGGTTTCCTAAAATAGAAAAGTTTTCTGATGAAATATCCAATAACACTGCTCTCTGTCAAGAGGAAGCTAATTCATGGTGGCTGTATATACACAATTATGCCAGAGACAAATGTTAGCCTCAAAGTAAGAGGTGATTCCATTTATAAATTAATAAGGAGGCTATAAAACAAGAAAATCCCAAGCAATGAGTGGGAGGCCTTTTCCTCTTTCAGGAGTAGTGTATATTTTATCTTGCATGAGTATTGAGAATTCTAACTTTTCTGTCTTTAGATTTTATATATAGACTATGAAACCATTTTCTACCTTCTACTTGTGGTGAAACTTTAGTGAGTTCAATTAGTTTATTGTAATTTTTTTATCCTTAGTAAGCTATTAGTTTAAATTAGACTGAGATAAGAAGGAATGTTTAAACTAGAATTCATTGTTGGTCCTCACTTCTAATTCTTGATAAATAACATGAGATCTGATGGTGTGTGTGTGTGTGTGTGTGTGTGAGTTAAGTTTTAGTTTTTCTGTGTTTGTTTATAACTATGTCTAAGAGGGTTTTTCTTCTGTTGAAATTAAGTTTTCCTCAGGATTGCTTCACTTAAAAACATTGTGGAAAGACAAAAAAAAAAGTTGTATTTATGTTCTAAAACTTGTATTATTTAGGACTGTTGAAGCAAAAGTCAGGGTATCACAAATCTGCAAGATGTCAGAACTAAATCCTACTCTTTCAAAATGATGGAATCATAAGTCCCATTTTATTTTTATGATCTGGCTTGTACACTGTGAATATTCAGTGTTGTTCTATGCCAAAACACAAAATCGCACACTCATGTACGCCAATTTGTTTCTTACTTTGGTAATTTGTTTTTACATATTGACACTGACCTAGAAATGTTCCTGTTGCTGTTTTAAATCTCATGTCAGTGGAGAAGAAATTGAAATCTGGTTTACACATTTGTGTCTGGTTTTTTGTAATTGTCCAAAATCTGACATTATCCCAGAAATGCTGATTGGGAAGTTATGAGACAGTGTTGTACCCAAAACTTAACTTCTGAGAAGAGAAAAAAGTAGTTGCTCCAGATTAGTCTCAAATTTTTTCTGTAGCTCAAATTAAACACAGTTTAACCCAAGCTTCTGCCATACCTTAGTTCTGAGCCAAAATAAAATCTACAAAGTAAAAAAATGACCATTTGATAGTCCTTTTCTACATAGTCCTCGTGAGAACTTGGTCAAGTCTTCAAAAGTAGCAATCTGTTCCATTATATTTTCATCAAGCTGTTGGTATGCTCAATAAAAGGGACAGGAGAGAACACTGTTTCTTTAACACCTTGCTGATTCAAAAACATTTATTTTAGCAGGCATTGGAAAAGAATTTCAAAACAGCCAACATTTGTTTCTAATTATACATTTAAAGAAATATGCCCTTCAAACATATGTAGAATTTCTCTTATTATAATTTCGCTTATTAATTAACATGACTAACTTATAGAGGCCATTTATGAACGAAACACAGCAGAATAAGTAGGCTATCAGCTTTGAAGATTTCATTTCACAAAAGGAAAAATGTACATATAATTGATGACATATCCCTTACTCCAAACTGAACATTAACAATTTATTTTGTATGCATGGACACAGTCTTCATGGGAAATCAAAAGTATTAAGTCTGCTTTCTGACCTTTTCAACTGTTCTTTGAACTACCTTAGTAAAAATAATCATTGTAGGATCAAATTACATTTGTCTGGAAATTTCCTTCCAATCAGGTTATGGCGATTTAACTTAATATGTTTGTTATGTAGTTGTTTGCCTTCTCAACTAATTTTTAACAGAATATTCTACCTTGGGACTTGTAACATTTATATAAACTTATAAAACCCATATGAACAATAGTAAGTAAAAAAGGAGGGCACCAGGTTTCTCAACCTTTGCAATTTGAGTAACCCAGTATAGATTTATAGATATATGAAATAAAGCATTTCTACCAACTGCATTTGTAGTGCTCTATTGAGTTAACAAGTGCCTTTCTCTTTCCTTTGTGGTAAAAGACAATAAATGCTTCTAATGGTAGTTAAACACAAAAACTTTGATCTTGCTTATAAACACAGCTGTTGTCCCATCACTGAGCCAAATTCAGACAAGATTAGACTAGCCAAAATTAAGGTAATCTTTGCAACCATCTCAAGTTAGAGCTTTCCTAATATTGTTTTAGGAAATCTCTATTGTTGAGACAGTGTATAAAGTTAAAAAGCCCCAGACAACTAACCCCTAAGGTAAACCAAAGGCAATTAGTGACAAGTTACACCACTATTTTAAAGAAGGTGGAAGTTATAAACAAATTAGTTCAATTAGGCTCATTTTTACTAAATTATCGTGTTAAAACTTTTTATTTGACAATAAGTTTAAATCAGACCAAGTGTAAGTTAACGTCTTAAAGAATATTTTACATTAATGTTTCTTTAGTTAATTGCTCATCTTCCACAAATACTAATGAAAATACGGTGTTTGTTTCTTTAAAGTGACATATTCTGTTGTGATCATTGTATAATAATCATTTTGGTTTCCAGCCTACAGAAAAAAAAAATTTCATTAAGATTTAGACTCTGAGATTTTAAATACTTTGCCAAATGTTCTGTGCAGCTGATTCTCTGAAAGTCAGACACCATTTATTTCAAGCTATGTTATGAACAGCTAAAGGTATATTTTTCTCCAAATTTCCCATACCAAGGAGAGCATCTGTGGGAATATCCTTTGGTTGAAATCTATAAAGCTCCAGTAAGTTTTCCCTGGCAGTTGATTTTGAGCAATTACAGGACCAAGTCATATATGTGACTGATATATATCTCACCCTATCCTGGACTTAACCCACAGAAATATTAAACCACTGGCCATAGAAAAGTTAATGGAGTTCTGTCAGTGTTTTTGACCTATTTATTCTCCCCATAGTTCTACCCTCCTGCCACAATAACTAAGATGTGCTGACATGTGCAAATAAGCTTTACAAAACCCTGGTCATTGCTTCGCAACCTATTAATGACAAGTAAAAAAATGCAGGGAGTTACTGCAAACACTTATCAATATTCATATTATCAAAATCCTTTTTCCTTTGAAGCTGTGATCCTTCAAGGTCCTAAGATAATATTGACAGTCCCAAATCAGTTCTAGCAGATGTTGACTTCAGGTGGCCAGTTATCTGCCTCTTCCTCCCCAAACACCATTTGCAGGAATAAGCCTGCGAATTAACCTTTACCTCCAGTTCAAAGAGAGTGATTTTTGATGATCTCATTCAGAAGTCTTGAAAGGATTAGAAGTTCCCAGATATATCACGGTAAGCATGTCGTCTTGATAGTTATTTTATGGCCCAAGATTCAGCTTTGGAATTCAAATGAAAAGCAGAATCCTTTAACCATTCCTTTCTTTGTGGTATATTAGAGGCAAGACTTTTTAAGGCAAGATGTTTAATAGGTAGACTAATAGCCTGGAGAATAAAAGAGAGCAAAATACTATCTTCGATCTTCGAATGAAAATTTGGGAATTTAAGGTGGACTTTCCAATATAGTTCACCCATTTCTATTTAATATTCCTATTTAAATTCTCAACCAACTGCAGTCACACACTGAATCAAGATCTTCAAATCCCAGATGCAAAGTTCTTTCCGGCTAAGTCGAATTCAATCTTTATATTCCTCACAGGGTCTAGCAGACTATCTGGAACCTAAGCTAAAAAATAAACTTTTTTATTTATAAATGACTTAGGTATGAATATATAGGACATGTGTAAGACGGGATGACCTCAAACAGTCGCAATTGTTTATTCCTTTTTATTAAGATTTTATCACTAGAAGCGCCGCGTTGCTCCACTCACTTCACCCACGGCTGACGTCACAGCTCGGAGCTCGAACTACCGATCCCAAAATGCCTTGCGACGGGGACTTTTACTTCCGGCAGGAAGAGGCTAGGAGGCGGAGACTTGGGGAGGCGTTTTAACACTATTACCGGGTTGGGCGGGCCCTAAGGGGAGGGTTTGTGGGTGAGTGCTGGGTTCCCCGCCCGCTGAGGACATGGATGAGGACGGGCTTCCTCTCATGGGGTCAGGCATAGACCTGACCAAGGTTTGTAAAAGACCGAGGAGGACTTCCGGCGAGCTGGGAGGAGGATGGGGAAGGGATGCCGGGTTCCAGGGCGACCCCCATCTCTCCATGTCCCACCCGGACCCCGGCCTTGGGCCTCCGTTCTGTCGGCCTCGGGAGGAAGAGGCCCACGGTTCAGCTTGTATGGGGTTCTCTCCCAGGATGTTGAAGGGATCGTGTGCCTCTACCAGTCTTCGCTTCCCGTGTCACGAGTCTCTGGGCTCAAGGGTGGCCCGCCGGGCCGGTTCCGACTTGTCATCTTGCCTCTTCCGCCTGCAAATTTTTTGTGCACCTTTCTGTGTTGTTGCCTTTAGCTGCAAAAGTCCATTCTTGTGAACCCAGAGCCCACTCTCAAAACTTTTACGCAGCTTCTGTCGTCCTCGGACACCCCACCCCCACGGTGAGGAAAACAAGTTAATTACTATTCGCAGTATTTCAAGTAACTCATATTACACAGCAAAACACCCCGATATTATTAACACCAAAGGATCTTCACGGTGTACGACCCTCCTGTTCGAATCATCTTTGTTTTTTACGTAACACAGGTACCAGCTATTCAACAGAAAAGAACGGTGGCATTTCTAAACCAATTTGTGGTGCACACTGTACAGTTCCTCAACCGCTTTTCTACAGTTTGTGAGGAGGTAGGTCCAATGATACTGGTTTAATGAGTAGCTTAGAAATCCCCTTGTACTTTGGAAGGTGTCAGATGAGTACAACCAGAATTAAGGCCTTACATAAAATATGCAGGTGTCATAATCAAAGTTCCCCCAATTATTTTGTTAAATTTAAAATCTCCATTGAGTCTGTGACCATCAATCCTAGTGCTTCTAAGGATCTATGTGAAATACTTTTCTTCAGTAAGGCTTGTTGTGATTAACGAAGACAAAATTTCATTTGAAAACATTTTACTTTGTAATTATGTTTCACTTGTCCCAAAGATTTACATGTTAAGTACACATTGTTTCAGTTCTATAAAGTTATTTTACATTGCTTGAATCAAAGGTTAGTAGCCTAAAAATACAACTTTGGTATAAAGTATTATGAAAATAAAAATAAAAATACTTCCTGTGAATGACTGATGAAGTGAGGATTAAGTATCCAATTATAGATGAGGTACCAGGTCCAGGGAGACATGTCTTTTTAAAAAAAAGAGAGAATTAGGTGGAAAATTGAGTTAAAATTGAGTTTAAGAAAGGAGAAAGAAACGTAAATTGAAATAATTTGGGCCTCCCTCATTGCTTAGGGGTTAAGTCTCAGCACTCATATTATCACCCCTGTAGCCTTAGTTCAGTCCCTGTCCAAGAGCTGATACATGGCCAGCAGACCTCTCCTGTCTCACCTGCTGTATTTCAGTAGATCTGCCTGTTCTGCTCCCCACTCTGTCTTTGATGAATCCTCTTATCCCCCACCACTGCGCCCCTCTCTGGTCTATACCCCAGCTCTTGTATGCATAAATAAATAAATAAATAAATCTTTTTCTAAAAAGAAAGGTAAAATGAGATCATTCACAGGTGAGTCAAATAGTATTTAGTTCATTCTGTCTTATATGCAAATACCAGGCGTAGCCTTAGTAGTTTTGTTAGATGTGTTATAAATAAAAATTGCATACAAGAACTGCAGTGCCGGCCAGAGGTGCAGGAGGTGAGAGGATTCACCAGAGATAGAGTGGGGAGCAGAACAGGCAGATGGACTGAAACACACTGCTGAGGGGAGCAGCAGGCAGCAGGAGAGGTCTGCGGCACCATGTGGGTCAGCTCCCTGTCAGGAGGGTGACCTCCCTGTCAGGGAGGTCATTCTCCAGTGACTGGTGACAGCTTGATATTGTTGTGACTTAACTCCTGCACCACCAGGAAGGCCCCTGCAGTGTCTTATGTATAGCTATTTCAAAACATTTTTTAGATTTTGGTTCTCTTTTTTTGTTGAGCATGTCCATCTGATGTAACGTTTTTGTTTTGATATGAAAAATTCTAGGGTTCTGACTTATGTATTCCAACATAAGATGCCATTTTCTTCCCATTAAGGTCAGGGTGGTTTTTGAAATGGGTTGTAGTTTGTTAATAGAACTTAGTAGATCTGTAGTCCTTATTTAGTTAAAACTTTAAATGAGAAGCAAAACAGTGTTTCCCTCAACAAAAATTGAGCCTCTGCCTTTATTTCTTGACCTGGAAGTGAAATGGGGGAAATGCAAATCTACTTTTTTGTTTTATGTTTGTTTTTCATAATCCTTGTTTTAACCAGATCCAAACTGTAATGACTTCAGTCACAACTAAACTCAATCTGGAAATGCATTTGAAACAAATTGTTGCGACTCTTTCATCTCTAATACTGCCTTTAGAGTTTTCTAATAAAAAATAAAACAATGTATTCTCTGAAGAATTTAAATTTTTAAAAATTTTCTTTTTGTTACTCAGTTACTTTCTCACTGTTATAAGGACAAGAACTAGGACAGGGAAAAGTTTAGAAGATAAAAGTAGATGAATCAGACCAAAGTATAGTAGTAGGGTCACTTCTTCACAAATCCTCAGTAAGCATTTTTATTCTGGCCTTTCTCAGCAAAATCTCGTGGTGTTCCAGTGGGACTACAAATTTAAAAGGAAGGGGGTAGAGGGATGACAATGCAAGTTCTATGTATATTGCAAATAAAATTGAGTGGCGGTTTCACCTTATAGTGAATTTTAAAGTTAAATGTATTATATAAACAGGGCAGTCAGATGTGTTGTTTTCACTCAGACTTGTAACAAGCTAAATTTTCACTGGGTTGTTAGAAAAAATTTTTTAAACACTCTAAACTTTTTTTTCTAAAATCTTTAAGTACAGACCAAAATGCTGATAGTTCTCACATAATCTAAAAATATTTACCATGCTTGTTTCTGTTCACCATCCAAGTTTTAAGCCCATTATTGGACTTAAACTACAATCAAATAATATTTTAGCTTAAAACTCTATTTACTGTAACTTTTACAACTGCTTTTACAGTTTTTACAACTGCTGGGCTTAAATGTCAGGTAAAATTTAATAAAACAATTGATTTGTTTCCCTTTCTGGCTCCTAGTACATACACTACCCAATGTGATGTACCAAGAGTGCCATTATTTAAAAAATACTGTTACTCTTAAAGAATTGGATATCCAAACTGGATCATTTACAACCTTGAAAAACCATAGTATTTTATTCTTGTTTCTAGATTCACTATTAACTCCACATTTCTCCCTTTGTCTTCATTTTCACTTTAATAAAACACACTTCCCTTAGAAATAGGTAAGTGTCTGACAAATTCCAGGTACCTTATGATCAGCTATTTTCCCAAACCAACTTTTTTCAGATTGGTTTTAAATCCTTATAAAAGAGGATGGTTAAATGTATGTGAGAGACTATTACTCTTCCATTGCCTCTCTGCCAAAATTCAGAAGAAGGGACAGTTATTTGTGTAACTTACATCCATAGTCATCTATAATTTAGAGCAACGGTTTTCAAGCAGGGGACATTTGGCAACGTCTAGAGATATTTTTAGTTGATACAAGTGGGGAGTACTAGAAGCATTTAGTGGGTATAAGTCAGAATCTGGTAAACATTCTATATTGAACAGACTTGCTAAGTTATCTTTGAAAAGCAAAAGCTCTTAATTGTGCCATGGACTTTTTGGCATTCTAGTGAAACAAAATTAACACTTTTAACTGCATAAAATGCATAGAATTACAGAAAACTAACTGTACACTTTAGAAAAACTCAAAATTATGATGCAGTAATATGTCCTTTATCAAAACTTTTTTGGCTGACCCAGGTAACACATCTAATATTTTAGGATATTAAAAACCAACTCCAGAGAAGATGGATAATACGTCCATGGATAGTAAAATAACAAAATTTATCTGCAACAAAGATCTTCCCTAGCCAAAGGAAAACCCTGTTGATCAGATTTTTAAAAAAGACATTTATAGTTATTCTGATCTCGAAATATATGTACTTGTATGGGAAAAACTCTTTATTTTTATCTACCACTACCTTAAATTTTACATATTCTTTGTGAGTTTAGTAAATAAAAATCAGGTAGAATTAGGATATATGACATTACTACCAATAAAAGTCACAGATCTTTATTATTAAACTATAATTGTTTTAGATTTCACTATACTTTGTATTAGTTTAGATATAAAATCTATTCAGATAAATTATTATAAATTAAAATATACTGATGATTGTATCAGTATCCTTCATGTCTTACATGAATAAATTATTCATGTAATCTTTAAAAAACATTTCATATTAGTGAGGCGTTGTTAACAGTAGATGAGAAGGTTAAAATGAGTGCCAAAGCAAAAGATTGACATATCAAACTAATCAGATCCAGAGTGAATGAATAATTGCTCTCGGAAGTATAACTTATTTCCTCTAAGCCTCTTTAATCTTCGCTCTCAACAAGTAGTTTTCCAAATAAACATTTCCATCCTTAATCCCATATTTACTAAGATTTGTACTTTGGTACTTGGCCTATCCTGTGTGAATCATTGAGGGCCCATTTAAGGACAATTTAGTTTTATGATCTAACCCTACAAACATTTTAATACCAATTTTAAAAATAATTCCAGATAAACCACATCTATTTTAGGAAATTTGATCAGAAAAATTTGATTCCTAGCATTTTAGAATAATAGTATCTTATTTCAATGAGAAATGGATTGATATTTAATCCATTTGGATAGGAAAAAAATGTATGTATGTGATACCTGGGAATTTTCCATTATTTAAAAAAATAAATAAGCTTTGTGTCTTAGAGCAGTTTTAGGTTCACAGCAAATCTGAGCAGAAAGCTCAGTTCCTATAACTTCTCACCCTCCCCACAGTGGTACTTTTGTTGATGTACCTGCATCGATACACTTCATCATTACCAAGAGTCCCTGGCATTATGTTTTAACAATGTAAAATTCTTTCAAAACAGTGTAAAATTCCTTCAAAAACAGTATCTGGTGATGGAGTTCTTTGAGTTCGCATTATTTTACTTGTATGAAGATTTGGTTTTCTGGTCTTTAAAAGTAGCATAATAATAGTTTCCATTTCATAGATTTGGTATGATCTTTCAATTACTATTTTGCATATATACAGTGTAGCATAGTATATATATATATATAGCATATATATAGTGTAGCTCAAGTGTTTACAATGATGATGACTGTTACATAAAAGTATATATTTATATAAGTATATTTAAAAAATTCATTTTTAATTTGTCTTTGTTTCTTTTTCCATGTTCATTTAAGCAAACTAAAACATTTTCTTTTTAATTGAGTTAGAAGTTATCATTCACTTAATGAATTAATTTTCTGTAGGATTTCTGCAATTACTTTAGCTTCTCTAGTGAGTTGAAAGATTGATTATATTTAATAACAATTTAATTTCCATGTTCAGGAAACACCTATAATTTGGAAATGAATTTCTCCCTATTTTTATAAACCTATATTTATGTTTACACAAAAGCTTTATGTGAACAAATCGTAGAAGTCAAGGTTAAACTTAGCTTTGAACGCCATTAAACTAGATTCTGATATTTTATTTCAAAATCTTTATAGCTATCATGTTGCTTCTCTTAAAAATAAGTGTCTTGTGACAAAGTGCTCTGCAGGGGCTCAATTTTTTCCCTCCAAATCTGGGCAAAACAACTATTTCTTGAGGTGTTAAAATTCTGCTTATGAGTTATTCAGCATCTTGATAATATCCCAGAAAGCAGACAGAATACTGCACAAGTGCCAGCTAGTAAACTGGCCAACTGCTTTCAGAGTGTGTCACTGAGAGTAATATTGTTTAGAATTAGAGTTTTAAATAAATGTTCTCTAAGACAGTACTTTATAATGTTCCTTTTATTTGTATAGGTGTGTGTGTGTGCGTGCGCACGTGTGTGTGTGTAACTTCTGTAGAATGAGTAGAGCATGGCAAGCTCTTGATAGTTCAGGTTTATCTTAGATTTTGATGATAGGTTGATTCCTTTTGCTTTTTCAGTACTCTAATTTTTTCCCTTTGTTTAGTTCTCAACATGAACTGATCATCTGATTTCATCCCCTTTTACTTCTCAGACTTAAAACATTTAAATTTGGACTAATTGTATATGCTTTTATTTCCAGTAATTTTTAAAACAATCCTGTTTCAGGCTGTCTGGGATGATTTTTATTCTTGTTTTCTACAAAGAATTCCTTTATCAGCAAACAATTAGGTTCCATTAAGTATCAAGTATTGTTCTGGGCAATGCACATATGGCATTGAACAAAAAACTGTTCTGGAAGAGTTTACATTCTGGTACCAAAAGGTTGATTGTAGCTCTGATAATAAATTTGATAAAGCTAGAAGTATAACATTTTCTTATCTGTGAATGTAATTTGTACAATAGATGTACAAGATAAATCGATATGAAATAATCATAAAGCATGATAGTAAAGGTAATGGAATACCTGAGTTCCCATTCTTAGTCCTGAAATGAGAATAATATATTAGAAAATGACAAATATACAAACCACTTATTATTTTCAAATCTACCCTTTGTTATCTTTGTTAACTGATTATTTTAATCTTCCTTTATTTGTTTTAATCTTTCTTTTCCAGAAACTGGCAGAACTTTCTCTTCGTATCCAACAAATTGAAACAACTCTTAATATTTTAGATGCAAAGGTTTGTATTTCTGAATAATTTGTAATGCAAACTTTGCATGTATCAACTTTATCAGTCATTCTTTAATTATATTTATAAATAAAATCATTTTAGCTTTTCCATCCATGAAGGGGATACAGTGCTTTTTAAAAAATTCATTACATACACAGGACATAATGTTCATTATAACCATTAACTGAGTCTAATACAGATGAATTTAATTTGTTTCATTGTATTAGAAGCATAATGTGACATGTTAACAAATTGAACTATTGTATAGTTCATTTGATGGAAACGTCAATATTATCTTAATAGTTATCATTTGATAACATAATAAAAAATTATATAAAACTTCAGCTGTCTCCAGAAAAAAATTTTGGAGAAAATATTGACTTTTTCATTTGCAAATATATTAAATGCTAATGCAGAAATACCAGTTGTGATGTCAGAAATTACAAAAGATAATTAGGAAAAATAGAAAGGTATTTTTATTTGAAAGCTTGCAGATCTGTATGTGTCCTGCTTATAAAATAATGGAAACATTTTTGTGACTTTATAGTTTTTATCAAAAAAGTATATTAAAATATTATGAGGGAGTAAAATAAGGACCAGAGAGTCAAGTTTATACCTCTTCTTGTAGACCTTAGCCACTATAATTCTCACAGAATATTTCTCAAGCTTAGAAAATTTAGGATACTGGCTTTGAACATGTTCAGAATACCTCCTAGCAGCAAGTCACTTGGAACTATTCAGCCATAGCCACTGTGCTAAGTACTGTCTTCACTCAACAGTTCTCAATGGATATCTTTGCTTCAGACCTTATTGTTTTGTTTTTTCATTATTCTTTATTATGAGCATTTCTTATTTCAATGTTTAGGTAGTCCAAGGTCATAGGTTAAGTTACCATATGAGCAAGTTTACCTTAAATTATTTCTATGACCATGGAGTTAATCCCCAATGTTAGCCAAACATTTGACAAGTATGTATCATTGATATCAGAATGAAATCAGAAAAGAAGGCTTGCATGATTCTTGCAAATCCATCCTGAAATTCTTAGCCACTAGCAATATGCCCATCTTTTATGTATTAAAATAACACATTTTAGTAACATTCAGTGATAAATATTTAAAGAAAGAAAAGGAGTGAACTGTGTTAGACATGAAGTTGTGAAAAAATTTTTTATTTCTCAGATAACTCAAAGTATGCTACAAAACATTTTTATACAAAAATTTTAAAAATCTATTTATAATAACTTATTATTTATAATAAATTTTCTTATCTCGCCTTACAGGTAAAAAAATTAAAAGGCTCAAGATGATTTACACAAATTCACATAGTTTGTAACTTAAACCTATAGAATTTGACTCTGAAGCTAGTGCTGTCATCCCTTAAATTAGGATTCCTTATAGTTTAAAAATTTCTGGACAAAGAATAGTTATAAGCTAAAATTAATTTAATGATAAATTCTTCAAAAAATACTTTGTTTACAAATGCCTGTCACTTTGAATAGTTTATGGCATAGGGAATCCGTAACTCCAGAGGTGAGACTTTATAAAACTATTTTTAAAGACTTAATTACAGCTATTTAAAATACAAACACCTAAAAACTTACCATGTTTAAACACCTAATATTGTCTTCATATGCCAAAATTACTATTTTCTTTACTCAGTTGTCATCTATCCCTGGCCTTGATGATGTCACATTTGAAGTATCTCCTATAAGTGTCCCCAGTGTGGCAAATGATTCACATTCTGAAACCTCTTTAGAGCAATCACAGGTAAGTAAGTATTTAAGGTACAAGAAATGAGCAGATCTTGTTTGGACAAATATATCTATGCAACAGATTTGAAGAAGGAAGTTAAATAAAAATGTGAAACTTTGAGTATTCTTAAAACCTTAACATAGAAAATGAAGTTTGGAAAAAAAGTGTTACTTGTTTGATATTTTTTGAGAAGCTTTTGAAGTTAATATTTTCTTTGTTATAAAAAGGCAAATTAGCCTACATGGCAGTAGGAAAAAATCCTTGAGTATAATTATTTTCTTCAAGTGACTATAGAAATTTTTATAAATTCTTATGAGAAATTTACTTTTTAAGTTTTATTATAAAAACATTCAACAAAAAACAAAATAGTAAAGGAATATTCCCATACCTGAATTTATCAGTTAAGATTTTGTTGCAATTACTTTATCGCTTTGTCATTTGCTGAAGTGAATAACAGGTCTCATTTCATTTCACCCCTGTGTTAGTCCCTGAGCTTCTCTGAA
This sequence comes from Galemys pyrenaicus, assembly GCA_019455555.1. Classification (NCBI taxonomy): domain Eukaryota; kingdom Metazoa; phylum Chordata; class Mammalia; order Eulipotyphla; family Talpidae; genus Galemys; species Galemys pyrenaicus. The sequence goes on along the minus strand of JAGFMF010011752.1, from coordinate 28,652,433 downwards.
AAAGTTTCACATTTTCTTGTATGCCTTTATCGCATACAGTAAATTAATAGTAATTCCCTTCTATCTTCTAGCCTCTTGTTATTCAAAATAGGCTCCAGGGACCAGCAACCTGGGCATCACCTGGGTCTTGTTAGGAATGAAAAATCTCAGACTCTAGATTTACTGAGTCAGAATGCACAATTTAACAAGATCCATAGGTGATTTCTAATTTCTTAAAATTTGAGAGATATTTCTTAGATACTGATATTTCTTAGATATCAGGAGTTACAGTTCTAAGAAATTACAGTTGCCAAAAAAATGTGTTTTTCGAGTTGATTTGTTCAAGTCAGCATCCTAATAAAGGCTACACTTTACCTTTACATTTGGTTATATTTGATTCTTAAGTCTTAATGTTCATTTATGCTCTGTGTAAATTTAAATTTGATATTTAAAAAAAAATCTTCCTTATTTTAGAACCAAGTCTCTTGTATACCTCAGTGAGGAGTTAAAATTCAGAATAAAATAATCATTAAAATGGTTGTCTACCAGGTAATACTGAACAAGTAGACTCCCTATCTATATGAGATCCTGCAGTTATATCTGGAGGACTTTCCACGGGATATTTCCTAGATCATGATCATGGTGATGTTGATGATGGTGAAGGTAATGATGATAATGGCTAAAACATAAAGGGTTCCTATTTTGTGCCAGGTATTTCTCTAAGTGCTTTTCATAAACTGACTCATTTAATCCTCACACAGGTCTATGAAATAAATATTGTTATCAGTTCGTCTTTACAGTTTATCAAAAGCGGTACACAGAGATTAAATAACTTGTTGAAAGTCAAACAGTAAGTCTAAGAGCTGGAATTTTAACCCAGGTCATCTGGAGCCTAGAATCCTAGCTCTTACCTGCTACTCTTACCGTCTTATGCACCTGTGTTGAATTTACTAAGCATATTGAGCATGTATGGGGCAAGGCTTTGTGGGAGGAGCCATATATCTAAATAGTATGTATTTGGGGACTCAGTTAGATGACCATTGACTTAACAACAGGATATTAGAAAACTTAATTTTAATTTAATTAATATAGTGCATTCTGTTCTAATGACCACTGGGATACATATACAGGAAAAAAATCCAGATGTAATAGAAGAGTTGAGCTTTATAAGGTTCAATTCAGTGTAGACCACCCTTTTCTGAAACAAAGCATGTATAAAAAATACTGAGTGTTTCCCCTCTACTTACTAGTTATTAATTGATGGATACTAGTTGCAATATGTTTCTTTGGATTTTTAAAGTACTACCAGTCCAACTGATACTGATTTTTTTTTTCAGGTATTATTATAAATGACAGCTATAATATATATTTTTAAACATGTATTGTTGTTACTTCTGCGTATTTAGAGTTTCAAGAAGTTAATTAAGAATAATCATAGGGTGAATTGGTGGTGGGAATTTTGCAGAGATTACACCTAAGAGGAGAAAGCACGTATAGTACAAAAAGGAAGAATGATGTAATATATACATATAAAATAAAATAAAATAAAAAGCAAAAAAAAAGAATAATCATAGCTGAATTTTCTAAAATTCAGAATCATCTGCTATAACTCTCACTACATCTTGTTTAAAAATTGTACATTAATTCACTTGGAGGATATTTTTGAAATTTTGTCTTTCTGAATTTAAAAAATTGTGGTAAAGTGTGTTGATTAGTCTAATAAAATAACTTAAGATGTTCTTAATATTCACATCATCTCCTTATTTCTTCTCCATTATTATTGTTATATTTTGTGTAAAATATTTTGAAATGGACTTATATGTTGCTCAACACAGAATTTGCATTGGCATTACAGTCAACTCACTTATCTGATAAAGAATAATTGTGTGCTTTTAAAAAAATCATCTATTCATTGTAATGTCTAATCTGTATATGAGTCAGAGACCCAAGGTTTGCATACTGATTTTTCTGCAATTTTAATTTCATGGCTTAGATTTTATCACTACTCACAATAGAACAATTGTGCAGATTAGGATTAATTTGAGAATAAAATGAAAGACATTTGAGAAATATTATAGAGAATCTAATGGGTCATTCAAATAGCAAAGGTATATGACCTGACATAATTGAACCTATGAGGTCATCATTATTAGGCAAAAATTAATGGTTGACCTTTGAAATCCATTGGACCTGTATGTAATTATCATTTGCTTGATTGTGCTATTGTATGAGTTTACTGTACATATTTATTTTTAATAAATATGCTTGGGTCTTCTCTGAATTTTTTATTCAAGTGTTTTGAACCATTTGTATTTTACAGATGAATATATGTGGTTTATTCCCTTTGTACACTGAACAGTGTTTTATATTAATCTTTTAGGAGAGACCTAAAGGATTTTTGGATGCTTTATTTGCTTCAGAGTTTTACACAGATTTAATTTACATTTGAATTATCTGAGGAAAAACCGTAACATATAATTCACATTCATATTTTTTAAAACTATGGATATTTTCAAAACCTTTCTTGATTTATCTACATTATGGCATAGAATGTAGCCATCCAATTGATGTCATTCTGTTAAGGAAATTTCTCTTCATGCTAGTATACAAATAATGAATGAGAATTCATAAAAGAAAGCTCTCTAAATGGTCAGGTTCATAGAAAAATCAAGAACTGTATACAGCAGTCTTAGCTTTGCACTTAGTGAGAACAGGGTTCCCATATGGACAAGTTCTGGTTAATATGTTACCATGCAGAGTGAGAACTCCATGGGGAATGAGAACTATATATATGATAAAAGCTTTTTTTTTTTTCCTAAAAATACCAAGCCCAGGTATTCTTCATTTTAGGTAATATTTTACATTTAACCTTACTCTACAGAAAACGTTATTTCAGTAACTGAAATAATAAAAGCAGATAATTTCCTGTGAAAACTAGGCTTCTCTTCCACAATTTCTTCAGGCATTGCTCTCTACGACGTTAGAATAACTATATCCACTTAGAGTAAGAATATTTAATAAGGAAGTCACAGTTATATAGATGGTATAAACTTAAAAGCTCAATTCACAATTAATTGGAGTTGAACAATTGACAGTCGTTTTATTAAAAATTCTAAATAACATGTCCATCAATAATTCATATTTTATATTAACACTCTGGAGATAAGTAAAGCAAAATTCTAATATTTTAATGCCATGAATAGACTTGTATTTTTAAAGCAACAATATGTAGTGTTGCTATTAAGTATAGCTTCTTTTAAAATCATAATTTAAGTATTTGTAAATATATACACCATAATTAAATTATTGTTATTTAAATTTAGAAATATTCTTTTTTTCTGTATTTACTGCTTTAGAATTGTAAAAAGAAGCATTCCTTTTAAGTAGTAGCATGATGGACCCCTTTTGTGAATTGTCTAAAGATGTACACGTAATACTCTCTACAGCAGAACAGTTTACCAGACCGTGGACTACAGGAAAGTGAAGTAACAGCAGAAAATATCTTAACTGTAGCCAAGGATCCAAGATATGCCAGATATCTCAAAATGGTTCAAGTGGTAAGCCAATTTGGTCTGTCTTCTCTGTCTAGCAGCCTCATTTGAAATTCTTAACCCTGGAGATTTCTTTGTTACTTTTTCAATCTGAGAAAACTGCTAAACCGAGTGACCAAGTTTTCTGCGCTTCTTTCCTATGTTTAATTAATACCCTAATTTAAAAAAAAGAAGTCAGATATTTCTAATTAAAATTGATCTCTCATACTTCATACTAACATAGCTAATGTAGATTTACACAAAGGTTTTTGCTGTACATGAAGTTATCACTGCAAATATCAGAGGAAAGAAATTTGCTAAATCATATGGCTTCACTTTAATTCTCATATAGTGCTAGCACAAATAGTGATTTTTTTTGGTGTATTTTAATTTTGAATTTCATCTGTCAATAATTAGGTTCATAGAAAAGGGTATAAGTTTCTTGGCCATGTAAGGCAAAGCTTTTAGTACTATATGACTTCAGAATTCATATTTTTTTCTAAGAAATAATTGCATGATATAATACCAGAAGTATTTTCAGTTATCTATAACAGCAGAAGTTAATTTCCTTTCATTCCAATAGGAAGTACTATTGCAGTGGTTGAAGCAATTAGCGGCCCAAAATTTCATCAAAAAATTAATGATCTTATATAGTTCTATCAGGCAGAAAAAGTACTAATACTAAAGAAGAACCATTAAGTTTTGCTATCCATAGCATTATTTAGCACCAAAATCGTTTAAAAATAAATGCTGTCTGGCAATCAGAAAGAATTGACTGGTTCACTTAGAAACTACAGTGGTGACATGAATAGGAAGAAAGTACATTCACTTTTTCTAGCTGTCAGAAAGTGTATTTTTCACTTTCAAAATTAAAATTCTTCATTGACAGTCAAAGCCCTGGGCTCTAGGTTTTAGGAAAAAATAATCCAGATTTTGAGATGAAAAATATATGAAGTATTTTAATTAATAGAAATAAAGTAAAGCCGGTTTAAATATGAATCATAATAAATATGTTTTTAAAATGAGAACCCAGGAAAATTTCAGCCAGGCTTAATATATAGACTGTCAGATGTGTTTGTTTCAAACAAAAAAAAAGTTTCAGAATGATTTTAGAAAGCTTTTTCTATTAATCTTTACTTTCCTAACATATATAATATAGGAAGTAGGGAAATCTACTTGATAATACCCTTAAGAATGCCCTGAATTCTTAGAAAAAAGACATCTTAGGATAACTTATTATATTCTTGATACATTACCTCTCATTTTATAAGAACTCAACTTCAAAAACTCATTTTTCCTTTTCAAGGTAAATCTACTGTGTATCCCACAAATATTTATTAAACACTGTAAGATACTATATTAGGTATTGACTAGATTTATCTAGCGAGCTAAGATTCGGATACCACTTGACATTTTATTTTTATTACTAATTGCTAAGCCAATTTCCATTGCTCTTCAGAATCATATGTATCATATATGGGTATTCTGTGTGTGTGTATATGTACATATTTAAATAATCCTTAAATACTCATTTTTCTAATCATATGGTTTACCAGTTCAGTAGGAGTAAAAGTCAATGTCTTTCACAGGCCCCTTAGATCCTGTTCAATTTAGCTCCCTTATTGCCTTTCTGATCTCATATCTAGCCCTTCTGGCCTTACTGGACGCCATTTCTACTGGTCTCCTTGCCTTGAATGAATAAATATGTTCATGGACAATCCTGCTTCTTGCCTGTGCCCAGCTATTTAATCTAAAACACCTTTTTCCAGATATCTTTTGGATGTCCAGATGATTTGTTTCCTTACTTCCTTAAATCTTTATTCAACTATTCTTATCTTCTCTTTATCTTTATCTTTTACCACAACTCTGCTGTATTTTTCTTCATATATCTAAACTGTTTTATGTTTTTTATACTTGTGTCTCTCCCATTCCTAGAATTCTGCGCTCCCCTATTTCTAATTCCTAGAAAATACCTAACACAGAGTTCTTAAGCTGTAAATGAAAATGTCTACACTTTTCTCTATGTCATTTTACCTTGTCATAGTTTTTGATGATAGATTTCTCTTTTTTGCTCTAACTCAGTGGTTTTCAAGCTAACAAATTTTGTCAAAATACTAGTTCCTGGTCCCAACTGTACTAAATTAGCTTCTCTGCAGTTGAACCTAGAACATACGTATCTCAAAAAAGAGCTCTTCTGATTAAGAACTGTTTTAAAACGTTTTGCACGGAATCATAACATCAAAATAATTTTTACTTAAAAACATTTTTATAAATAAAAATAAAGAATTATAAGGATTTTTTTAATCATCTAATTCTCTAGCAGGAGTTGGCACTTGGTTTCAGCCCATCCTTTTCTTTGCCCAGTGTCACTGTATATGAGCAGGGGTTAGTTCCTTGTGCCTCAGACTTTTCCAGTTTTAGCTCTGTTTTCTGACTTCAGTTCTTTACTTCCTATTTACCTTTAGTTTAGAGTGGGTGTTTCTAATTCCTAAACATTTCCAGCATTCTGGAAGTGCTTCTGCTTTGTAGCATCCCCCTCTTAAGGCTCTTCTTGCACCTGACCTTCCTCTACAATGCTAAGTCATCAATCTTTTATCTACTTTTATTTTCCTTCTTTCATGGTTGATATATGCCTCTTGACCGTTGAAACGGAAGTTTGTGTTCTATTGCTTTTTTTCCTGATTGTTTGGGAGTAATTTCAAGAGGAAAGGGGGAAGCAATAAGGCCATCCTAAAGCTGATAGTTTTTCCAAGTTAAATTTAATTTTATTATTGGTAGTTTATTGTGCCATCCTGTATCCCAGAATCTTAATACCCAACTTTTTTTTTCCTACTACCTATCACAAACCCAGTACAGAGGATTTTATATCCTTTGAGGATGACTGAGGTGTCTCATGTGTACTCACTATTTAAAATTTCATGTTTTTAAAAAGACTTTATTTATTTATGCATACAAGAACTGGGGTGAAGGCCAGAGGCACAGGGTGTGAGAGGAGACAGAGTGGGATTTAGAGAAAGACAAATACCAACCAGCACAATTCATCAAATGAGTCCTACTTTGTCTATTAGTATGATCTTAAGTAGTTTGTTATCCATTGCATACATTATTTCATGTTATCAAAGCTGAGTTTTAGAAACCTATATTACATAATTTGGGAAGTGTATTCACAAAAAGAAGACTGTACAATCTCAAAATAATTTTTTTTAAAATGATGACTAAAAAAAAAAGATGACTAAATTAATACCAACAGTATAAAAATCTATTCCTAAGATCCCCAAATAGCCATTTCTGTACCCTTAAAAGGGAATTAACAGTAGCACAAGTTCTCTCACCTGTTAAAGATTTCTTTCTTTCAATTGCCTTTATATTTTTGTAATTTAATAATATGAGTTACTGCTCCATACGCTGAGTCTTAAAATATAATTGCACTTATGCGGAGTCTCTTGTCTTTTCCAAAGTATATTCTTCCATTTAGCATCTTGATACTAGATCTTCATCCCTCTCATAATCTTTTCTCTCGCTTCCTCTGAATTACTGTTTAGAACCATTTCATTTTCTCAGTAAGACTGAGAGTAGACAGGTATTTCTTAATCCCTTTCAGCTTCTTCAAGTAGTATAAAAACTTTAATTTGTTCACCACCATGTAGTGATCTCTTGCTTCAGACTGGAAAACACAAAAAATTAAACAGTATATAAGCAGATTTTTTTTTCAGACTCCTGGGTATCTAGATGAACTACAATCATTTTTTACTTTCCGCCTCAACCTTCTTGAAAATGTCCTCTTCTATCTCCTGAATCCTAGCTAACTATCTCCTACTAGTACATACTGCTTTTATATTTGCCCTTCCTCACTTACCACATACCTGTAAATCTATACTAAAGTCAAGGTAATTAAAACTGCTTAAATAATATAAAACCCTTTGAACTGAAGCTAACAGAATCTTTCAAGTGTCACAAGTACCACTTCAGACAGAAATAAGCAGTACCTTGCTTGTTGATCTCTATATCATTTTCTGTCATTCCTGGGTACCACCCTCTGTAAAATAGAAGAATGATTATAGTCCCAGAAAGTTAGTTGTTTCTCTCTGTGACAATTGGAATGCCTAGGAAGAGGATACACAGATCTTTATTCTGTGCTTTTGGGATGTAACATGGTATAGTTGCTTAGCTTTGTTGTACATTCCTGTGACCACGTTCAGGTCATGTCACCACTCAAGTCCTCAGTTTCCTGATACATAAAATGAGTTCTGAAGTTCTCATTAGATTTATGATCTATTAATTGATCCCCAAATTTGGATTTCATTATTAATGAATGTTCCTGGAACACCTGCTGGCATTTTCTGACTTTTTTCCCTTTTAAGCAAGTTTTATACAAAGTTTTTCAGTGAGTAATACTGTTGTGTTCCAAATGTGGCAGATAATTGATTCTGATTTAATGTTTGTTGTCATAATAGTGTAGCACAAGCCTTTACTAAATTACATATTGCTTTTATAACTTAACTGGAATTGTGTACATAGATCACTTTTCCAACAATTCTCCCCTTTTTATTGGCAGAACTTGGTGAATCCTCTGCCAGTAATAAATTGTGCGTTGGGAAAGTCCGACTTCCACATTAAGAAGCTAATGACTTGTATTTTTTGAACCCATATGTGCCAAAACAGTCTCTTTGGACATTTAGACTTTTTAAAGCTCTGTTTTCTTTGGCTGACTTAAAATGCGAATTGAATAATCTTCTTGGTTCTGGTGGTTCTGTTGCATCTGTTGCCAGCAGTGGATGTTGGCCTGGGGAAATGTGACTTCCATTACCTAAGGATAAAGATCTCTCCACCTGATTATTAAAGATGTTCATTAACAAGGTATACACCTTGTACCCGGTGAAACCAATCATGAGCAAAATGCTTTTTACATGGAGAATTGTTTTTGAGTAAAGCATTAAAATCGCATTTGGGATATGACCCCAGTGTGACTTTCCACAGTCTAGAAAGTTACAGCATGGGTTCCTCATCACTGGTCAACAGTGTAGTCAAAAGTAGGTTCATATATTGTTGGTTCATATATACAGAGTAAAAAACACTGGTGTTTAGTGTAACAACTATGTTATTTATTTATTACCTTTTTATAAAACTCTTTAGGTATTATAATATTAATATGTGTCTTGCTTCCTTTAAAATATCTAAGGTTTACTAATCTATATCAAGGTGAGTATTTTTTAAGTACATAAAAGTTTGAGGGAGATAACTTGTGGTGTTTTAACCTCTCACTGTTCATTGAAGGTAAAAGGCACATGTTTAAAGGATTGACTTCCCACATATGTGAATTTAGATAAAAATGCAAATGAACATTTGTATGTAATTACATAGCTTAGCCAACTGTGAAAAATGAAAGGACAAAATTGTCTATGGCCACACTGCCCAGAACGTGCCCAATCTCATCTTAAAGAGGAAAATATTTTTCCCATCAACTAAATGGTCAGCCAGGTCCATTTGACTAAAACTAAAAGAAAGAAACAAAGCTTAACAGAATGGTCGATTATATGAGTAGTAACTGAGTCATGATAAATGGAACTCAAGTGACAGTTACTTTCCTTCCTCCACATTTTATCTCATGTCAAATAGGTAGAGATTTCCCCTAAAGCAGTAAACAATGATGGCCACTAGTTGGTAGCTTTAAGGTATTACCTATCTTTGCTATGACCTGAGTCTGGAAATTCAAGAACCAGTTCAGTTTTTGTATTTTTGTCAAAAGCTACCAAAAATACTTATTTTCTGCTAAAGTCAGTAAACTAGCCTCTAAGGAAAACTTGTGTGAAGAATTCTTATGCCAGTTTTACAGATTATGATTTTTCAATATTGTGCCTGCCTTCTAAACTCTTCCCAAATTGCCTTGAAAGTTTAGGGAGCTCAGAACTAACTAGTCATACTGTGTACACATTGAAAGTATTGCTTTTAAATAATGTATTTGCTCTTCTTTGTTTATTGTTTGCTATATTAATCTTCATAAAGACTTTTGTTAGAGCACATTGTGTTAGAGCACAGCAATGATATCACTAAAAAGCAAGATTTAAACTTCTTGCTTTTTCCTGATATATGAAGTTGGAACACTAAATACTTAGTGTGGGCTACTACTAAATTAGAAGTTTTACATGTACCCACCTTGATTTCTATGTAGTCCTCATTTTTTCCTTACTAGTTCCACTGTGAACATAATCATACAGCTCAGAATATTTTAGTATTGATGTCACGTATTTTTCATTATGGCTATCCTTGGATGACATACACTTGCCATGAAAGTGTTCATTTGTGAATAATTCAATTCCAGGAAGAGTTGTTTATTTATGGTGCTTTTAGTCTCTGGAAAAATATATTTTGAACTATAATCCTTAGGAATGTTTGGAAATATCAGTTATGTTAAAGAATAACTACATATATTGATGGCAGTTTCCTTAGAATTGTAGACTATTTGACTACTCTAAACTTGAGTTCTTGCCAAAAAGTAATTAATTGTTAATTAATAGGGGGGAAGTAAAGACAAGAGGAGAAAATGAACTATAATAAGGAAATGACTCACCTCAAGTGGGAGAAAAGCTCCATATAGGTTTTAGAAATCATCAACTTGAAGAAAACATTTTAGGACCAGATTCTGACAAGGATCTCAGATAGTATAAACATTCATAATAAGGTGGACCGCCCTGGTGCAGAAGATTATTTGTCTTATATGGATGTAATATGCAATTAATATATATCACTTGGAAATTAATTGTCTGGTAGGGAATATTTTATATCTTTGAGAAAATGCTAATATGTTAATTATGTTTTTAAAGGAAATAGAGTAGATTTCAAAATACTGACTTCTACTGGAACAGATGTCAGTTATAGATTTCTCTACTTGAAGATATCTACATATTTTGTATCCTAGTAACAGCAATTAAAGTCTCCAGACATAAATATAAAACATCAAAGTTTTTCATAATATAATTAAGCATCCCAACTTTTCTTATTCTTTCCCTAACCAAGTTCACAAATGAATTTCATTCAGCTCATTGGTTAGACTATGTACTGATAACACATTGATTATCAGATTCAGGGCCTTCATTGTGGTCTGTATCCCCATAGATTGCCTAGTTCTGGCCATTTCTCTTTAAATGGGTACCTATGGATCTCAGGACATTGAATGAAAAACCCCTAATATACCAGTTCAAACACATTACCACTATAGGAAAATTAGTTTCAAAGTGAATGTTCTGTGATTTCAATTAACACAATCATCTTTACAGTTAATATTTCTGTTCTTTATAACATTGCTGTATTTTAGGTACTTCTTTAAGAGTCCTTTAAATAGGTACATATACTCATATATTTTCCAAACTGAACAGGAGGCCATTTGAACTTGTTACATATACTTTTCATTCAAATAATTCCAAAATTTTACTATAAAAGTATTTTAATTAAAATTTTTTATTCCTAGAAAGTAAAAGCATAATTAAATTTAGAAAAGTCTAATCAATACATGCTTCAGAGGACAAATATCCTTTTTGTGAAAAACAAAAAAACAAAGCAGCAGCATAACTAAAGAATTCACAATGAGGGCCTCCCTGGTGGCGCAGTGGGTTAAGCAACACACTATGAAGCAAACCACAGCCACTGTAGCACGAGTTCGATCCCTGCTGCTGGCCAGGGAGGGGA
>JAGFMF010011752.1:28620715-28641191 GCA_019455555.1 Galemys pyrenaicus | reverse complement strand
TGCCTGTTCTGCTCCCAGCTCTCTGTGGTGAATCCTCTCACCCCCCCCACACCTCTGGCCTGTACCCCAGTGTTTGTATGCATAAATAAATAAATCTTTTTATAAAAAAAAAAAAGAATTCACAATGAGTCCATTAAATTAATTAGTCCATCAAAAAAATCTTTAAATTTTAGATATTATTTTGCATTATAATAAAGGGAGGAAAATGAGTCTTCAATAGCACCAAATTATTCTTTAATCAACAAATACTTGATAAGCTACAATTGCTAGAGAATAGTATGCATTTTGTTTGGTCTTTAACACCTAGTATTTATCATGTTAAAAGAATATCGAGAGGGAAAAAATCAACCATGTGGGGCAGTTGAAACAACTCCATTTTGAATTATAACAATAGATTCCCAGCTTTTTGAAATGATTTTCAGAGGCTTTTCTTGATAGACATTTAGATGAGCTTTAGTTCACATTCCTAAAAGTCATAGGCAGAACTGCTAATTGGTACTTATTTTATGAAAAAAGTAGTAATTGTCTTGCCAACTTCCTGGGGCCCTGATCATGATCATTTGTCTTGTTTGTGCATTTCATCATGTGATTTGTACCATCATTTTTTTTTTAATTTATGCATACAAGAGCAGGGGTACAGGCCAGAGGCGCGGGAGGTGCAAGGATTCACCAGAGACAGAGTAGCGAGCAGAACAGGCAGATCAGCTGAAATACACTGTTGAGGGGAGCAGCGGGCAAGGCAGGAGAGGTCTGCTGTGCCATGTGGGTCCCCTCCCTGGCTGGGGATCAAACTCGCGTTGCTGTGCCGGGGATGCTTCACAGGGCGGCACTCAACCCACTGCGCCACCAGGGAGGCCCTGTACCATCATTTTTTAAAAGATATTGCATGGGCTGTCAGTGAGAAATACTTTGTCATTCAAACTGTTATCTTAAGAAAATCAGTGAAAAAGGAATAAATTGACTGTTAGCACCACAGAACCCACTGCTAATAGAACTAGTCAAAATTTGTGAGGCACTTTGTTGCCCTCATATTTAGGTTCAAATTAATAACTTTTGGTGAGACAACAGTGCCAGAGTTAATATCTTACATAAAATACTTTATCTGATGATTTTTATCCTAAATATACCCTACTAGTATATTTCATAAAGTGCAGTGTAGGTATTTTAAAGATAACATTATTGAAAATCAGAAGACAGAGAAATGGTTGAATCCATTTCACTAAGTTAAAATTTTAAAAAAGCCTGCCTGGAGGACTGACTGCCTTTCTTTTTCTAGTTCAAAGCATCTTTTAATTCCCATCTATTTCCTCTCCTGGAAATAAAAAAATTTAAAAAACTACCCACCTATTAACTCAATAGAATCTTTTTCCTTATTGTTGATCTAGGAAAAAAACTTAATACCTTCATATTTTCCATCTTTTCTGATTGTTGTGACTCAAGCTTATAAATTGAGAGGAAAAATTCTAAAATATAGGGGACGCGTTTGTTATTTTATAAAAGAAAGTCATTTATCTCTATTAAAGTGAGTAAGAGGATTTTCTCCTAATCTAAAACCTTAGAAAACTTTTAACATGGCTTGTAAGGGAACTTTAGTAGCTTAACTTTTGTTAGTACAATAACAAATGTAAATATTAACAATCTTGTTACCCTCCAAACAGTTTTTGTGATATAAGAAACTAGTCTTTAACTATTAGTGTTGCCATCATAATTTCATTACTGTGGCTTCTTTACACACTTTCTCCAGTGACGCAAATACAGACGTGATTTTTTGGAACCTCACACTTATGGCTGCCTTCTCTCTTCTTCATTACTTATGTTGGACAAACTGCCATTCTCACTTGCCAAAAATAATCCCACAGTCAGTAGACTTCAGTTTTGAGGTCTCTCATGTCCTCCTTAGACCACCAGTAGCTTTGTCTCTTAGAGATCAGAAATTGGACACTTCTTTTTGATGTATAACAAACCAAGCTGAGTTTCTTAACTTCTAAGGAAGAATATTGCAAAACAATAAATATTCTAAGCACCATCATTGGAAATATAGCAGTAAATCCCCTTGAAATGAATCTTTTGAAACAGACAAAATTATTTTTGCATTAAATTTTATGAGATTTCTGTATTAAGGTGGTAATAGTAGTAAAGTCTCCAAATAGGGTATGAGATTGTATTATATATATTTTTCTTTCTATCAGTATACAAAAATGACTAAAGACCAAATTTTGACAATATCTAACTACTTTCAAGAAACTAAGATAAAACATGGAACTTACAGATTCAGGTTTCTATTATTACATTATAACCAAGTCCATGAAACTAATGTTAAAATTAGTTTATTTAATTCCATTAACTTCCCTGTCTCCGATTCCTCCCTTCCCACCCACTGCCTCCTCTTACCCCCATCCCACATGCACTTTCTTTGCTATATTTTAGGAAACATTTTTTTTCACCCTCACTTCTCCTCCCTTCTGTTTTCTCTGCTTTGTAACTTATTTCAACTTATTTATATAACCTTTCCAGTGCTATCCTGTGGGTTATGCTAAAGTATAATAAATAAATGACATAGTTGAGTTTGCAGAAAGACTTTATACCATCAAGCCATAGTTAATGGAAACTATTAACTCTGCTCTTTTTTCTATTTCTCCTTAGTACTTCATTGTTTGTTTGTTTTTAAGCAATGTTTAAAGTTCTTACACTTTGCCTATTAAACTAAATAGTTGAATAGCACTGAATTGTCAAGTAAAATTCCTAACCTTATCATTCAAATAGTCAACTTTCCTTCCCCACTTTTAAAATTAAATAATTTTAATATTAAGAAATTAAGTAAATTTTATTTTAAAATAATTCTCTCAAGTCTTAGTTCCAGCTAATTATTTTGAAAGAGGTATTACTTTTGATCCCATTCTTGCTTTGTTCTAAATATTAGTCTGTTCACATTGCATACCCCTAAACAAGTTAACTGCTTTTTCCCGTTTTTTGTTTTATCTTTAAATTCCATAAATTAGAAAAAGTCCCAAAGTCTTATTTTCTACCTTATTTGTCTTCCAATCCTATCATGTTTCACTTTTCAGAATACTTTAAAGATTGCCCCATGAAATTTGCTGTCAGGAGTGTAGTTTTGAGAGTTCTATGATAGTGCTATTAATTTTCATCCACCTAATGTTCAGTTTGCATATAAGTATCTGAGTTCCTCCCTTTCCTTTTCTTTGTAATAGATGGACTTATTTTCCTTCTTTGGGGGGAAGGTTTTCACACCTCCTTATGTACACGTTTCACTCACCTTCCAGACTCCAAAATTCCTGTACCTAGACCTTATCCCCTTGTTTTCTTATCCTCTCCACCCCTCCTCCCCCTTCCCTCTGTTAAAAAGTATATTTTTCAGAGTCTAAGCATCATTTTGTGTTTCATCAGTTTGATTTTTTGTTTTGTTTTGGTTATTTATATTCCACAAATAATTGAAACTATCCAGCAGCAGTCTTTCACTTTTTGATTTATTTCACTTAGCATAATCACCTCCAGGTTCATCCATTTTGTCTAAAAAGGTGCTATTTCATCTTTTTAAATAGTTGAGTGGTGTTCCATTCATATCCCAGCTTTGTCATGAATGGGCACCTAGGCTGGTTCTACAGTTTGGCTATTGTGAATGATGCTGCTATAAACAGAGGGGTGCATAAATCTCTTCATGTTAGTGTTTTCACTAATTCTTTGGATAAATACCCAGCAGTACTATTGTTGGATCATATGGTATTTCCATGTTTATCTTGTTTAGGGATCTCCATTCTGTTTTCTATTGAGGCTGCATCAAATTACATTCCCACTAACAATGGATGAGTATTTTCTCTACATCCTCACCAACATTTGTTATTTCCACTCTTTAAGTACCTGAATCTTAGCAGATTACATTTTACTAATTTTAGTATAATATTTAATAGTTATGATTATAAATATATAAATGGACCTGCAAATGACAGTCTTTACTTTGCTTTCCCACCCTCTTTCAACCTAGCAAGCTGTAGAAAACTTAGACCTCTTCTCCTCCAAAGTCAAAATATGAAATAATGGTTATAGAAGGTATGTTAGGACACTTTCTATAACTGTCTTTACTGGAAATTTTTGAAGGTAGAAATTAAAACTTGTATTTTCTGACTTAAAAATGAAGATTACAACCAATGATGGTCTGAATTTAATTTGGCAAAATCATTTTTATGAGACATATATGGTCATTAACTTTGAAGACTTTATATTAGATTTATACTCCACATGTTTGTCTGGACTTAATGGCAGGTTTTATTGGATGTAAAATAAAATCAACTTTTTGGGAGAGGGAGACTTCTGGGCAAGTATTTATTCGTTCTTGAAAAATATGTTTGAGATAAACTTATGTATGAGAGATTATTTAGTCTTATATATTTCCAAGTCTTTGTGATTTTCATTTTAAATAAACTACTATCCCATCTTCAAGACTCACCTCAGTGAATCCTTTGCTGGTTCTCAATTCAACTATGTCTGTATGTCCTTGGGTATAACATTACCCATTATGCAGGCCTCTCCTGAGTTTCACAACTGTATTCTGATCATCTGTTTAACACCTGTTAAATGTATCCCTGAGGGCAGGGGCTGAGTAGAGTTACATTTTTTCTACATAAAGCACTGTCCATCCACAATGCGGAGGTGTTGGATTGTGGTTTCAGTATTTTACTGCTCACCACAATAGACTCACTCCGAACCATCCTATGAGATCCTGAGACTAGGAGCTCACTAGGAACATTTGCAAAGAAAAGAAGGGAATGTCATCTATGCTGGTACCTAGAAAATTCCAGTTAGGGCTCTGAACTGGAACACAAGAGTAGCTGAGTGACCTCTTCTGTGCTGTAAGTTTAAAACTGAAGTCACAACTGGCTAGTGACATGGGAGACCAAATAGAATATTGTACATTAGCAATAGAGAGGTGGTTGAGCTCTTTCAACCATGTTCTCAGCTTACCCTCCTGTCATGGGATAAAAGATGAAGACATATGAAGAGGAGAGGGCCCCATCTGTGTGCACAAGATTTTAAAATCACAGTGACACTTATTTTTGAAGGTTATCTAATCAAGGTCTTCCAATTTAATGTGTCAGATTAGTTGTTTTCTTTTGGGATGATGTGAAGAGGAGTTGACAACAAGACTTGGTTACATCTTCTCTTATAGCTTTGTGAGTTTTCAGTAAATGTTTGTTTATCCATCAAATCAATTCCTTTTTCAAGTAAATTTATACTTATCTCTTATTTTTACTTATATACTGTATAATCCTTTTTATACTCTTGATATTATCCTGAACTTTGAGATCCACATGTTTTCATTGTTTCTCCAACCTAGAAACTTCTAGAATTATCATTACATAGTGTTTGTATTAATGTAAGGGAGATACATAGTAGAGTCTCAAAAGAATTCTTGAATTCTGTTTGAACTTTGTGCCTCAAGTGTTCAAATGGGATTAGACCACTTGCTTATGTAAAGAACACTAACATACATACTAAACAGTAGAAAACGCTGAAATCTTTATTTGAAAGATATTCATATTACTAAATATTTAATCTATCATTCCAGCTAAGTCTTTAAACATTTGCATTATCAATGTGATTATTCTCTTAGTGATGTAAAAGGGTGAAAATATGACATCTGGCTTCTATACAACAGAATTAGTAATGAATACGCTCAAATAATTTAATTTGGGTTATATAATAGTGGATGGCAATGATTCCTTTAGGTTAGTTAAAACACTAACTTATATTATTCAAATGCTATTCCCATACTACTGTGAAAGCAAAATAAGAGCTATTTCAAATAATGAGGCATCTGAAGGTCTTACTTTAGGTGATATGTAGAGAGATATAAAAGAATCATTTTTAATGACTGAATTATCTTGTGTCCTTTGTTTAGGGTGTTCCAGTGATGGCAATAAGAAACAAAATGATATTGGAAGGACTAAACCCAGATCTTCTTGAGTAAGTAATTCTTCTGATATAATGATACTGACTTCATCAGTTTTTTTTTAAAGATTTTATTTATTTATGCATACAAGCACTAGGGTACAGGCCAGAGGTATGGGAGGGTGAGAGGATCCACCAGAGACAGGGTGGGGAACAGAACAGGCAGATCGACTGAAATACACTGCTGAGGGGAGCAGTTGGCGAGGCAGGAGAGGTCTGCTGCTCCATGTGGGTCACCTCCCTGGCCAGGGGCAGGGATTGAACTCGTGCTGCAGTGGTTGCGGTTTGCTTCATAATGCATTGCTTAGTCCATTGCGCCACCAGGGAGGGCCCAACTTTATCAGTTTTAATAAAAAAATTTCAAACTAATTCAGAGTGTATATCTGCTATGTTACAAAAGTGAAAGATCTAACGCTACTAAAATGAGCGTTAGCACATTTTAAAGTGGTTTCAGTAGATCAGAGATGAATCTAGGTATCCAATAGAGGTAGGATTTGATGGCAGTTGTGTTGCCTGGTAGTAGATCAACAAGAGGTGCTGTGTTTTTTCCCCCTATGCTTTCTCTTTTTAAATTTTTTAAAAATTATTTTTCTGTTTTTTAAAATTATCTGCCAGTTTTTCATTTAAGACCTTAGTATGTAGGAAATATATTCTACTGTGATCTAAATTGAGTCATATTGAGAAATGAATAGGATAAAGCAATTCGAGTTACACATAAACAGTTATTATGAAACCAGATAATGGTTTGTGTACACTTTTAAGAATTATTTTTGAGTAATGCAAAAAAAACTGCTGCTAGGAATTTTTTCTTAATTTTTCCTGGTTCTTAGTTCAAGAAATCATGTGTGTTCTAGGGCAAAATACCACAAAACAATCCTTTTATTACAACTTACCTTCCAAAATATGAAATTTAAGAATATTTTTAAATCTTTAAGAGTAGATTTCTAATAGTATATATCCAAGTAGCAAACAGTTCAGATAAAAATAACATGGATTGGTAATTTGAACATCTCTGGGATGTTTAGTGTTTGTTCTGGAAATTGTTTCTGACACACACTTATAAGCAGATTGATTATGGCATGTATATTAATATGAAGTGAGTATACAGGTCTAATTCATTTGATATTCATTGGGATATATGCTATAAATATATTTAACATTGCCCATGACCTCATTTTTTGCTTTTGGAAATACACAGTAGACCTTCTACAATAACAGAGACTTAAAATTACCTTTAAAATGGTGATTTTTCTGTCTAGAGAAAATGTAATAAATGGAAAAGTAGTAGCCCTATGAGTATCATTTCCTGGATATTCAGTCCCTTTACCCCTACTGGCTTTACTTCATGCCCTGCCCATTCTAAATCTATTTCATAATCCTGTGCTTCAGTCAGCTACCTACATACTAACAAATGAAAGTCATCCTTGATTCTGCCCTCTTCCCTACCCCCAACCATGTCACTAAGATTTTCTCATTATTATAATTCTCACATCTTACCACATGCCTCCACATCCATTGCGGTACAGTTCAAGTCCTCTACATTTCTCACCTGATGTTATTGTAGCTCCTGATTCATTTCTCTGTTCACTTTTAATATTTTGGTAAAGCCTGGGTGAATCTTTTCATACTTCATTTTTGCCTCAGATCTTTCTGTGACTCCCACTGCCTTCAATAAGTAGTCCAACATCTTAGAATTGCATATGTATGTTTTTATCATCAAGACCCATATTCTCTCGCTAGTTCATCTCCTGCCACTCTTCCCACATACCTACATCATGCAGTTGTAACAACTACTCATAGTTCTCCAAATGTATTGTTTTCTTATTTTGGTGTCCTTGAATATTTTCTTTGGTCTCTGAAACCTCCCCCAACCCCATTATTGATCTGGCTAATTTCATATTCTTCAAGACTCCATTTAGATATTACCACCTAGAAAAAATTCATGGATGTCAACAGGAGAATCCCTAGCACTACCAACACTTCTTAGATACATCTCAGTTAAGTTTGTGGTCATGTCAGTGTCTGTAAATGTGGAGAAATATCCAGTTGCAAGCTGGTGCCAAGTTTTAGGGTAGAATTCCAGTAACTATTAACATTGTCTTACAGAAAAGCTGTTCTCAGCCACAGCCTGGAACCTGAACTCTGACCCATTACTCATAAGTACGTGCTGTTGGTCAGAGCAGGGATGACTCATATCACCTATCACCACCACTAGTAAATCAACTCCAAGAGTTTTAGCCAGGTATGATAGAATCAACTGCCTTCACAGAGGAGTCCTGGCACACTGGAATCACTTTTACATAAAAGTTAAGGATCTACATGTTGGGAGAAAAATCTGAGATGATGAAGGAAAAAAAACTGCCACCTGAAGGAAAGAGTACACTTTTATTTAAAATTTTAGGTACATATTAAACCTTAGCCAAGAGGGGCCTCCCTGGTGGTGCAATGGATTAAGCAATGCACTATGAGGCAAACCACAACCACTGCAGCACAAGTTCTTTTCCTGCCCACGGCCAGGGAGATGACCCACATGGCACAGTGACCCACATGGCACAGCAGACTTCTCCTGCCTGGCCTGCTGCTCCCCTCAGCAGTGTATTTCAGTTGATCTGCCTGTTCTGCTCCCCACTCCGTCTCTGGTGAATCCTCTCACCTCTAGCACTTTGGCGTGTACACAGCTTGTATGCATAAATAAATAAAATCTTTTTTTAAAAATAAATAAATAAACCTCAGCCAAGAACTTTTAGTAGGTTGTTCTGTTTTCTTTTTGAAGTATAAATAACCTTAAAAATTAGCCTTCATTAGTAAGTCAGAATCATAATTGTTAGAAGAAATAGTTTAGATCTCTCTACACTGTGCACAGAACAAAACTGAGGTTGATATAGAAATAAATACTGATCAGAAAAATATTAATTTGATCATCTTATATGTATAAAAATTTGAAAGCTAGAAGTACAGAATTATAAGCTAAAAGAGTTTGCATGATAAGACAGAAAAGGGCCTGGCTTTTTGCTAGAAAATTTACTACCATTAGAGAAAATACATAAAACTGAAGGAAATGCCTGATAATCATCAAATAAATAGTATTTGTTTGCTGCTTACATATTGTTTTGAATATGACAATATTCCTTCTGTAACTAAAACAATTCCTAGTTAGTTTGTAAAAATGAGTTTTCAATGCCATGGAAATAAAAAGACCTATGAAAGAGTACCTTTGTCACTATTATACTGAAAAAAGTTTAAGGGAATTAAAATGCAAATTTTAAAAGTTAATCCTTTCTAGTTTTGCATTCAGAAATATAGAACAGGTAAGCTTGCCTTACAAATTTTTTCAATTAGTGCCTAGATTTTGCTACAGAAAAAAAGAATAAAATTTCTCCTCATCCTGTTTTATGTTACATTTGTGTTCAAGCACTAAGGTTACCGTTATTATCTAATAATTACTACTTTTACTACTCCAGGATACATAGATTAGTCTCTGGACTTACCATTGACAAAATAGGAAGTCCATGGTAGTTGTGGCTCAATTTAAGACAGTTTAGAGATGGTCTTCTTACTCAGGTTCAGTTTCTGTCCTGTTATTTTCTCACTATATGACCCTAGATTAACTACCTCATCTACCTCTGTGTATCTGTTTCCTCATCAGCAAAATGGGAAATAAAAGAGTTGATCATTCATAGAATAGTTCAGATTAAGTAATAGAGTCATATTAGTAAGCATTTAGCACAGCTCTGGACAAACAGTGAATATTCCATATGTTACATTGTGATTTACAAATGTTTTAATGGAGAAATGTAGCAAGTTCTAAATGACTGGATTTACTATTCTTTTGCATCACAACTTATAGTTGCCTATATACCATTGTGCTTTCAACAGATATATTTAAATTACACAAAGTATTTACCTTTGAAAAAACATCTCTGAAAATCAAATTCAACTGGTCACACACTTAATCGTCATAGAAGAGAACACTTTACGACCTATCAGGTGTGCTAAGGAAAGCATGTAACTGTTTTCAGGTTACTGTGTGGGCTTAGTTGGCATTCTCTTGGATTCAGAAAACCTTTATACCTTTATACCCTCCTTCCAGGCTTAGTGATTGCCAGAAATAAAAGCACTTTAGCCTATTTATCACTGAAACCGGACGATATTTATTAGTATTAATTATCTTTATGACATGCCCAGTAGATTTTGCTGCCTGTTAAGGAAATTCATTCCATGCAACCAATCTTTGTCTACTTCCTGCTACACAATAGAATAGACTGAAGGTTGGATTTCGGCTGGTTGAGGACATACTAGACTTGAGTTCCTCAACAGGACAACCCCCAAAATGGGGCTTTCTTGGTTCCTTTTTTCTTTTTTTTTTCATGTTGAATGGGGTCTCCATTGATTGTAAGTGCCAGTTCAACCATCAGGTTCCCCTGGAGAGATAGATCTAAGCAACTGTAGGGCCCATAACTAGAAAATACAGGTCAGGAAAAAGCAATGTCAAAAAATTATAATTGGTCCACTGTTGGAGAGCTTGGTCACAAAAGTGTGATAAAAAGTGGTTGTCATCCACCAGGGGCTAGCAAGCAAGAGAGAGGGGAGTGGCTGGGATGGAAGTGAAGGACCCCATGCTCAACAGTAAAAGCCTTTTACCTGGACAACTGGCTCTTGGTTTTCTGATATTAAGTTGTATTCCTGGTTGCAGGAATCTGCTTACCAACAAAGGACAGGCTCTACCTGTCCTGATGGAAATCACAGAAAAAAAGACCAAAGTGTGTGTAATTGTAGTGAATGTAATGCTGAAATATGTCTCACTAGCTTTTATAAATATCAGAGTAAAAATTGTCATATTTCTAACTCTTTAGAGGTCTTTATGTAATCAGTGCAATCTCAGTTCATGATTCTTAGTGTTTTGCTCTTTCCTTAAGACCGCTATTGCCTAGAGTGCTGACAGAACATCACTAATTGATAGTAGTATCATGTGACATTTTAACTTTATGTGTTCTGTTGTTGATATTGAAAACTGATTTGCATAATAACTACCATACTCCCTCCCCACAACCTTCTACACAGCAGAACATTTACTAACAATGTTTTTGGCACTTAATTCCACTTTAAGCTGTTTTAAGTTTAAAGAAAAGGAAAAATGTTTTTCAATTAGTTATCTATATAAATAAATGTTTTTCCAAAGAATGTTTATATGGTTTTGTGTCCTTAAAGTAACTGCGGTTTTAAACACAAATATAAATCTCTCTCTAATGAAAACAAATTAAGCCAATGATATTTGTATTTTAGGACTCCTTTCATGCTCAGGACTGCAGAAACCAAATCAAACTAACTTAAGCAAAAAAGAAAAGTAATTCATTTGCTTAGGTGAGAATAAAGATCAGAGGCAGAGTGTCACCAGTGCTGCCTAGCTTGCTGGATGGGAGTCTCTCTTTCCCTTCACCTCATTCCACCTTTACTCCTTGGTATAAAAATCCACTTTTTTCCTACTGATGAGCTTCCTCCTAAACACTAAGGAATTAGTGATTGGATGATTTTCAGTTTTTCCAGTTGATGGAAAAAGAGTCCCTTCTTCTCCATAATCTATAGTTCGTTTCTAAGGAAATGTTATAATTGGCCCTGCCTAGGTTCTCACCCAGCCCTTGAGTATCACTCTCCAGTGAAAGATTTGTGTAAATGGTCAGACCTAGGGCATGTGGCTAAAACACGAAAAGTTGTATAGAAAGGATGAGGACAGCAGAGATATGTTTAACAGCCATATTTAATTCA
This sequence comes from Galemys pyrenaicus, assembly GCA_019455555.1. Lineage (NCBI taxonomy): Eukaryota > Metazoa > Chordata > Mammalia > Eulipotyphla > Talpidae > Galemys > Galemys pyrenaicus. Next base: position 28,629,464 of record JAGFMF010011752.1, on the reverse strand, counting down.
CATAAATGGGAGAAAGGTGGATGTTAAAAATAAGATGTGTACAACATCTGATATGGTAAAAACTATATGTACCCATTTGTCCTTCTCCTTTCCTTTCTTTTTTTTTTTTTAAAGATTTATTTATTTATGCATACAAGCACTGGGATATAGACCAGAGGTGTGTGTGTTGCGGGGGTGAAAGGATTCACCACAGAGAGCAGGGAGCAGAACAGGCAGATAGACTGAAACACACTGCTGAGGGGAGCAGCGGGCACAGCAGGAGAGGTCTGCTGCGCCATGTGTGTCCCCTCCCAGGCTGGCAGCAGGGAACGAACTCATGCTGCAGTGGCTGCGGTTTGCTTCACAGTGTGTTGCTTAACACACTGCGCCACCAGGGAGGCCCTCTCCTTTCCTTTCTAAGTATTGACTGTCTTAGTTGAACTTAACCTAATAGATTGTTTGAAAACAACTATTTTTAAGATGATTTAGACTTAGTAAAAAATTCTAAAAATTGATTTTTTATTAAAAAATAATTGATAATCTTGGCATCTCAAATTACCTACATATGCTTATTAAAATATAGTTACCCAGCTAGTGCTTTTTTATTGTGACCATTAAGATTGAGATTTTTAATACATATCCATGATGCATCCTGAATATACTTTTGACTTTGTACAATTTGATACTTTCCAGTATCACTTATATATTTAAAATACTAAGAGATTATAAAGTTCTCATTTCTAGATTGTCATAGTGAAATATGTTTCCTATGAGTTTGGGGAGGCTAAACTTTAGTGGTTTAAAGTAGCCACTCTCTAACATGTATTTAAAATGTCTTTCCGTGGAGTACACTTAAAACAAAGGTTCATATGTCATAGAATCAAGTAAGAACACTTCTGGTTGTATTACCTCTTAAGAATATGAATATCCAGTAATTATCACTACTATTAACATTTCCATAAGATTTTATAGCTTATAAAATATTTTCATACACATTTCTTGATTCTCACGGTTTCTCGAAGTCTTTCTCTTTTTCATATCCAAACAGAACTGTGTGCTTTTTTTTTTTGTTCTCATAGCATTTCCAATTCAAAGTAGCTTAAAATTTATTTTTAAGTGAATGGACAACCAATACCAAGTATTAGTGAGGATACAAAGAAATTGGAACTCTGTGTCTTGTTAGTGGGAATGTAAAATACGGTTACTACTATGGAAAACAGTATGGTGGTTCCTTTGGTGGGGAAAAAACAAACCCTAGGAGTGCCATATGACTCAGCAATTCTACTTCTGGGTATATGCCCAGGACAAGGGAAAAAGAGGAACTTGAATTTGAATAGATAATTGTGTAGCTGTGTTTATAGCAGCATTATTCACAATAGCCAACAGGTAGAAGTCATCCAAATTTTCATCAATAGATGAATGGATAAATAAATGTGGTATATACATACAACGGAATATTATTCAGCCTTTAAAAAGAAAGGGAATTCTGATAACATGCTATGACATGGATGAAGACATTATGAGAAATAAGCTGGTCACCAAAAAATTGCCGTATATTCCACTTATATAAGGTGCTTAGATTAGTCAAATTCATAAAGACAGAAAATTGGATAGTTGTCAGGAGGTGGAGGAAGAATAGAATGAGGAATTATTGCTTAATGGAGACAGAGTTTCATTTATGAAAATGAGAAGAGTTCTGGAGATGGATGGTTGTTATGGTAGCACAATAATGTGAATGTACTGCTGAACTGTATACTTAAAAATGTCTGGATGGTAAATTTTACATTTTGTGTGTTTTATCACCAAAAAAAAAGAGTAAGGACCAATAATGACAAGTGTTGGTGAGGATATGTAAAAATTGAGGTGCTCATACACTGTTCATGAGACTATAAAATAGCGTCTCTAGTAATGAAGACAGGTTGGTAATTCTTCAAGAAATTAGACATAGAGTGCCTCCCTGGGTTGGAGCACCACCCTGTGGAGCTATCAGCAGCTACCACAGCATGGATTCAATCCCCAGCCAGGCAGCTTACCCACATGGCACAGCAGACCTCTCCTGTCTCACCAGCTGCTCCCTTCAGCAGTGTATTTCTCTGGATCCGCCTGTTCTGCTCCCCATTCTGTCTCTGATGAATCCTCTTCCCCTCCCTGTACCTCTGGCCTGCATTCCAGTTATTGTATGCATATATAAATAAATCTTTTTTAAAAATTAAACACATTAGAATTACCACATGACCCAGCAATTCCACTTGCAGGTATATACTCAAGAAAATTGAAAACATATATTCATACAAACACTTGAACATAGATGTTCTTAGCAGCACTATTCATAATAATCAAAAAGGTTAGAAACAACCTAAATTTTCATCAACTGATGGATGGAGAAGCAAAAAGTAATATATCTCTACCATACAGTATTCACTATAAAAAGAATACTGATAAATGCTACAACATGGATGAACCTTGAAAACATTGTGTTCACTAAAAAAAAAAAAAAAAAACAGACACAAAGGCTGAATATACGCCGACTACATTTTGATGAAAGGTCCTCAATTCACAAATCCATAGACACAGATTAGTGATGGCCAGAGGCTAAGACAAGAGAAAATGGAGAGTATCTGCTAGTGAGTTTCTTTTGTTGGTCATGAAATGTTCTGTAGTTAGATAATGACAATGTTTGTACCTTATAAATATACTAAAAAAACTAATTTGTATACTTTAAAATGATGAATTTTTATGAGTTATATCTCAATTCAAAAAATAAATGATTACTTAAAAACTTCAAACTTAGTTGTACAATGTCAGTTACATTTCATATAACTTCTCCCTACCTGTTCACCTGTTGCTACTGACAAATGGGGTAATCTCATCTACAGTTTCACCCCAGTAGATTTTACACAGCTACCAAATGAATTCGTTTTCAAATGCTGTACCATACCCCTTTTTTTCTTAATCTTATTTCCCCTTATTTGCACTTTTCTGTTTCCAGCAAATTCCTACTCATACCCCAAAACCCTTCCCAAGAATCCCCATCTCTGGGGTCTTCTCTCATCACCTTAGTAGAGTGAATTACTTTTTCATATACGCATGGTAATACAACGGTATTTGTGTATATTGTACCATATAACAATTTGCTTTCTCTTCTATCTCCATCACTAAAATATTAGCTTCTTCAGGGCAGGAACTACTTGCTAATCATCTCTGTATCTCTAGCAGCTAGTATAGTTCCTGGCAAATATCAGCGCATGATGATAATGAAAGTAGTAAGAAGTAACATTTTTAGTGTGCTTACTTTGTGCCAGATATTATTCAATATAGTTTTCACTTAGCAATTCATTTTAATCATTGCAACAGCCTAGTCAGTCAGTTGGATATAGAGAGGTTAAATATCTTCTCCAAATTTTCCCATTTGAACCCAAGTAGACTGGGTTACACAAATTAGTTAATTATATAGTTTCAGTACCTTCTAGGCATAAGCTGCTTTTACCCCTAAGTAGCATTTTAAGAAAGTTATGTACATTGTTTTGTTTGAGTTGCCATAGATACTAATATAAATTTGATGTGGCATTCTAATAATTTCCTCTGGAAACTTTTTCCTTTTAACAAGGTAAAAACAGCAAGAAATCAGTGATACAGCCTAGATAAATTTACTGGGGGAAATGTGCTTAATATTCAAGTCCTCTGCTTCTGGACTTCTTGTGGTCCTGTGTTAGTGTTCTAGACAGATAGAGCATCAGTCAAAACCTAGAAATGCTGGAACTAGCTTTCAAGTTTTACTGTTGCAACTACATGTAACTTCCTCAGGCATAATCTAAACTTGTACAGCAGATGGGTTTGCACTGGACTGCTAGGGAGCCCTGCTGGCATTTCTTTCTGTTCTGTAACATGACAGATATGATATTAAATAATATAAGCCAAAATTCAGTCATAATTTTTAATAACTAAAAGTAAATAAAGGAGTATATATTTTCCTAATTTAGTAATTGTATTTGTGGCAAAGAAGAGTTTTATTTATGGGTGTCCTAAATCTTTAGATAAGTTTCAAGGAGTCTGAGGGAGGAGTCTGGCATTAACTATTAAGACATAGCCGCTATAGGGTGCCTCCCTGGTGGCGCAGTGGGTTGGGCTGCACACTATGAAGCAAACCGCAGCCGCTGCAGCATGAGTTCGATCCCTGCCGCCCTCCAGGGAGGGGACCTACATGGTGCAGTGGACCTCTCCTGCCTCGCCCACTGCTCCCCTCAGCAGTGTGTTTCAGTCTATCTGCCTGTTCTGCTACCCACTCTGTCTCTGGTGACTCCTCTCACCTCCCGCACCTCTGGCCTGTACCCTAGCTCTTGTATGCATAAATAAATAAATCTTTAAAAAAAAAAAAACACATAGCCGCTATAGTCATCCTTCCTTCTTAGTTTATCCAAAAGTATAGTTTACTTACTTAATTTATTTCCATGGTAAGAATGAGTAGAGATGGAGTCATACTGCTACCATATTGATTAAATAATTTGCTGACAAACACCGTGGAACTTATCTAGTTGGTGGTTTTAACCACATTATTAAAATTTCATTTTGGTTTATTATAGCATATCCACACAGTGTTGGAGTTTAACCATTTCTCATATTTAGGAAATCTTTGAGACACTATGTTTACCAACTTGTCCTTTTTATATTCATTTTCTAAAGATAAAACATATACATGAAAACGCTCAGCAAACAAAAAATTTCTCTAGCCTCTCCTCCCTCACAAAATTTCCATATTGCCTAGGTTCCTCAATATCCATTCTTGAACTCTCTTCCATTTATAAAATTCTCCCTGCAGTTTTCCTGAACAGAAAGGTTTCCTTTTCTTTCCATTTCTAGTTTTCCCTTCTCTGCACCTCATGCATACTTGGAGGCTGCAAAGATTTAGCACTGGTCATGCCAACTTCTCCAAATCGCATCTCTGTCTATAGTTGGGTCTCCATGGTAATGAGAAGCAAAAAGTGCTGAAGTAGCACTCTCTGTAAGGACTGGCAAGAGAAAACAGGGCTGTGGCCTCCACAGGAATAGCACTTAATCCCCATGGTGCTGGAGAAGCCAGAGAGAAGCACGCTGTGGTGGAGAGCTGGAGACTCTCCGTTAAGGACGCAGACTTGGCAGATTTACTAGCAGCAATATTCTAGGATGAACCCAATTTACAGTTAGTTAGTGCTTTTTTTCAACTGGAAAAACCTTAAAATTTTTTTCTTCACTTCCAGGAGGCCAGATGCTCCAGTGCCAGATGGTGAAGGTGAAAAAAATACAGAAGAAAGTTCAGAGAGTGAATCTTCTTTTAGTGACTAAGCTTCATTTTGATAAGAATCACAAATATATTTGTTGGTATACAGTTACATTCTTTAAGAAAGAGAACCTCAGCTTAAACTCTTAGTCATAAAAGCATCAAATGGCTACATATCCACCACCAAGCTTCCCCTATGTTAAAATAATAAAGTGTTTATAACCTCACAGTATGTCTTATTTCCAAAATACAGGGCCCTGAGCTGGACAGTAGAATAGCCTAAATCAAGCGAAATGGGTACAAATAAGAATATTGCAGGGTTATAATGGACATTTGAACTGAAGTTAATATCTACTTAATGATCAAAAACAGACACAATGCAGAAAAACTGGACTTGACTAAGTGAATTTTCCAATTTTGTCAATATTTTAGCATGAATATTATTATGTACCTTTGTATCAGAGTTAAATCATTTCTAGCAGAAAGTAACACTGAGTTGAAATTTCCTGTGACATGATAGCTAGTAACATCAGATATATTCTGAATATGGTCATTATGAAAAATATTTAGAAATGTATGTTAATAAATATATATGGCCATTAGTTCATATATTGTCAAAGTCAGGTATTCATATCAGCTAGAAATTTAATTGAAACTAACTTTGATGTTTTTCAGAGTGAGCAAAGTATCATTTTCATCAACTCTTTTAGTGCCTAAATGGAAAAAATATACTTCACATTTAAAATGTTGTTTAATAGAACAGTGACTACATCGAATGCATTGTAATTATAATACACTTTTTCACTGTTATACACATATCCTGCAGAGTCTTTCAGTGAACCTTCCCTGTCAGAACTACAGAATGGCTCCTGCTTAAGAATAAATTATGGCCATGTGCTTTTAAGGAGTGCCCAAACACCATAATATTCAGTAAAACTGGTTTGTTATTGATCAAGTCCTTCACAAAAACAAACCTGATTTCCGTATTTGTGAAGAACTTAAATTCCCACAATTTAGTCCTGTACAACACTGCATCATTCCCAAAATGTCCTCAACAATGTTCACTTTATCTTCTTTGTGGGTAAGACTAATAAGCAAAGGGACTTACGTGAAGACAAAAGTCACTCTGAGTTGGATTTGAGTCTATGGAGAACTATCAAAAGATAATAGGTATAAAGTGACAAAATTGGATCCTATTTCAGAGAGGCCACTTTTTGTTGTCTAGACCTGATTGAAAGAAACAAGACCAGAAGCAGGAAGATATGGTTAACAGATCCAAAAGAGAAATGGTATAAGGTTGATGTAAGACCCTGGCTATAGAGACGGGAGACCCATTTGAGAAATGCTAGGAGAAAACAAGGTATTTTTTTAGTTTTCAGTTTTGTGTTACATTTAGGAGTTTCTACTGCGGTCTTCAAATTCAGTCATCTTTTCTTGTCTGTTTAATCTGCTGTTAGTCCCAACCACATCCAGTTCACTTTTCAACTAGAGAACTTTGACTTGAGTCTATGTGGATAGCTTCTATTTCTCTTTGTCATAGTCATGCTTTCTTCTCACTCTTCAAACATATAGCATATATTTATAATAGCTCTTTTAATGTCTTTGTCTAATAATTCCACCTAGGTCATTCCTGAGTCTGTTTGAGTTTTCTCATCTTGCATCTTGTTCTTGCTTTCTTAGAAGCATACCTGATAATTTTCAAGTTAATATTAGCCATTTTAAGTTGAGCATTTTGGGGGCATTGGATATACTTGTAACCCTGTAAAAATGTTTTTGGGCTTTGCAATAGGATGCAATTTTCAAGGCTTACTGTTAAGTTTTGTTTGGTGGGTACAGAACATTTTTTCTTCTAGGCCTAATTTGACGCTACTATTGAGATAATATCTCCCTAAGGCCCTACTCCATTCTGTATATATTAGAAAGTCTTTTTACTTTTTTACCTAATGGAAACATAAGCTTTGTGTGTGCTCCAAGGATGGCTCTACCTGTTATTTTCCAGTAGTTTCTTTTCTAGTCTTGGTTGTTTCCTCCAATCCATGCACTGATTATTACTCATCTAAATATTCAAGGGAACTCTATGCAAATGTGCAGAGACTTTCTTGAAACTTTCTTTTCTCCAGTTCTGCAGCCCATAAAGTTCACCTGTCATATCATCTCCGCACTGTGAACTGTCTCCTCAGGATGATCATCAAATCCTGCTGGTCCCCCTTCCTTGAACAGTGGCCTGGAAACTCATCAAACTGTAAGCTGGGACATCACCAGGCTCATCTTGGTTATCCATCCTACCCCAACCCCTTTCATTTTTTGTCCCAGAGATCGCTGTTCTATACTGATTGCTTTCCAATGTCTGAAAAACCAATTTCACAGATTTTGACCAGTCCTTTAGTTGTCTAATGAGGAAGGTAAATATGCTCCCTGTTACTCCATCATGGTCATTAGTGGAAGTGGAAGTTCAGTGCTTCAGCTTTAGACTCTTAAATTTAGTAAGAATGTGAGTTCCTTGAAATTAAGCTAGCATTTAGAACAGAGCATAACACAGAGTAGACACTGTAAATATTTTTTGAATGAAAGAGGTGCTGTTTCCTCTCAACATTGTCTTCATTGAACTTGTTTCCTTTAAATTCTAATCACTTTCCTGATATGTCAAGAACACCATCAGTTCACTTCACTGAAATATTGGCTATCCTCTTCAATATCCATCTTGGTGTAGTGAACATTCATCTACATCATTTCTAAGGTGTTTGGGGGCAGGGAGATCCTGAGCAATGACCTGCATAAATTTTAAGTGCTTTAGTTGACTGAATCAACTAATGATTTCTTGAGCAGAATCTCTAATCAGATGTATGCCCATCAAATGGTGATCTAATCCAGTGACCCAATTTTCCTCAGAGGAAATGCTTCATATGGTGCCTTTGCCAAAATAACTTAGCCTGGCCCCAGTTCAGCTCTGTAATTTATGACTTGAAGACTAGAAAGTGCTAAGAAATGGCTAATATTGGCAATTGGCTCTGTCACTTCCAGGCTACCAGGCTAAGTGCTAAAAAAAAATCATAAGTGAAATCATCTGATCAGATCCTCTTTTAGAAGTATATATTAAATTCAGTTCAAAGTTCATAATGGCTGTATTAGCACATGGTGGGCTTTTAGGCTTCCTCCATCATCCCTATGGTCAGTGTTCTCTCATCTCTAATAGCCCATTTGCCCTTTTGAAAGAATGACATGACAAAAGTGGAATTATATCATTCCAGCTCTATGGGGGGAGGCACTTTTTTATTTTAAAAAAATGTGTAAATAGATGGAAACACTTTTTGAAGTGAAAAGAATTTGTTTAGGTAACATGGCCTCCCCCAAATTAAAATGGAATCCATAGCATATGCAGCCTATTACTGCCGCTTTTTTTTTTAAGATTTTATTTTATTTCCTTTTTTTATTAAAATATTTTAAAATTTACATATACTTGCCATTAATTGTAATCCCCATGTATTCCCCATCACCATCTCACCAGTGCACCATCAC
>JAGFMF010011752.1:28560359-28612041 GCA_019455555.1 Galemys pyrenaicus | reverse complement strand
CCCACTCTGTCTGTGGTGAATCCTCTCACCCCCCACACCTCTGGCCTGTACCCCAGTGCTTGTATGCATAAATAAATAAATCTTTAAAAAAAATAAACATGGCTGTTATCTATTAGTCACATATCAGCTATCTGTCTAGTGTTGTGTCAGGATCCATAAAGATTTATCTAAATCTTTACAAAGCCCCTAGTGAGCAGATAAGGAAATGAAGACTTAAAAATGAGTTAAGTAAATTAACCCCAAATCAACAGTTTTGTTAGTGGGAAAAGAAAGATTGGAGCCCAAGTATACTTTAGCCTTCCTTACTGACCATGCCACTGCATACCTCCATTCCTCAAAAGATGGTCTCGAACTGACAACAGCATCGCCATTAGCACAGGCATCAGAACTTACTAGAAATCAGAGTCCCAGCTCCACCCACACCAACCAAATCAGCATCTCTGATCCAGTAGGTTATGAGATTTAAGGACCTGTTTTAACCAAGTCTCCAGGATATTCTAATGCACATTAAGGTCTGAAAGCAACATCTCTATTCTACTCTATTTCTCCAAACATAAGTGAGTATGTATGATTCACCTTGCCATTGCGGATTCTTTTTTTTTTCCCCAGATTTATTTAATTATATTTGACATCATTTGCAGTCCCCAAAGAGTTCCCACCACCATTTCATCCATACACCATCACCTCAGTCCCTTGTGCTCTTTCTGCCCGCATCCCAGTCTCTACCCCACCCTCTCCCCAATGATCCCTTTAGTTTATCTTTGACCTTTTGTTCTCGTTGTGGTTTTTGTTTGTTGTTTGTTTTTGGCTGTAATTGCTCATTTCCTTGAGCTCTTTCTTATTTTTATTTTTTTTGTAGTTGTTCCTTTACATTCCTCCTAAAAGTGAAGCCATCCAATATTTTTCTCTTGCCTTTTGACTTGTTTCACTGAGTATAATTCCTTCTAGCTCCATCCGTGTTTCTATAAATGACTCTAGTTTATCATTTTTGATTGCTTAAGAAAATTAATATCACATCTATTTCTTTGCTTGAGTTGTGTGAACAACAGTCTCTATACCAGCAGCCATAGTTACACAAATAAAAAATATATCAAATCAGCACCAAGGGAAATGACCCAATAGCTTATTATCCTTCAAAAATATGAATAAAGGCTATAGTGATTGGAATTCTTTCAAGACCTGACTATACATATTGATTTGGAATTAAAACAGTAATCATTTATCTCCTTTTAAGCCTTAACAGATAAAATGGATTTTTAATATAAGCCCAGAAAATAAAAATCTTGCCAAAAGTGTAAGTGTAACTATTCAGTGTGCTGTGACAAAAGTGAGAAACAATATATGAAAATGACTATCGGGATTCCAATCTATTGCTATGAATGGTTATCTTGCCAAATCATGAAATGTATTGACATTAATGCTGAGCTGTCTTTGGCATGTTAGACCTTGAGATTTTCTAAGCAAAGTTACTGGAAGCCATTCAAATATTTGTAATGGTGGAATGGGTAAACTGTAGACTTTCTCTTTCAAAATTTTTTTGTTCCAAACTCCTTGATGAGAAAATATTTGGAATAAAGCACAACAGATTTATATACAGACTTATATGGCTGAAATTGATTTCGTTTCTCTGGGAATTTAAGAATCTTTTTAATAGTTGAGAGCTAGTATACAGCTGCAAGAGGTTGGCTGCATTTAGAGCCAATATTTATGCTTTCTTGATAGAACAAATGAGAGTTCTCGCTCTGTTTTCTATCTTACTTATGTTGAAAGCCTGGCAACACTGGAATATAATATTTGCTTCTTCAAAATGTTTCTAAATTATTGTTCACTGTTTTGTATTTTATCTCAAACTGCTTTATTTATAATATTATTAAACCTCAAAGAAACCCATATGGTAGAAGAAAATGGAGAAATTTCATTTTACTGTTTCATTTTACTGTTTTATTCTTCTTTAATAGAATTTATGTGAAACTGAAGTTTATTCAAGTCTGTTTTTTATTCTCAAGGAGTGTGTCCGTACCCTGCAATGGATGACTTAAGCTGATGGGCAAATTATATTACACAATAAATTTGATGGCTGATATATAACTGTAGAAATTGCTATGTAACTGTTGTGTGAAGTTTTATGTAGATACTTGTTGTTTCTATATTTAAAGAAAGCAAATCCAGCCTTGCAAAAATACAAACACAGTTTTGTCCAAACACAGATCCAGTAATATTGCTGCTAACAGCCCCGACTTCTTAACTTCTACTGCTTATCATTTGCCTATGGTGCTGAGGGTATGTGTCAAGTGCCAATGTCATGCTAACAGCTTGACCTAAACATGGCACGTGCACACACTATATTCTGAAATATGGTAAGCACTTGAGCAAACATTTGCTGAGAACAGAGAATTGGTCTGTAGACAAAGTAATTAATGTTTCCTGGGTCCTGGCTATCATAACAGAGTTTTGACATGATGTACATGCTCTTTCAGTAAAAAGAATAAGAGCAAGAATCCAATTGCTTAGTGTATGTATCAATCGTAGTTAGCATCATGCACATTAATACCAAGCACCATGGTTCCAGTCCTCACTCTACCTCTTACTACCAGCCACTTCCTCTTCCCATTCCTCCATTTCCTATCCTAAAGGACCAGTGAACGGACTAACTCAGAAAGTGCTTAGGAAAAGTGGCTGGTGTGGGGTTGATGGTCAATAAATGATAACCACTATTGTTATTCTCTGGATGCTTTTAATTAACCACATGTGACATGAATGCAGTAAATAAACAAGCTTTATGGAGTTTCTGTTCTGGGGAAGACTAGAAGTCCTATGAATCAAGAATAATGTGTGTCTTTTCATTATTATGTCCTAGCCTAGATGGCATGCAGTGGAGTGAAATAATTTAAGTGGGTGAATAAATGAATTGCATATGAAAAGCACTGGACACAGCACCTTAGCACATAGCAAATGTTCAATAAATGAGGGCCATTTTGTGAACTCCTTTAACTGAATTTTTGTTCAAGTTCACCTCTGTCCATAGTACTGGAAACTCTTCAACCCATAGGTAAGACCTCTAGGAAGCCCTATCCTAGGAGAATTATGGGAGAACTCCTTAGGTCTTGACTAGAAAGGAGTTAGTGGTATTTGGGCCAAAAACCCACAAGATTAAGCTTCCAGTCCTGCTTAACAACTTCCTTGTTGTATGACCTCAAAAAGTCATTTTACCTCTTCATCTCTTCCTCAAAAAAATCATTTCATCTCAACCATAAGATGAATGGTGTAGATTGTAAGATCTTCTGTGGATCTCAACAACTTTAGAAATTATGTCAAAACTCTTTGTTCCTGAGCATATGAATATATGCTATGTCTTATTGATCCAAAATGTCATAGAACCAAAGAGGCTAAGAAATAGACCACCTCATAATGAGGGGAATGGTCCAGTCACAATCCAGAGGGGGTTTGCAATGGAAAATATTTGGAGGGCCATTATGGAAAATGCCATCTGCTGCAGGCATGTCCATCAAAATCACCTGAGGCAAAACAGATGAGTGGATCAGGAAGCTGTAGTACATCTACACAATGGAATACTACTCAGCAATCAAAAATGAAAAACTAGATGCACTCATAGGAACTTGGATGGAACTGGAAGGGATTATGTTCAGCGAAGTAAGTCAGAAGGCAAAAGAAAAATACCAGATGGTTCCTCCCCTAGGAGAAATATAAGGGAACCAAATAAGGATCAAGGAAAGGAATAAAGAACAACAATAATAATAATAACAACAAGAAAGAAACAAAAACCAAAAATGAAAAGACAAAGACAAACAGGGACACTTGGTGGGGAGGGAAGAGGGGAAGGGTGGAGGGCAGACGGGAGCACAGGGGACTGAGGTGATGGTACACTGGTGTTACGGTGAAGGGAAATCCATGGGGATTACAATTGATGCCAAATATATGTAAATTTTTAAAAAATTATATTTAAAAAAATCACCTGAGGCGCCATCGCAAATTATGGGTGATTATGTCAACATGCTTTAACAGGTTCCAAGAGGAATTCTGATATGGCTCCCTTACTGTCATAGAAAAAGAAAAAGAAAAGAAAAATGTGGCTGGGGACTGAAACGTAGAAGTAAGAACAACTCTGAATAGGTTTTTGGTTGAGACAAAAGAAATGACTGAAAGGCAAATGGAACTAGGTAGAGACTCAGTTCAGGTTTAAACCTTGAACTTTGTTTCAGCTGAGGTTGAAATCCAAGTCCAGAAGTCTGCAACTAGAATATATTTCCCTCTGCGCAAATGTGCGACTAACTTTGTGGGATCTATTTGTAAGGGCTGAGACCTGAGTAGTGGTCTGGCAGCCATAACTACACTGCAAATAACAAAACGCCAGGACAAATTTTAAAAGGCAGTTAAGGTGCACACCTCAAGAAAAGAGGGAACTTTCCCCTCCAGTACTCCTCTTTGTCTCTGCAGATAAGCTGGTTGGCAGTTAGTTTGGTGCTTTTCTTTATTTGGAAGATCACTTCAGAATCATGCAGTATCTCAGCCAGCTCCTGTTGTCAAACAAGTCATCCTAAAGCTAAGTGACTTGAAATCAGGAGTCGGCAAAGTACAGGCTATGCAAATAGTTTGTTTGGACATATTTGTTCACTTGCATATTATCTAGCTTATCTGTTTATTGGCTCTACCTGTCAAAGGGACGTTATGACAGAGCATAAGCTTCATGAACCTATAATATTCACTCTCTGGCCCTTTAAGAAGCAGCATACCAGATTCAGCTTGAACTAAGAAGTCCATATGGTTGTTTGTGAGTCAGCTGAGCCGGTTTTCTGGCCTCAGTTAGGTTCATGAGCGCTGACCTGCGGTGCCAGCCTCTGTCCTACATGCTGGCTGACAAGTTGTTGGCTATTCAGACTTCCAAGGTGTCAGATGGGACCTTCTCCCTGAGATTCCAAGTCCTTTTAGCAGGCTGGCCTTGGCGTGTCCTCTGACACCAAGGCTCAGAGTGGGACATCACTTACCATCACTTCTATCCAATTCTATCGCCAGCAAAGAAAGTCACAAGGGCACCCAGATTCAAGAAGTGGGGATTAGGGAACCTTGACTGGAGAAGAACCCGAGTCAGTCATATTGCAGAGAACCCAGATCCAGGGAGGCCTGAGGGCCTGTGACCATCTTTCCGAGCGATGAGTCACCCAAGAACAGAAAGCGCACCCAGCTGAGGCTTGAGTGACGGAGCGCAGACTCCCCGGGGCTGACAACTCACCCGGGACCCGACACAGGTCACACGGTGTCTCCGGGCATCAGAGCCCTTAGCTCTGGATTCCATATGAATATTAAACATGCCGTCTTCTGTTCTTGTTTGCATTCAACAAATGTTTATTTTCTTGAAATATTTTTTGACGAGACTTGAAAATACTGTTTTCTAATGTGGTATTACTAGGGGCTAGCATAAGGGAAAACATCTGCTTTTATTTCATTCCCTTGACAGAGATTCTAAATATTTGTAATTGACGTGAAAAAAATGACAACAGTCTGACTGGGTGTCTTTCAAATGTGAAAAAAAAGAGAAAAGTTTGCAAATGAAAATGATAGAAGCCGCCTTAGCAGGAAAATCGTCTGAAGATGACATTTGCTCAGAATGGCTCCTAAAAAGTCCCTAAACCCATGCCTTCACCAGGAAGGTGATAGAAGAGAGGTCTGGCTTGGTGAACACTATGGAGAGGGCTGTAAGAAGAGTTTTGACATGGTTTGCTTTATGCTTATTAGTGGCTTTCCACATAAAACTAGGAAGAAAGTCGATGGGTGCTGGGTCTTCCTGGAGCAGTCTTTGGGTATACCAGTCGTATAGCTGGACCTGGGTTTCCTAGGGATCTTCACTATTTGTGATCTGGTTCTCAGTGCTACTGTTGGATCCCTCTGAAGATGGAGAGCCAATTGAGCTGCTAATATCAAGCAATTATTAATCAGCCCTTCCATTTCCAAATCCAGACCATTTTACTTCAGCCTGGTCCCTTTCTTCACCCGCCTAGCTATTCCCTGCTCATTGCCAACACTGTCTTGTTCATATTTTCCTTTATTCCTCTTTCTCATGTCAAACCCCAAAGTCAGTCAACTTTCTGCTTCCCTCTGGAGCTTCCCCGGTCAGGTCTAGGCCCCTGGGACCTCTCCCACACAGAACACGAGTTACCTGAAAGGTAAGTCAGGGGCTTCACCCCACCCCACCCCCACCACCCTCACCACTGCCTTACCCCCAGCCCCATCACACACACAGAAAATACCTGAATTTTAGTAAATATGTGCAGCATGTTTTAATGGAAAAATATAGGAAGAATTCATTTTCACTTCGGCATACATAACCTTTGCAACATTTCAAGAAACTTCGTTCTACCTACTGTGGGGAGGAAGGGTACTTTTTTCAGTATAGGGTTTTCAAAACTCTGTTTTGTGCAGTCTCTCTGTGAAATTACATTGCACTTTCCGTGTTTTCCAACAACACTGGCATTTCATCGTATATTGTCATGTGTGTGTAAATGGCTAGTAGCCAAGCATGCAGGTTCTGAAGTCAGGCTGATGTGCTGGCATTGGGATACACACTTGCTCTGTGCCTTTGGGCAAAGTGCAGTCGGTAGATAGTCAATAGTCACAACTGTCATCAACTCCACCCCCAGCCACTCCCACATTGAGCATTTGCCTCTGCTCTTAGATCTTGCAGGGCCTGGGAGGGCACTGACTGACAGATGAAGGCAAGTGTGGCATCTCAGACTGCCGAGCCCAGGCCTGCGGAGGATCAGGGGCTCCCGTTTTGTTCCTCTTAGAATGAACCTCTGGGAATCCAGCTGTCATCCCAGGAGGAGCACGTGTATGGCATGGACATGCTCTGTGGACAAACTTCGATGAGCACCCAGCAGCCACGCAGCACCCACGGCTCGTCATGCAAGTGAACCATCTTTGGAAGTTCCAGCCCAGCCTCCAGACAGGCACAGCCCCAGGCCACATCATATGGAGCAGAACAATCTTGAAATATAATAAAATGGTATTGCTTCAGGCCACAACTTTTGGGATGATTGGTGATGCAGCAGTGGATAAGTGAAATAGTATTTATTCTTGCTTTTCATTTCTTTACTGAGGTAACACTGGTTTATAACACTTTATATGATTTAGGAGAATAGGTTCCCACCTCCTCAGATGTATGTATGTTACTGCACCACCCCACCACAAGGCACCCTCCCTGCTTTGTTCTCCCCCTTCTTTTTCCCTCTAGCAGTCTTTGAAACAGTACTTAACCTCCCTGAGCTGTGGTCTCTGCCTCTGTAAAATGGAGCCCATCATGGCATCCATTCATAGAACTCTTTTGAGGATCAAATGAAGTGAAAGGTTTGGTAAGTACTTCATGCGGCTGAACTATTTATATGCTGTTATGCTAGTTGCCATTATTATTGTTGTTGTTATTTGTGCAAGGAAACCTTGTCACTGGTTAAAAGAACTTCAAGAATCAGAATGCAAGATGGGAAGGGACAGGAGAATATCGAAAATAAATGGAGTTGACATTTACTGCGAACCTACTATGTGCCCAGCCCCATGCGGTTTTCAAATTAAAAATCTCTTTTGTTTATCACAGAAAACTTGTAGGGCACGTTTTTGTCCTCATCACCAAGCAGAGGTTCAGAGACATTAAGCAATTTACACAAGGTCCCACAGCAAGTGGACTTCAAGTTGAGCTGTCGGGTGGCAAAGTCTATTTTTTTTTTTTATTTCACTCTCCCGCACATTTTGGTCAAGGGGGTTTCTGGAGAGCTTCCAGAATTACTGTTTTCTATGAGAAATTACATATTCAGCCAGATTCTGTTTTACCTAATCATTATCCTGTCTCTGATAGGTATACTGAGAAAAACTTAAGAACATCCCCTAAAGTCCTTCACGCCAGTACTAAATTATTACAAATCTAGCATCAAGGAGACTAGACAGATCTTTCATGAAAATAGTTCCTTTTTATTTATGTCACTTCTCTGAGAAATCACTTCCAGACATGGAAGGAAAGCTCACCTTCCTTTTATTTGTTTCTAAAATATAGCCTTCAACTTTCTAGGGAGGATCTATCTTTAAGCCTATATACAGTCTGCTTTATAAACAAGAAGTTAACTTTTTTCCCACAGAACCGGTTTGCTTGGTAAGGTCAGCACAAAGTTGATAAGAAAACCCATACTGGGCCTCTTAAGCAGGGCCTTCAGATCCTGGCTGAAAGCTCACTGCAGATCTGAATCCAATAACAAAATCCTCCTCGGATCTGGGAGTGCTCAGTTCATTCCTGCCTTCTCAGTCTTCTAAGTGCCTCCTTCCCATGCTCCTTCTTTTCCTTTCCCCAGTCTCTTGCAAAATCTTGTTCCAAAATGTCAGTCAACCATCAGCTAATGGGATCAGAACTTGCCTCACAATCACAAAACCTCCTGGTCCCCCACCCACTCTGCCCCCCCAACTACCTCCACTGTCCCAAGATGACCTCCCAGCCTCCATGACGTCAGAAGACATTTCAGAGCAACTTTATAAATGGAGAAACTCATTCGTTATTTTTTCAAGGGACCAAGAAAAGAAAATGTTATGAACAAGGAAATTGTTGGTGGGTCATTGGCCGGGACACTGAAATTTGAACATTGAACAATTAATTTGAGGATAATGTAAACAGGTTTCATTATACAGATTTTAGGAATATGATATGATTAGTCTGTTGTTTTGAATTCTAGAATGTTCCACCCTCTTCCACATCCACCCCTACCCCAGGCTTTCTTAGCATGAGCTTGCATTCTCCCTCTTACCACCCTTTACTCTGCTGGTTGTTTTCTCCATCGACGTCTGCTCTAGAGCACAGATGAACTCTCTTTGTGCTTAGCTTCATGTGACTGCTTTGCCTCCTTCCCTATTGTGCTGCCGACACACGTTTTTAAGAGTTCCATTATGTGAGCTTTTCCCCCCAACTCTTTTTCAGAAAATTGACTTTAAAGGAATATTTTTTTAAATTTTTTGTTTTAAAAAAACAAGGGTTTTTTTTTTTTTTTTCTGGTTCTTTGTCCTCTTTCACAATTACAGCCATGTCATCCATAAGGAATCCAT
The DNA here is from genome assembly GCA_019455555.1 of Galemys pyrenaicus. NCBI lineage: Eukaryota > Metazoa > Chordata > Mammalia > Eulipotyphla > Talpidae > Galemys > Galemys pyrenaicus. The sequence goes on along the minus strand of JAGFMF010011752.1, from coordinate 28,602,951 downwards.
TAATGTGGAAGAGACTTTGAAGCTGCTAGATGTGTGTGTGCACGCTGTTTTTTTCTCTTTCTCTCAGAATCTCGCTGCTGCCAACCACTGATTTAGGAATGTTTAGAGGTATATGCCAACTCAATAATCAAAATCATTTTAGTACTGGGAACCCAGCCGCAGTCTCTGTAGACCAGTGGAATTTATTGCTTGCTCCAGTTTATTAAGTAATAGTACCAACAACATTTTGAATAAAGAAGAGTCTGATAAGATGTGATAGAATGTCAGGATAATTCATTTTGATCATAAAACAATGCTTGCTTTGAATTTGAAATACCAAATGCACAAAGAGCCTGAATATGCACAGCTTCCTTCCCTTGCCCTGGTAGAGGAATGTGATTTGGGGCAAGGGGCTTCCTGAGTCACTTCAGGAAGGAGACTCTACAAACAGCTGGTTTTCTGTTACATACGCATCCCTGATTTCATCCCACAAGGATATGCTGGCTCTGGTGGCCGCCGAGCATTGGCCTCGGCACTGGGTCCACAGAGAGGAACAGGATATACACAGTTCCTGCCACAGGAACTTTCCTGCTGAAGGCCTCTCTGCTGCATAGATTGCTCAGTGCTGAGACACCAGAGGTACACGCAAAACAGAAAGATCCTTTTGCTAAACATTGTAGAGCAGTACACAGCATGGTCTTTCCCCTGGAGCCATTTCTGGGTGTGTCCAGTTTAAGTCAATCTAACACACATCTCTCAGTCAAGTGATGTCAGCCCAGGGGTTGCCAGGTATTTTGCTGCCTCTTCCATGGAAGCTACCTCAGTAACCACACTTCGCTGTCTGCTCTGTGTCAAGTACATCTCTGTAGACACTACTCCAAAGAAGACAGGCTGATGGCCCACAGGCCCATGAAAAGTATTTAGCATCACTTATTATAAGGGAAATGCAAATCAAAAACACAATGCGCTATCACCTCAGCCCTGTGAGAACAGCCTGTTTCAAAAAGGCTGGAAATGAATATTGGCAAGGACAAGGAGAAGGAAGAATGCTCATCCACTGTTGGTGGGAATACAATTTGATGCAGCCTCTATGGAAAACAGAATAGAGATACCTGAACAAGATAAACATGGAAATACCACATAATCCAGCAACACCACTGCTGGGTATTAACCTAAAGAATATGAAGACACTAGTATGAACAGATTCATCCACCCCTATGCTCATAGCAGCATTATCCACAATAGCCAAACCATAGAAACAACCTAAATACCCATTGACAGATGACTGGATCATACTGTATATACTCAGGGGAATACTACTCAACTGACTATTAAAAAAGACAAAAAAGTGGGCCTCCCTGGTGGCGCAGTGGGTTAAGCAACGCACTATGAAGCAAACTGCAGCCACTGCAGCACGAGTTCGATCCCTCTGCCGGCCAGGGAGGGGACCCACATGGTGCGGCAGACCTCTCCTGCTGTGCCCGCTGCTCCCCTCAGCAGTGTATTTCAGTTGATCTGCCTGTTCTGCTCCCGGCTCTCTGTGGTGAATCCTCTCATCCCCCCCACCACACACACCTCTGGCACTGTACCCTAGTGCTTGTATGCATAAATAAATAAATCCTTAAAAAAAAAAAAGACAAAAAAGGGCCAAATGGATGGCTTTGGAGGGGATTATACTAAGTGAAATAAGTCAGAGAGTGAAAGACAGACTACTGGGTAGTTTCACTTATTTGCATAATATAAATAAGGAAAGAAAAGAAATGGAAAAACACAACAAAAATAATTCTCTAAGATTCTGAAAAATATACTGGTTACCAGTGAGTTAGGGGTGGGGAGGGAAGGTGACAGGACATTTGCACTGGCAGTTCGGTGGAGGGTGAGTAAAGCTGTATCCCTATGGAGGTGTGAAGTTGTATCCCCAAAAGCATATAGTTGTGTAAATGAGTGGAAAGCCCATTCAATTCAAGATAAATAAATAACAAGTAAAAGGAAAAAAATGCATACTTCTGCCAGGTTCACAAAGTTCCATAGGGCACTCAGAAAGGGGGCCCAGTTGATTGCCAGACCCTCACTGTCACTCTACAGCCCAGAGGACTGTATGTGACAAGACCTCCCAGTAGGAACAAATCCAATGGAGGGGATTGTTACTGAAGGGGAACTAATTTTTGTGGAGAAAGAATTACACAGTGTGTCCTTACTTAGATTGCCCCGTTAAAGAAAATGAACAGAAAATGCTAGTTTTTGCTACACCCCTAAGTAACATTTCAACTTGAGCAGACACTCCCAGTGGGTGGCAACATGGCCCTATCGGCTCTTTGAGGTAAGAGGGCAAATTAGGTCCATTCTCCAGCCTGGGCAGCTGAAGGAAGGCTCAGCCTCGCACAGCAGACACAGCTTGGGGGTTGGGGGTAGGGAGGTGGTCAGGGGCGCGAAAGTCTCCCAACAGTCTTTCTCTTAGCCTGAGTGTGGGAGTGGGAACATCCAGAAGGGGGTGATGACTTTTATTTCACACACACCATGCACCCACAAAGCCTAGAGGAGACAACTTTTTCTAATTCACCTGCCTAAAGGGGATCCCTTTTATAACTGGTGTAAATGCTCTCATTTGGGTATGCTCACGGGGTCTTCAGAACTAATGGTTCTAAGGACGGGTGGGGAATAGGATTCCTTACGACGCCCATTTAGAAATAACTTCATAAAGGCCTTGCACTTACTTGGGACTCTGGTCTTCTCTTAGAGGGAGCTTTAGAGAATAGTGAAAACTGTTCATTAAGTATTTTTTAAATCAGATGTTTCTGAGATAATTGTCAATTCACAATTAGTTGTGCAGTTGCAAAAAAAAAAATAATACCAAGAGATACCCCGTACCTTTTAACCAAGGTTAAATTTTAGATCAACTTTTTCTTTGAGTACTTTTTCTATGCCAGGTGGCAGGAAAGTGAGGTGCCTAGAGGGGACCCCGCCCCCTGTGCCTTCTATATGCAAACAGACACCAATGTCCTGTGCGAAGTGCCAAGAAGGAGGGGAGCAGCATCCCGGAGGAAGAGTCCCGGGCATGGTCTTGGGGCGATAAGGGGGAGTTCTTCCAGAGAAATGGGTGTTGGAAAGACAGTGTGGGCAGAAGAAACGGCACAGGCAAAGACTCCCAAGTATGAAAGAGCGTGGTGTGTGCTGGGAGCCATTCAAGTAATAGAGCGTGGATGGGAACAAAAAATTCAAGGAAGAGAGTTCAGAGGCATCTTGGGAATAAGAAGGGAATGCTGTGTGATCCTGGCCTCCCACATTCTGTGTCGGGGAAATGAAAAACAGATGGGAACTATATTGCCAGACGTGGCCCGAGCGTGGCTCCTGGAGAAACAGGAGAGAATCTCATTCTGGCCTGAGGAACCCACAGAGTCCTCATTTCCAACCTTTGGGAGGTGGCCCCCTTTCTTCCACGACCTTCACCCAAAGATAGGAATTCCAGCTCACATTCTTGCTCCTCTGCACAGGGTAGTGAGAGGAGTAAGACGTAGTGCCCTACCCTGTGGCAAGGCAGGGATAAGCCCAGGTGTCTCCATTGCCCATGTCGCCTGGAGAGTGTCCAGAAGGCCCCTGAAGGTCCAGGGAAGGGCAGAGGGGCCAGTTAATGGCATTGCTGGCAAGCTACCAAAGTGGGAGAGGAAGGCAGATTACCTGAGCTGGGAATCATGCCACGCTTCAGAGATAGAAAGCCCTGGAGAGCTGAGGTGGGGCAAGTGAACTAGGGAGACCTCAGGACCTGACTGGGCTGAGGAACAACAGACTAGAATATTCTAGTCACAGCTGTCCACAGAAGATGCCCATGGGCAAACAGTGGCCAAGGAAACAGAGATGTAACTTCTTCAAAGGTGAAGTTCCAAGGAGGAGCAGGGGATCTGAGCCCTCACCTGACCCTCTCCAAGGCAACTCAAGAAGTGGATCTGTGTGCTAACTGGCATTCTAGAGGGGGAGACAGGGAGGGAAGAGTGCCATCCTCAGATGAGTTTCCTTGTTATTCAGCAGGATGGGGCTCACAGGAAGATTATGGTCATTTATAGAAAAACTTAAGAGCCACATTTTCTGTGAATAAGTGAGCATATTGTGTTTAGTAAATAATCCACCCCTTTCTATTGTGGGTTATGAACACCCCAACCAGATTTTGAATGAAACAATTCTGCATTTTGGAAAGGCAGGAACCTAGGCTGACTGGCGATTCTGAGAGAGCGCCGAATCCTAACCACTAGACCACCAGGGAACGACAGACTGGCGATTCTGAATCATGCCATACTCTCCACCAGCGCTAAACTATCCTCCTACCAAGTAGCAGTTGAGTAGCAGGTCCAAAGAGATGAAAACTCTGTTACAGCCTCAGGGGGAAAAAATGGGAACACAGCCTTTACTGAAGGACTGGGGCGGCCTTTGGATCTGTTAACAGCTTACTTTCAGGACAATCTGATTTTGTTCTGTCCCTGAAGAGGGGGGAAGAGAAAACGGTGTGGGAGAGAGAGGAAGTCAGATGCAGATGTACTCTTGATGCACAACTGTTTTTGGTGACTGATACATTTGATGGTCACATTTTAGGTACGTATTTTAAAAGCAAAAAAGGAATGTTCTTAGTGAGGTTTCCTGTCTCCACAGCTCCCCGCAGGCCTCAGTGACGTCCATCCACAAAGGTTTATTTCCCTCCACTGTCCTGTGGAGCCTGAGCTGGACTGGGGTTTTGCACCAGGCCCTGACGGTAAGAAACACTCACTCTTTACTACCACACTAGTGCCACGCTCACAGCACTTCTGGCACCAGATTTGTGTGGGTTTTCTTCTCACACCAAGCAATATTGTGACACCTGCAGAGGTATCCTAAATTCCACTCCATTCTGACACCGTCTACCTGGAAGGTGCATTGACCCACATGTTGAGAGCTCAGTCCCATGAGATGCCAGTCATAAGTCCATTGGCACCTGTGCTTCTGGCAATTGGCTCTAGATCAAAGGTTCCCACCACCCCTTTCTGGGTTTAATGAATTCGCTAGTGACTCTAGAAAACAGATTACATACTGTTTACCAATTTATTATAAAAGGATATGATAAAGGAAACAGATGAACATCTAAGTGGAAAAGACATGTGGGAGAAGGTATGTGGGAAGGGTTTGGGAGCTTCCATATGTTCTTGGGCATCAACATCGTGTGTTGGTGATCTCTGCACCTCCACATATTCACCAGTCAGGAAGCTCTCCAAGCTCTCTGTACTTGGGATTTTTATGGAGGCTTCGTCACAAAGGCCCGAGGGATTATGAGCTCTATTTCCATTCCCTCTCCCTTAGGAGAATAGAGGATTGGCTGAGAATTTCAAGCTTCTAATCACAACTTGGTCTTTCCCATCCCCCATGTAGGAGCCACCAAGCATCACCTCTTTAGAGCAAAACACGATGTTATCACCGAGGCTCTTCCAAAGGATTTTGGAGCTCTGTGCCAGGAATCTGGGCCAAAGACCAATACACACACACACACACACACACACACTTGTTATTATCTCACACCCTGGCCCTGCTCTGTCTTCTCACTTCAGGACCCAGTTTAAAAGAGCAATCCCTACATAGATCATGCCTAGGAAAGCACTAGAGAACTTCCATGCATTTTGTCAAAAATGGCAAGAGTTTATCCTTTTTAATAGCTGAGTAGTATTCCATTGTGTATATAGACCACATCTTCTTAATCCATTCCTCTATTGTGGACACTTATATTGTTTCCATAATTTGGTTATTGTAAATAGAGCTGCAATGAATATAGGATGAACCTGGGTGGATACATGGATGGAACTGGAGGAGATCATGCTAAGCGAAATAAGTCAGAAGAAGAAAGAAAAATACCAGATGATTTCACTCATAGTAGCATCTAGAGAAGCAAAACAAAGTAGTAAACAACACTAAACCAAAACAAAGTCTAGAAATACAACTGCAGATTGAAACCACTACAGGGGGAGAAAAGTTTAGGGTGGGAACAAGAGGGGGCACAATGTCCCAGGGTAAAGGACTATGGGTGCTGTGGCGGTGGGAGTGGAGTGGCAACATATATCTGGGGAGGTGTGAACCTAGCCCCCTAAATTATATACAGTATTGTAAACCAATGTTAGCCTGATATAAAAACAAAAAAGATAAACAGATAACATGACAATGACTAAATAAAAAAGAGGGAGAGAATTGTCCGAAACTCAAAATGAACCTTAACCCTACCGTTCCAACACTGAGAACGGCATAATCACATTGCATTGGCCAGAGTATGTCATATGGCAAAGCCCATATGCTATGAGTTGAGGACCTAACATCCTCACACACTGAGCGGGGAGATCACTTGGCACTGGAGAGGGTCGTGCTATGGGGTAGTTGGAGCAAATAATATGATCTATCATGATACCACAAACTTACAGAAAATTTGAAAATATAGAGAAGAAAGAGGAAAATAAAAGTTACCTGTAATCCTGCTGTTCACACTCTGTTCTATTTCCCTCAAGGACATGTATGTGTTTATTTGCTTGTTTTGACAAATTTAGAGTTAGTCAACATATAAGTATTTGCTGGCTTTGTAATCTGCCAGTTTATGTGGAATTATATAGTAAACTATTTTCCACATAAATAGTCATTCTTTTAAAATATCACTTTAATGCTTGTACAACTTTTGTTTTAGTTTGGATACACTAGAGTTTTGTAGCAAAATATCTCAGTCTGGTTACATGATCTCAGACAACAAAGGCCTGTTCCTTATTCAAGCCACATGTCCAGTTCGAGTTAGCTAAGGCTCTGCTCATCTGGAGAAATCCAGCACTGAGGCAGATGGAGCCACTACCCTCTCCAGTGCATCTGGCCAGTATGCAAGGGGGAGAGGAGGATCTAGGAAAGCAAGCACTGGTTCTTTAATTCCTCCTCAAAAGCTTCTGCCTTTTTATGAGTCAAAGAACATCTCCTGGTGGTATGTTTTCAAATGGCCATTATATTTTGCAGGTCCTGCAATCAGAAGTTATGATGATTTCTCCAGTTCTTCCTTCTGGGCTTGGCCATGTGACTTACTTGGTTGGTGGAACATTACCAAATGTAATGTAAGTAGAGGCTTGAAATGTGGTGAGAAAACAAGTGGGTTGCTCTCTTAAAGCTTTTAGAACAGCCCAAAGTTGATCTTGAGGATGAAAGACCATATGGAGGGAGAGGTTGTGCTGTCCCAGCTGTTCCAGACATTCAAGTAAGTCATCTTCAGCCATCCAGCATCAGCTGAGCCAGTTCAGCGGACCCACAGATTTTGAGAGTATGTTAAGCCACTACATTTCGAGGTGCCTTGTTATGCAGCAAGAGTTAACATATACACGTGCCTATATTTAATTTTGTCTGGGAGGAGTAATTTTTTGAGAATTCACAAAAGTAAATTTTTTTAAAGATTTATTTATTTATGCATACAAGAGCTAAGGTGTAGGCCAGAGGTGTGGGGGGAGGGAGGAGCAGATTCACCAAAGACAGAGTGGGGAGCAGAACAGGCAGATTGACTTAAATACACTGCTGAGGGGAGCAGCTGGCGAGACAGGAGAGGTCTGCTGCAACATGTGGGTCAATTCCCTGGTCAGGGATCAAATTCATGCTGAGAATTAACCTCTTGCACCACCAGGGAAGCCTTTCCCAAAAACAAATTTACATTAGCTCAATTTACTGTGGCAGACAAGGACATGATATTTAAAAATAATAAAAGCAACCATATATTTCTTATATCTGTCATTATTTGCTACATACTGACTTTGTGATAAATGCTTTTCATGAATTAGTTTTCTTACTTTCTGACAAAATCACTATAAAATAGGGCATGACATACTCGATCATACCATGAGGAAATATATATACACACACAGTGGGTCACCAAAAATCAAACAGCATGTCTTAAGCAACACATGACTATAAAACTATAAATAACACAAATGAACATGAACATCTTTGTATATGATTTTTTTCCTCCAAAGTATAGCTTATTTTGTTATAATGGTTTGGTGGAAGAAGATTTCTAGGTCAAAAGTTTAAGCCTCTTATCGATCACCGAATTATGAGCCAAGAGAACGGTACCAATTTATATATCTAACAAAAGTGCACACACATACCCAGTTCACTGTGCTCTCAGTCACTATCATTCGAGTGTGACTTTTAAAAGCATATTTGATGATCAAGTGGGGAGAAATACCTCATTTAAATTTTAATTTCTTTGCAACTTGAGGTTGACTTTTTCTTTCATGTATTAAAAGTTAAGAATTCTTACACAACACTTGCTAATAATTTTTTTAGCAAAAGTGTACTTGCTAATATTTTTTTGCTTTCCTATATTAAGTGGAATCCCAAGTGAGTGCCCCATAGAACAGAAGGCAGGAAGCTTCTACCAGATCTCTTGCATAGTTGTCTTCCCTTCTCTTAGGTAGTGAAGAACCAGGAGCCCTGGATGGGTGGTATGAGGTAGAGACTCTGTACCAGAGCTCATCTTCCTCAAGAGCAGGGGAGACGTCATAAAGAGGAGAGCCCACCCAAGGTCCTACAGCCTTGAGGAAAGTGTCCAGTTCTCACACTTACTCAGGTTCCTCCCCTTCGGAAGGACACATTGGAATAGACTCAGGTTCCTCCCTGTTCTTCGTTTTTGTACAATATTGGATTTCTCCCCACCGGGGCAGTCCCCTAAATTTTCCCACCACCCAGGTACCATCATCATAGTCATTGTGCTCTTCCCTCCCTGTTTTGAGCCCTCCCTCCTCTCCTCCCCTGCTGTATGCCTCGGGGCTATGGTCAGCTTGCACATTTTGTCTTTTTCCTAACCCTTTGTTCGACTTCCCCGTATTCCACATATAAGTGAAACCATCTGATATTTTTCTTTTTCCTTCTGAGTTATTTCGCTTAGCACAACCCACTAGTAGACCTGCTCAAGGCCGTTGCCTGCCCAGTGTGACATCCTGCCAACCCCACCAGAGGGCGCAATTCAGTCCTCTAGTTCCCTCTACTTGACTGAGTTACAATCTGGGGAAGTTTAGGTGTGGCATGTGGAGACCGGGATGTGAAGGGAGGGGGCTGGATCCGGGTGTGTTACAAAACGCTTTTCCCAGTGGAACAAGCAGATATCTCATAAGACAAACAGTGTAACTATTAGAAGCATGACATAAATGTCGAAAGTCTAAGAAATCAGATATGGGAGTATGGAACCATAAAACATTTTGTTTTTTCTGTAACCAAGAGGAAAAGGACAGCATTTTTCTTGAATTAGAAAAAAGACAGACTACGAACACCACTTTCTGGATAGACTTTCAACCATCACCATATTCTCATCCCCCACGTCCATTCTTTTTTTCATAGCCAACCCTTTCAAAAAGCTTCACTTCCATCAAATGTCAGGGGATCTGCTGCAGCTAGCCACTGAGTTGGCGCGTGATCTCACCAACAACCAGCCCCGGCTGCTCACCTCCAAGGAACACATAGTCCTGTCTTCGATTCTTCTTGCAGGAGAAGTAGCTCAACGAAAAGGCAAAGTTCTCACGAAGCCCGCTAGCAGACCCCTGTGCCCGTTTGCAGTGGTGGGCCAGAGCCGGGGCCAGCTTGCCAGCATCTAAAACAGATGAAAACCTACGAGAAAACACATGAAGGCTGTTAAGGCCAAAAACCTAAAGGAATGTCCACACAGGAAGGAAACAGAAACCATCCCAACCCGAGGCGGAGGAGGAGGTAAATACAGAAAGGGGCGGTGGCCTGGAAAGGCAGATAAGAAAAGGGGTCAACTCTTGTCCTTTTAATTTATTGCCAGAAAAAAGGAGTTTTCCGATGGGGGCTCCCACAGAGAGCCTTTTCTCTTCCAGATCGACTTGGGGTCCTTTTGATGTAATTTCTCCACGACAGATTCTCACATCTCATTGAGACTCAACTTCAGCTAAAGGCCCCGAAGAAACAATGCTGCTTTTGACAGAACAGAAGAGTCCAGATGCTTCTGGGTTCAGCAGATCACTGTCTCACCCGACAACCTGCTCTCCAGCCTGAGCAATGATGAAACTTCACAGACGTGTACTAGGTCTGCTGTCACATTAAATATCTACGGAATTGGCTTTTTCTGCTTCACTGGGAACCGTCTGAGCTATGGTAAGTCTCCTGGCAAGGAATAAATAGTTTCTCTCTATTGGAGAGCCTGGGTTTGAATCTAGGTTCTCTTACTTATGATCTATGGAAACTTGAGTCACTTAACATTAGTTTGTACCTCTAAAACAGAGGTACAACCTCTCCTACCTTGGTGGTGGTACTAGAATGGAAAAGTATGTAAAAACGTGAGCTCATCCTGTAACAGGATGGTCCCCAGGAAAAGGGGAAGTTCCAGGTTCCCTGCCCCACCCAAGGAAGGGTGGAGCTGAGCACGGAGGAGAAGAAGCTGGAAAGGAGATTGAAGAAGGAAGGAAGCAGGATGGAGAGCAAGAAGGAAACCTGCAGGAGGCATGCGGAATAGAGAGAGAAGTAAAGAAACTACTTGCTTCTTCGTCCTGGACTGCTTGGAGCGAATGTGGGTGAGAGACCCATGGGGAGGTTAACAATGGCAGTTTTTATCTTGATTTTGATTTTATTCTTTTTGTCCCAGACATGTTTGACCGCTTCTGACCCTTTTATATGGGTCCCCGCTGGAAGATTTGTGGCAGGCTTTTGGGCCTTGACTTGGGCCAATCCTGTTTGGCTAGACTTTTGAGGGGATGGGTAATTTTGGGTGCTTAGTTTGGAAACTATATTCTTTATCTTTTCTGTATTGCACATTAATTGTACTAAAGTTCCTTTCCATTAAAGGTCTGTATGTCTTGTCTTGATGCAACAGTTGGCAGAACCTATTTAGAAAGTGCAAGTTTGGGGGTTCTAGGTGCCCCCTCCCTGCCCTGTAACAATCCTAGGATTATCCCATGGCTCTAGAGGAAGGAGGAACCAAGAAGATGAGATACTTAGGCTTGTCTTCATTCATTCATTCACCAAATACCTATTGAGTAACTACAATGTGCCTGGTACAGCGTGATGAGGAAAGGCATAAAGCAATGTCATCGTGGAGCTAACGGTCTCGTGGTCCCCTGTAGCCCTGCATTTGACCCTCCCATATCACTCAACACTCTGAGTATGCTGTTTCTCTAAGTTATTTGAACATAAGAATCACCTGGCATGTTTTTGAAAAGACAGATTCTAAAGCGCTTACCTCATCCTACTGACCACCACAGGGGATTCTGGCTTCCCCATGGGGGAAATAGGGGCCAAAGCACCCCTTGCCACAGTCTTAGTGTGTGTTTCAAGCAAACTCATCTATGAGAAAGGAAGGTACTTGCCAGCATGTGGCATTCAGGGTCCCTCAAAGCCTGTCGCCTGGTGTCCTTCTACCCCTCCTTATCCTTCTGGCTCTTTAGAGATATAGACCAGAAGCCATTCACCCCCAGCTTACCCTAATAAGCTAATGGGTTTCTGACTCGAACCAGCTTCTAGGCTTTCACAAGGAGAACAGCAAGGTGCTGTTTTTCAGGACTACCTATCACAAGACTTCAGGCAATCGCCAGGGGACAGCCCTGCCTTCCCTTGATACCTGATGAAGTGGGAGATGACCCCAAAGATTAGAGTGGTCAACTCTCACCACTGAGCCCACACCCACCTCTCCAGCTTCATTTCCCACTCCTCCTCCATATACCCAAGGAGACCCTGACTAGCTCTCCACTTCTTTCAGAAATAAAATACTCCAGTTTCCAACTGGTGACAAAGGCATCTAGAATAATGACTCCATCTCCCAGACTCCAGGTACTATGGCCAATGCACTGGATGTCGACAGAAGTGTGGTAAGGCCACATCTCAGGAATAGTCCACAATAACTAACCAGCATGGTTTTGTCCCTTTTCTGCCTACCCCTTCCTCCATCCTGCTGCTTAGAATACATATGAAATGGCTGAAGTTCTAGTATGTTTGAAATGTTGAGAACAGACTATATATAGTTGGCGCCCCCATCCCCATCAGCAGTTTCCATCAGTCAACCACAGTCTGAAAATATTACACAATATTTTGAGAGACTCCACATTCATACAACTCTTACTACAGTATGTTGTTGTCATTGTTCTATTTTATTATTAGTTTTTGCTGGTAACCTTATACTCTCTCTAGCTTTTAAACTTTATCATGTATGTACATATGTATGTTCGTATGTGTGTATGTACAGGGAAAAATACCACCTCTGTGGGGTTTGGTACTATCTGCAGTTTCAGGCCTTTCCTGCGAATCTTGGACTGTACCCCCCTCAGATAAGGGGGAACTGCTCCATCAGGGCACTGGAATCAGGAAGTCTACAGCCCTGGGCAATGGGTGGAGCTGAGCATCTGGTCTAGTCTTGCACTGTCAACCTCTGGACATTTACACAGGGAGAAGTGAGCTTTTATCTAGTTCAAGCCACTGTTATTTTAACTTTCTGTTACATCCCAAATGAGTCCCCACTGAGACAGCTCTCAGGAGTGTGGATTCTGGAATTAGACAGCCTAGACTTGGTCCCATACTAGCTCAGAGCTATAGATCATTTGCATCACTTCTTTGCCTCAGCTATAAACTGAGGAGACTAAAGACAGAATCTACCTTCTGGGACTGCTTTTAGAAACTAGCTGATCCATGTGAAGCCTTCACTACGTAAAGCCTGGCTGTAGGTCAAATGAAGTTGGTCAGGCTTTTATGCCATTGCACTCTGTGGCTATCACCCGCAGCCCTGATCTTATCTTCTTCACCTAGAGGGCACGTGGGTGTGACACATGCCTGAGCATGGGTGTGTGTGCATGTGCAGGTGTGCACACCTGAGACTGGAGGGCAGGACTGTAAGGGCGGTGTCACTCAGATGGCTGTGGGAGGACAAGGGACAGCCCCGAGAGGAAGAGTCCAGAGAGAGCCCAGACAAAAGAGGACACAGAGACCGGCAGGGGACTCCAATGCTGTCTCCCTCTGGCTTGCTTCCCCATTTACCATTAAAACCTGTGAAAATGATCCCAAGTTTTCCAAAATTCTCCTTCAAATCACTAAGATGGATGGAGAACCTACCTGGCCTGGGGTGGTGACCAAACACTGGCACACAATGAACACCCCGAAAAAAGGTGTGGCCAAAAGAAGCAAGATGAAAGTTTATTCTTCTATCAAATCAGAAGTAGGTTTTTTAGCTCTATAGCCACAGCAATGCTGCTAATAATATTACGTGTAAGGCTTTTATGGAGCATTTTGCAGGGATCTTTCCGACAACGGTATGAATTATGTTATTATTACTTGCATTCCACACAAAGCAAAGGGTTGTTAGAGTAGTTAAATAACACACCAAAGATCACTGTGTCAGGTATTCAAACTCAGGACTCTGACCTCCAAATTCCCTACATTTTCCACGAACCTTCACTTGCCCTTAAAAACAAAATATTGTACCATATACATTCTGTTTTTCAGTCATGCCCTATACACAGGCAGTTTTGCAGAGGTATTTGCAAACTAGCTTCGTGTAAGTACACAATTCTTACACAAATGTGTAAGAAATTTTGGTTTCTGGTTGCTGACTACTCAGATGCAAGTTGTCTGTTTGATCACATAACATGCTGCCCCTCTACTGTGCTAGGTGAAATAAGTCAGACTGAGAAAGACCAAGACCATATGATTTCACTTACGTGGAATAGAAACAAGGCAAACAAAACAAACTCAGCTACAGAGAAGTGATGGCGATGAGCAGAGAGGAAGAAGGTTGAGGGTGGGTGAAATACATAAAGGGGTCCATTGTCCTGTGATGGATGGACACTGGACATAGAATCTTCACGATGTAGTGTCCATAGATGTAAGATTATAAAGCTACTGTATACCTGACACTTAAATAATGGAGACCAGTGCTGGGGTAATAAACATCTTTAACCGTTAGCCTTAGACTATCCTTGGGGCGAAGTAGGTGGGAGGGATTCCAGTCAGGGCTCAGCTCAGGACGGCGTGTGACAGAATCCACCTTGATTGCAGATTGGGTAACGAGCCAGAATCCCAGTGATCTTTCAGGCTCAACGTAAAAGGGGCTCAGAGTTGAGTGTCTGGGGCGGGAATGAGGCTTCAAGACAGAGCATGTGTTTTGAATTGGCAATTCTCTTAACAGAAGCATTTGGAACCAGGACTGGGAAGCAGCAGCTAGCTGTAATGTTGTAGCCATTTTCCATGTTCCCCCAGGGCAGGGCCAGTGGCTTCCATTGCTGGGGGTAGAGGGGGTTTTAAATTAGATGCTAGGAACAAGTTGCTCACTTGAACGATTGTGAAAGGCACAAACATGTTATATGTGCAAATTGAAAGAAAGTATAGGGGGAAAAAGTTCACATAAAGAGGCTATGACCTGAGCATCCTCTTAGGGAAAAAACAAGAAGGAAGAACAAAAAGAAAATGTTCTGTGCAGTGAAATCACAACAGCGTTAAAATCCTAGTTCTGAGATGGGGACCACTATCCTTAACCACTCTCATCCTCTCTTCCCCCTGCCCTGAGATCACAGCACCCCTGCCTCTGAGGGTGACTGTGAGGTTGAAAAGTCCCATAATAAAGGAGGTGTTTTCATCCTTTCCTCAGAATTTTCTCCTCTTTAGTGACTCTGAGTCAGTACTTCCTGGAATTCTAAGGCACTAGAAACTTTCCAAAGGGCAGAAGCAGCTTCATTTCTAACTTCTGAATCTTCTCAGCATTATTTTCTGAGCGAGGTGAATGGGAAAGCTGGATCAGAAATCAGGCAGGTGACCAGGCATTTGCTTGCTAGCCTCACATTCCACTTTCTCATTCCATTTTCTCCACCACTGCACTGGGAGGGAAGAGGGCCGTCTGATGCCCCCCACAGTGGAACCCCAAGGGCTGTGCTACTGCTCCCGCAGCTCACTATCCAGAAGAGCACCAGAGGTCTCCTCAGGGCCCGGGGCTAGGGTCCAGCACAAGGCGAAGCGAAGGGCAGGTGGCCAAAAGCTCTGGGCACTGGCCAGGTGGGCACCTCTGGGCTGGCCTGGGGACTCCTGTCCTCTTGTGTGCACAGTAAGATGAGATTAGGTGAGTGCTGAAGACCCGCCAAGCGCAAAGATTCTCTCAGCCACAATGTAGAGAATGTCTATTTGTGGTAAGTGATCTCTCTCTCCTATTAGTTCCTGTGGGCTATCATCCTAGCTCTTAGGTAGTTTTTGGTTGGGGGGGCAGGTTTGGCATCATTATTTTATTGAGGCTACATTGTTTTTAGTGCTGTATATGATTGAGGAGAATAGAGTCACATCTCTAATGCACATTACCACCCGATACCCACCCCAAAGCACCCATGATCCTCCCCTACAGTCCTGAGACCTCCCCTCTCC
Organism: Galemys pyrenaicus; assembly: GCA_019455555.1. Lineage (NCBI taxonomy): Eukaryota > Metazoa > Chordata > Mammalia > Eulipotyphla > Talpidae > Galemys > Galemys pyrenaicus. Next base: position 28,587,609 of record JAGFMF010011752.1, on the reverse strand, counting down.
CGTTACCCCCCCCCCCCCACTATCCTTCTCTGGTCGTTTCTATTCTACAATCAGATTTCTAGGGTTTGTTTGGTTTAGTTCTCTTTTTTTTTTTTTTTTTTTTGGTTTTTTATATTCCACATATGGGTGAAATCATCTGGTATTTCTCTTTTCGAAATGTTAAAACTATGCTTTGTTTTGTTTTTTTCTAAGTGGAGGGCTCTGTGGAGGGGCAGTATGGGAGAGGGGGCAGTCAGCATGGAGGCACGTCACCTTGCAGTCAGGGCCTCTGGACCAGAGACTCCAGGTGCTTGTGTTGATTAAGACAGAGGCCCCTGTAGGGTAAATGAAAAGTGTCAGGTTTTTCTGCCCTCCTGCCATTTGTATCATTGCGAGAGCCCTGGGGTCCTATGCGCATGCCTGATCTGATGGTGGGCACCTGGCATGGGGGCTGGGCATGCTTAAGTGGGCACACCTGGGCTGAGAGAACGGGCTGTCAGGGGGCGTCATGGGAACGCAAGCAAGAAGCAGCAGCAGTAGCAAAGAAGCAGAAGCATGGTCCAGAGAGCCCAGAGAGAGTGGAGATTCGCCAGAGCCAGGAGGCTGCGGGACCAGGAGGCTGGCAGACCCACCTGACTGCCGCACACCGGCTTGCCCCACTGCTAGCTGTGCAGGAAGATCAATAAAAGCCTGAAAAAGCCACTGAGGGCTCCAGGGGCCTCCTTTACTCATCTGCCCAGATCATAGAGAACCTGCTCTGTGCCTTCCTGGTGCTGCAGCCTGCCTGCCTCATTCTGCTTCACAACAAAATGACAGAGATGATAAATTAGAAAAAGGTAGGCATCTCCCTCTTGGCCCCAGATTTCTTACAGCCTGCCACACCATGAAAAAGTCTTCAGCATTAAAGTCTTATATCTCAAGTTTAAAGGGAAGTAAGTGTATATCCTAACACAATCTGTTCTTCACCTGTACATTTTTACTTTTAAGTAAGAGATGAAGGAAAGAAGAATTCCTTTTTCAGCTCAGAACTTCCCTTCAGTTTAGTCCATAACTTCCTTTATCAAATGCAGCTGCCCCCAAGTGAACACAACCAATGACACGTTGTTGAAAAGAGCTGCTCTCACTGATTTTCTATCTATAATGGTAAAAGGCAACGCCACAATTGTTATCTATTCTGAGTCAATTTCCCTTATTTCTCCAAAGGATAGGGAAGGAGGAAGAGAGAGATCCAAAAGGGAGAGGAGTTGGCCCTCAGTAGCTTTCCATTGGGCTGGAAAAGTGATTGCTCTTGTTGATACAACTTGGGTTTGCCCTTTCTCGCAGTTTCTGGAGGCGCGGCCATTACTGCAGTCCACTACTGCCCCCTATTGTCCATTTGAGGAAACTCACAGAGCAACGTGGAACTTACAGGGTAAGTCACCTCAGCACCCTCTACACTTGTTTGACAAACACATCTGAAAAATTAAAAATTGTGATCCCACCTTTATTTCACAGAGGGGCAGTTCATAGAGTTAGAAAATGTTAGGAAGGATCTTTAGGAAATATTTATCCGACTGTTTTCTCACCTAAATGTATTAGTTGTGAGAGATATTAGTAGTTATTATGGAAACCCAGGGATCTAGGGGGAAATTCTGAGTTAAATAAGTATCAAGTAAACATTAAATGAGCCTTTCAGAGGCGTTAATATGGACTATGTCTCTCCCAACGCAAAAAGCAATTTTCTAATAGCATTCAACAACAGAACCATTTTATGTAAGCTTCTTGTAGGGCAAATGTTCCAGGCAACACACTTGGGAAGTGCTCATTGAATCCAAATGATTCAAATTTGGAAACTGAGTCCAGGAAGGTGCCAGTGGCTGGGTGCTGCGCAGTCGGTGTGAAGATTGTCAGGAGGCTCCCAGGCTCCAGAGCTGCTGCCTCATCCCTCTGCCCTTAGAGCTGATCTTTTGTATTTGTGTTCTATAAAGTGTGTTTATTTGTGGAATGGGAAATGGCATTGCCTTCAGCCAAGAATATTGGGAAAGTGAAGCATAGCCCTTTCAAGTATGCTCCAACTCTTTAGGGAAGAGAATTTGCTTTTGACATTTCAATTTCTCTCTGTCTCTTATGAAGAATTTCATTGTTTTATAAAAAAAAATCTCTATTCAACAATACATCTTTCTACACACCACTCAGTTAGACAGTACAGAGAAGGGCAAGACAGAAGTCATATTGGGTAAAGGCAAAGATATGGAGATCCATTTCAATTTGCCATATTCTGGCTATGTGTATATATATATATATATTTAAAGATTTATTTATTTATACACACAAGAGCTGGGGTACAGGCCAGAGTCCAGGGCGGTGAGAGGATTCACCAGAGACAGAGCGGGGAGACTGACTGAAACACACTGCTAAAGGGAACAGCGGGCAAGGCAGGAGAGGTCTGCCCACGCCATGTGGGTCCCCTCCCCAGCCGGCAGCAGGAATCGAACTCGTGATGCAGTGGCTGCGGTTTGCTCCATAGTGCATTGCCCAACCCACTGCACCATCAGGGAGGCCCCGCTATGTATATTTTTTGATGACTTACTATTTTTAAGTTTTGAAAAATGGAAAACAATCTAAGTGCCCATGAACAGATGAATAAAGAAATTGTGGTATATAGATACAGTGGAATATTATTCAACCTTAAGAAGGAGATCCTGCCACTTACAAGAACATGAGTGAACCTGGAAGACATTCTGCTAAGTGAAGTAAGTCAGACACAGAAAAAGAAACTACATGACCTCACTTATCTGTAGAACCTCACAAAATTAAATACATAAAAGAGTTGAAAGATGGACTCAGAGGTAGAAAGGGGAGGGCAATAGGGAAAGGCTGAGCAAAAGGTCCACCTTGGCAGCTATGTAAGATATGTAGGTTGAGTCAGGCTACAGCTAGATGACTGTAGTTGAGACTCTGCTGAATACTGGCGATTTGCTGCGAGTCAATTTCAGATGCTCTCATCATCACAAAATGAAATGGTAATTACGACAGGAGAAGATGTTTTAACTTGAACAGTAATTATTTCATCTATTTGTGTGCAACCATCATGTTGTGTGTCTTAAATATATACATTTTACTTTAAAATTCATTTTACTAAATGAATGACTCAGATTCCCCATCTGTAACATGGGGATAATACCATTACCTTGTCAGGGGTTATGCTGAAGCCTTATTTGTTCAATGGCTAGCACAGTGGTAGTACATTTGAATAGTCAGTGCTGCTATTGTTGCAATTACTGCTATTACTGGCGTTATGACTGCTAGTAGGAGTGTTGTTCTGGGCATCATTACTATTGTTATCGTCAAGGACTTAAGAGCCCAGCTAGAGAAAGAAGACAAGCACACTCAGAAACCAGTAACAATCTAAGTAAATGGGTCTGAGATAGCAACTAGCTTTGTGTCACTTGCCAACTCCAGTGAGCCCTCAGTAGCTGCTTCAAGTGCCATGTTCTTGCCAACCCCAGAAGGAAAGAACACCAGCATCAGTAGTGATGTTTTCCAGAAGAACCTGAAGCATAGACAGGAGGTGACGGGACACCTACTTGCCATTCCGTGAATGATGAAATGCTACGTGTGGCAGCTCAGATAGGATTATCATTTCTAGAAGAGGTAAGATCCCCTGAGGGGTGAGTTTGATATGAGTGGAAGGAGGTCAAGTAGCAGAGGGGGGTATCTGGTACTAGTAATTTTCTGTGCAATTGTACCAAGGATAAAACCCACGTGGGCTCTTTGGGTGGCATAAGTACACCAGCCTATCTAGAAAGTTCCCCACTAGGCACAGCAGGCAGCCCCAAGCTTCAGAGATTCTCAGCAAATGCACACACACAATAAAAAAAATCATTGAAAATGAAAAGTAAAGAATCAACCTACCAGAAACTGGCACTTCCATGGATGCCATGTGCCTCCTTTATATTCAGTGTGGAGCTAGCTCTGGGAGGAATATCAAAGAGGTATTTTTTAAAACCACAAATAAGGATGGGAAGTTTTGAAAAATTCCTGTTTACAAAACTTCATAACTTGGCCTAATGAGATTTTCTTCATTCTTTTTTTTATTGTGTCTACCATGAAGCAAGCACTTCTGTATTAGTTAGGACTTGTGTGGTTACAGTGACAGAGACCCAACTCAAATTCATTTAAGCCAAAGAAGGGGTTATTATAAGGCATAATGTGATGTCTTGAAAACCCAACTCAGGAATGTGCCTGGGGCAGAGGAACAATTGAAACCAGGAACTCCAAGACCATCTGGGCCCCCTTTTATTCTTCTGGTCTCTGTGCCTCCATTGTATTCTTTATTCTAACTAGCAATCAGCTTTCTCTATGTGGTTAAAAACAGGGTACTGGTAGCTGACAAATTTACCAGTACACATCTGGGTAGGCTAGTTAACATTTTTTCCAGTTCCAAGTTGAACAATCCCAGGGAAGGACTCATCAAAGTATCAATAGTTTGAGTCAGGTAAACTCCAGTCATGAAACAACACACGGCAACTCCTGTGGGAACCACAACAATGAGGCTAAGGGAGAGGAAACTTCTGGAAAAGGTGGACAGGGAAGAGGTACTGAATAAACAAGAGTTTCCTGTTAAAACTTCCCTTATGGTTTTTCATGCCAAGTCAACTTAGCTGTCAACCAAGAATTCCAGTCATTGACCAAGTACCTATTCATTTATTGTCTGCTAAGTGCCAGATATTATGCCAGATTTTAGGGATCAAGAGAAACCACCTGGGCTTTTTGGATGGCATAAGTAAATCAGCTTGTCTAGAGATGAGTTTGATCTCAAGATTTGTCCTACAAATATGGCAACCAGTGACATCGAGAAGGTCATTCAACATCAAACTGTGCCATTGTTCCCATAAATCTCCTGATATGCACTGGGCCAGGTGCCTAGATTTGAAGTTTTCTGAACCCCATGGGTCTCTGGCCCATGCTGTCTTTTAGAGGGCTAGGCATTCAGAGAGACAAAGAAATCAAAAATACTCTTGATTAGGAACTTACCATATGACTGAGAAAGAAGATTCTGTATTTGGGCAATAATGGAATGACAAGATACAGACTATGGATGATAAGAGTAAAGGTTAGTGGGTCTGATAAGGCCCGGAACATTTGGGAGAAGAAACATCTTGGAGAGGGTGATACTTATGCAGGATTTTTAAGGGGTGAGCAAGTTTTTGCGTCTGACTCCACGTGTTTAGAGTGGAGGATTTTCACAAATCTCACCGAGTGGGGCCTTCTGCCCAAGACTGTGCATCTGGAGGCCTCTGAACACAGGTCAGCGGTCCTCTTCCTTTCTCAGAGATAGGACTACCACCCACAGCTTTTCTGATAGCCTTGTTTTTAATTGCCTATTGGATCAAAGCCTCTGAGTTTGATGCAAGTTCAGAATAATTTCCTTCAAGGATTAACTCATCCTTCTGGGCTTGGGGAGCTACACAAGCAACATCTGGTACAGCCTGCTGACAGATTCTTCACCCAAGGAGTTTCAGATTTCAACATGTGAGCCATCCTTCTGGATAATGTCATGGATGGGAAAGAGCGCTCAGAGGCCTTATCTTTAGGGGGAGTCTGTGTCACACCCCCACAGTCATGGTTTTGCGCTCATCTGTAAGAAATGGTGCAAACTCGAACAGGTTCTTTAGTAGCTTGTTTCTGGTCAAAGGGACTGAATTCCACACTGATAGGGTTGAAAGCCTCCTGTGGGTTTTCTCTGAGATCATTCCATCACCCACCCAGTCTGTGCATGCACCACCCATGGGCTGAGGTTCCAGTGCAGTCACGGGGACCCTCTTGGTCAGTTCCCTTCATCAAATTCCACCTATCACCTCCCTGTCTGCCTAGGCCTCCAGAAAATCCTGGGTTGGGCCATTTCCTTGTTTCTGGGTCCATCCTGGCTCTAGTCCTCCCTGCTGCGGCTTTGATATCTGTGACTCCTGCTCTTTGCATCCCAGGTGTTAGTCCCAGAGTTCTCTTCAAGGTTAAGACTTTACCACATTCTTTAAGGTGAAACAGTATTTTAGGGAAAATGGAGTTACTCGAGCTCTTTTGCCTCCCGCCACCAGCCTCTGCAGCTACCACCCACGGCCTTGCCTTCTGCCCGGGTTTCAGTAGCCACATGTGATAAGTGTTGCAAAAAGTGTTTGGGAGCAAGAGCACAAGCCACATGCACCTTTGATTGTGGACACCACACCAAGAAGCAAGCAAGCGTTGGATGTGTGTACCTAGAATACCGAGCCTAATGGAGACAGCACAGACATCATTAGGAGGAAGACAGGCCAGAGAGAAGCCAGCGAGAGCAGAAATCACAGAGGCTGGGAAGCTGGGAGTCCGGTTGCTGCCTGCTTCTCAGCCCCCCTACCCGGTGGTCTGCCTGAGTACCTGATTCCCTGCTTCATCACTAAAGCCTGTGAAGTCTACTGAGGGCTCCAAGATCCTTTATGCATTAGCCCCACAGTGAACCTACCCACCCTGTGCATGGTTTGCCCAACGACTGTGCCGACTGGCCATGGAGTGCTTGTCAGGGGTATATTACTCAAAGGCAGTACTAGCATCACCCCTGACTTGCCAGTGACAAACATGAGGTGAGTTTAAATGAATTGCCCAAGTACAGCTTGGTAACTCACGGCTGCCTCTCTCCTAAGACTGTGTCCTTCTAAGGGGTAAAAATAGGGGGCTGAGGAAATGAGGGGTGTGGGGGTTGGTGACAGGGCAAATGTGTCTCAAGCCAGAAGTGGAGAATCTTCTCACCACTGCTATGAAGAAGGCTGTTGGCAAGTGTTTTCAAGAAAAACTTCAGGCTTGGAAGCGGTGAGGGGCGCTTGGAACAATAGACCACAAGCAAAAGGGTGAGTCCACCATAGATGGTGGACTTAAGAACACTGCTGTAGCAACTGAACTTGAAATGTGGTGTGGGGACCAGCAACCGTATATGTGGAGTGCTTCTCAGCCTTGCCCGCACATTGGAATCACCAGGAAAAATGATGCTTCTACCCAGTTTCCTGAAGTTCATTGAATTGCCCAGGACACAGGGGTTTTACAAAGTTTCCCAGGTGATTCTGAGGGGCAAGCAGCATTGAAATCCCCACGAACGTCAAAAAGGAGGTGGAAGGCTGCACAGCAGAGCACTGCGCTTGGCCTAAAGGAACACTCAATGCATGTTGAGTGAATTGTAATCTAGGCTGGAAGGATAAAAAGGAAGCAGATCTGTTGAAGCATCTCAAAAGTCATCTTGCAGAGTCTGAAATTTATGCTGAGGTGAGCCACTGCAGGATTTTTAAGAAGGTGATGTATCAAATGTATATAGAAGATGTGTTGGAAAAGACCAAGAGGGAAATCAATAGTGCTAGCTCAGCAATAGAGAGCTACTGCCCTAGTCCTGGCAAATAAATACGACAACTTGTCCTGAAGTAGTGATGGTGGAAATGAAGAGGAGGGAGAGGATTCAGGGCCATTTAGACGGGCTGAGGACACACCCCATTTGCTTCACACACAAAAAATCTACCCCGGCACAGTTATTAATTCTAATACAATTGTTAATTAAAGAAATATGTTCTCCCTCCCCTAGGAGGAATATAAGGGAACCAAATAAGGATCAAGGAAAGGAATAAAAACAATAATAATAACAATAAAGACACAAAAACCAAAAATGAAAAGACAAGGACAAATTGGGGACACTTGGTGGGGAGGGAAGAGGGGGAGGGCTGAGGGCAGACGGGAGCACGGGAACTGAGGTGATGGTGCACTGGTGTTACGGTGATGGGGAATACATGGGGATTACAATTGATGTCAAATATGTATAAATTTTAAAAATGAAAAAAAAAAGAAATATGTTCTCTATTTCTCAAGGGGGAGTAGGGTAGGGGCCAGGGGAAGACACTTAGGCAGCTCCCAGGCAGGTCAGGGCACCCTCAGCACTCACACCTGTCAGACTTGAGCTCGCTGCACCCCCAGCATAGGGTCGGGGACTCCCCACCTCCAGAGGCAGCAGGGAGAGGTAAAGGACTTGGGGCTCAGAGTCCCCGGCGCCAGCTCTTGCTTATTCTCCAAAACGCCCTTTTATATTCCAGTGTGGTTTAGGAGATGATGTTCTGTTCACCCTAATTGAGCTAAGTGAATGGAACATGTGGCAGATGGGGGAGACAAGTAGGTCATGAGCGTCAAGGCTTCCTCCTGCAAGACCTGGTGATGGAGTCACCGCTCCCCACGCCACAGTCCAGCAGAAGGGACAGTGGGAGAAGCGGCTTCCCAGTCAACTTTAGAAAGAGCTCCATGAATACACTCAGACTAAAAAGTATTAAGTGATTGGCAGTCCACGGTCTGACAAAGAGACACGCATTGGCTGAGGATTGGGGAATCCCAATGGAAGGTCTCAACTTGAAAAGACCCTCCTGGCCTTAAGCTCTGAACTGAGTTAGTCTCCGAGCAACTTATTATGTTGGAGACCTGCGCTCATCTGCCGTTCAGACCGAGTGGAGACGGCAAGTCGACATGGCCACGAATTCTGTGTTTGCTTCTCTCTGCCCATGTTCTTCTCTTCAGGTTACTGCCGCGTTGGTCCAAAGCAACCGGTGTTGGAGCATTTGCAGGACGAACTGGATCACAACTGACCATGGCCATTTAGTCTAAACGAGGACGGACCACACAGAGACCAGGGTAACTGAGCAGGAAGACTCAGTGCCCTGGCCTGCCTCGCGCCAGAGGCCCGGACTCCACAACGCTCTACCCCCTTTAGAGCGAGCCAGTGACCCAGTTCCTACTCTCCAGCCATGCTCGCCAACACCGCGGCGTTCTCCCTTCCCCCACCGCATGTCAACAACCAGTAATTGTTTAATAAGGCTCAGAACATACCTACTTCTCTTGGCCAGAGACACCGGGGTTTTCCCAGTTTCCATTTCAAGGTGACTCTCCTAAGGGCTCCAAGTGCAGTCAAGCAGGAGAGTCAACTCACCCTCTAGAGCCTTTTTAAGGCACCTGCAAACAACTGTGGCTTTTCGAGTATTAAAAGGAAATGACAGACTGAACCAAACTCGATATTCACTTTAATACACGTGTTAAAGGTTATGTTAGCAGCTGTCAAATTGCTGGCCCATTCTACAGACATCACTCTTCACCTTAAATCAAATGTCTGGGGTGTTATCCAATACTTGCTACTCTGGGCTGACCCCGAGCAAAAGGGTGGCTCAAGAAGGTGGAATGGGTCTTCTGGGCATTCCTGTCTGTCGGGCTAACGTTAGCCTGCTGAGCAGGAGCTGGCATCTGGGAGCCTGAGCCCTGCGCCCTGGACTGCTCCCCGCTGCTGCTGGAGGTTGGGAGAACCAAGGTCCAGTGCTGCATAAATGGTTTTCCCTCTGGCCCCCAGCATGACTCCCCCTGGGATGTAGGGGGCAGATATTTCTTTCCAAAGAGAAGATGGCTTCAAATTCTTACTGCACCAACCAGAAGCAAAAGGTGCAGAGTCCTCTGAATCCGCACCTCACTGCTACTCAAGCCTTGCCCATACCCACAGCTCCCACCCCAGTCTCACTTCCCAGTGCGGTCCTGAACTGTTGTGGTGCTCTCCTCAGGAGCCAGCATGAGGAGAGAGATCTTGTCTCAAGCTCCTTCCAAAGCCAAGGCGGCACATGAGCCCTCAGTAGGCTGCTTTTCCTCTGATTCCTACTCCTGGCCCCAAGCCTTGGATGCACAGAGTTGAACCAGAGGGTTCTTCTCTTGAAAACCTCCCCCAGATGTTTTACCCATTTTTCTGAACTTGTCAGTTTAAGGATTTTGTTCCTTGGGCCTAGAAAAAAATGACAAAATTCATACTCACATGATAATGGTTGATAGTCACACTGTCCTCTTGGAAAAGGTTGACTGTGGAAATCAGTGTTGGGTTTGGTCCTAGTCCCCTTAATTGGAACCTTAATTTCCTCATAAGTAAAATGGAGCAGACTATGAGGAAATCACCTCTCACAGTGTCTTCAGTTAGTGCTCAATGATAACTGAACCGGAGCCCTAGTGCAAGCAGGAAGACATGTCCTGGTGATTAGGTAAATGGCCCTGACCATCTGGCACTTAAAAATTCAGGTCCAGCTATGATTTTTTTCTTTTTCAAAATGACAAAAAGATTTTTAGGGCAGTAAAACTCCTCTGCTGAATTCTCCAGTAGTGGATGTATGTCATTCTACAGTTTTCAAAAGCCTTAGAATAGACGAGACCAAGCGTAAACCCTAATGGACACTAGGGGCAGTAGGCGACAACGAAAGTCAACGGAGACCCACTGATGGCAACTGTCTGGGGCCTGTTGACAAGGGGAGGTTGGGGGGAAGAGCACAGGGGATATGAGGCCTCTGTACTTTCTGCTCAGTTTTGCTGTGAAACTGCAACTGCTCTAAAAATTGAAGTTTATGATCAAGCCCTAAAAGACAACTGCAGAAGCTTCAAGAAGGGGAGTAAAGGCAAAGGTGGGAACAGAGCCAGGGAAGGGGCCCCTGGGGTAAAGGACTCTGGTGCCTTGCAGGTGGGTGTGAGGAGGCACATACTTCTGAGGAGGGGGCAGCCTATCCCTCTAAATCACAGACCAATGTTAACTTCAATAAAGAAAAAGACAGTTGGTTAATCTTTTAAAACAGAAGGCATAAAATGTACATTTAAGTGATATTAAAGCTTATTACTTTTAAATATAAGTTTTAGGTTTCTCAAAGCAGGAGTTTCCCCTCTCTGTGGCCCTTCTGGTGCCGGTGTCCCCCACATTTGGTGGTTCTGCCCTGACCTCTAAGCTCCAACATTGGGGAGAGTGCAAAAAAGGGTGTCATCAAGCACCCCTATAAAGGGTCAGTTTGCCAGAAAAGGGATTTTGTGGGTGACGGTGGTGTCTATAAAAGAACATTGTCAAAAGATAAGGAGGCATAAGAGAAGCTGCAGTCCTGCAGAGAGATGCCGAGTGCAGAAAGCGGGGTGAAAAGAGATGGGGACACAAGTGCAAGATCACATAAGAAACCCAAGTGAGTGGAGACACCCTTGACTGTGAAAGGAGAGTGCAGCACCTCCAGGGGAGGAGGGAGAGTGCAGCAGGGGTCTGTCCACACGAGAGGGACAAACAGCCTTCCCCTTCCTGCCCTAGGTGTCTGTTTAAAGAGGGAACAGAAGAAGGTCTGGATGCATCAGCCCTGCATCATCTATAGCAGAGGCCACCTCCGTGCTGCAGAAGAAGGAGTGAATCCAAGGTAAGGTGACCTTCTACTCAGGATCTTCTTTATACAAAGAAGTGGGAAGTAGCTGGAAAGCTTTCCAGCGAAATGTTCAAGGAAAAAGGTTCTACAACCAAGATGACGGTATCTGTCGAGCTACAGCCACAGTGGCCGTTTGTCCAGCCTTCCCATTTTTGGGAATTTCTCAGCACATGTATGAAATAACATGTGTGGGAGGGTATTCATTTAGAATGGCTCAAGCTTGGAAACCGAGCTCCAGCTCAGAGTGAGGACACAGCCACAAGAGGGAATATGGTACAGATGTAAAGCAGGGGAAAAAAGTGATAATGAGAAAGCATTTGTGTATGGTAGGGAAACATCTCCAAGATACATCACTTTGTCAAGAAAATAAAAGGGTGTGGGGGGAGGACACTACTTGTACGGTGTGCTACAGTTGGGGTAGAAATGAAAAGGGAGACATTTTAACACCCTGTCTCTGCTCGTTTTTTCATTAAAAATCTGATAAAAAGTGGACATCTGTAAGACAGGAGTGAACTGACTGAAGACCTTGCACAGTACGTGTTTACATAACTTTATGATGGATTCAAAATGTTTAATTACAAACAACTGGTGCAGGGAGGAAGGGCTGTGCGTGGGAGCAGCTGGAGCCCCACTTATCAGCAGGGTGAACCCACACAACAGCAGGGTACTGCGCTGCAGTTAAGAGAACTTGGGTATTTGTATCATTCAGGACTCGTAGAGGTATTCGGTATCAGAAACCCAGCTCAAGTGTTTTGAAGTTACAGATTTTATCAACTCCCATAACTGATGAGTGTAAAGGTGGGGGTGGCTTGGGGGTGGCAGGTTTGCCAAGCATCTCTGGGTACCCTGCGCCCTGGTTTGAACCACGATGAGAATGGTTGGTCTCTCCTTCAGCATTTTCTAAGCATCAGTTTTGAAGGTCACGGCCACTCCCAGTGTGAATTTGGCATCCTGCTGCCCTTCATTTTACAAGATGAATCTGCTGGGGGTGGCCAAGGAGAGTCAGAAACTCCTCATCCAGGGCTCGAGGCTGTGGTTGCTCTCTTGTGCAACAGATGGGATGCAGACGCATGACATTCTGGCCCAGAGAATGCGGGCATGGAGAGCCAGACCAAGAATGTGTGTGTGGGGAGACGGCTGGGCTTGCTGGCTTGCCAGAATTCCAGAGTGGGAGAGAATGGGATACCACTTATCTCCCTCCTGCTCCTCCTTCCTCATTCCAGATCCAAACACCAGACCAGTATGTCTCCAACTGAGTAACAAATGGGAACATGGGGAAGGCCACATGTAAGGGATGTTAGGAAACCCAAGCACAGCACCACACTGATGTACTTAATTCAGTTTATGAAATGCAATTGCTATGGAATCCTGTGTGTTAATGTGTGTTTTGTTTTTGTTTTTTAAGACACACTTGATTAGAAATCAGGACAACAAACATCCCAGACTAGAATCTGACCTCTTGGGACTCACTGAACTTCTCTTTGCCTTAGTTTCCCCATCTTGGTGAAAATTAACTGCCCAACCAACCTCAGAGGCTAAGTAAGATAGAGGAACCTAGAAAAAGTATAAACATAATTTTGAAGTAAACTGAAGGCATTTTTATTATCTAAATGGCCTATATTCGCTTTTTTCCCCCTCAAACCCAAAAAGAAGTGTCAGCAAGTGTAACTTGATTTACTCTGAAACCAGTTGGCTTTTCTGGGTAGGAGCCTGGGGCAGGGGGGGAGGGAGGGCTTTAATTCCATAGCAGAATCAGCTGCTTTGTGTCTGTCCATGGTCTAGTCCATTTCTTTAAAGAAACAGCTTACACCCACGATGGGGCCAGTTGTTTGGGCAGTGCTGACTGGACCCTGCTCCAGAGATGAGCTCAGACCTGACTTATGGGACACCTCACCAAAGGGAACTACAAAATGGACATGTGGCCACACCAACCTGTGGTAGACACTGAGTTCAATTCATGGGCTTTGGCTGGAGCTACTGAGAAGTATTCTCTTTCCACCAGACATGTTGCACGTCTGAAGCTTCTAAAAGCATCTCACACTCACCAGGAAAAAGTCTGCCAAGAATGATGCCAAGAGAAAGCAAAACAGAGCTGTGAGGAGAAGAGAATAGATGGGAGACGAGGTGGCACTTCTGTATCCAGCCATCCCTAAAACCAGCTATCTTGAGTCTGCCAACCTCCCTTTACTCCTTCAACAAATGAGATGCTTCCTGGTGCCTCCAACTCTTTAGAGTCTTGATTGACGCAAACTTCTATTATCAGTGTCTTAAGATTCAAGGATCTCTACAAGGATGGACCACCGTGCTCACACGTAAAGCCACCTGACTTCAGGAAACCTAAGGTTTAGATGATACACTTCTAAAGCCCAAGTGGAGCAACAATTGTTTCCCAGCTCGATACACCTCACAGTAGTACCCAATCAACATAACAGAGACACAGGTCATTAAAATACAGAAATATTTTGCTTTATTCTTTCAGCCATGAGATCCAAGGAAATGTCAAGTTCATGGAAGTGAGAAGTAGTAGTAAGATGTGGTTAAGGCGAGCTTTAGAGGTTGCACAGAATCAGCAGAATGTGACTATCTGGAATGACTTTTGCCCTTCTCCGTTTGCCAAGCCAGGTGTCCCATTTTGTCTAGCCCATGTAACAATTTCTGTGGTTAACTGTCCAGGTTGAAGATAGTTGTCTTAGAATGCTGAAGCCCAAACAACTGAAATATTTACAGTACACAAAGCAAAAGTCAACATTACTGGGTGATACGGACTCTTGTTTATCACTTAACTAGTAAAGCAAGTAAATCTTATTATGAAGCACCACAAAGATTTCTAGTCATTCCTTTATTTGTGCATTCATTCATTTATGCATTCAATGAGTATTTATTAAGCACCGTCTGTGGATTAGGAGACACCCTGTTAAGCGTTGGAGTCACAAAGATTAAGGCACGTGCTCTGTCCTCAAGGAGCTTCCAATCTAGCTTTCCCGGAGGGGCGGGATGGAGAAGGGTGTCCCGTCAGGAGACGTGAGGACCGTGACACCTGTTCATCCTACCACAGATTCCATGGGCAGGTGTCGTTCCTCCTCCTCTTTGGAGTAACAAACACTGACCCAGAAGTGGCTATTAGGCCCTCACAGCTGGACACTGAGGGGAGCCGGTGACTGCACAGGTGGCCGCCTACTGTGGCTCTCACCCCTCCCCTCACTCAACACATAATTATGAGGAGCCGTCGCATGCTCACAGCTCCAAGAGTGCCTCCAATCTGTCCCAGGCTGCTGTGCCCTTGCCACAGGCCGTCAAGGTCAGGTCCCTCTGCCCCAGATACAGCTGTGGTCTGGAGGCTCCTTGAAGGAAAGTTCCTTCTCTTTGACCTTAGATCTAAGCCTTAGCATTCAAGGCCTCCTTCTTCTGGGATGCCTTATTTCTCATTTGTCATTTGTGACTTGGGTGAAAAGGTGTGCAGGGCTCACCTCCAAAGCACCTGCCGTCCAGTGTCATGCAGCGCGCGAACAGCAGCCTGGGCACTAAAAGGGGGCGCGAGTCAACTTCTCCCCGCACCTCCTACTCCTCTCTCTCCCTCCCTTCTCTCTCCTCTTTCTCGCTCCCCATTTCTCTGACCTGTCTTCTCTCCCACATGTTTGCTGACATAAAGTGAATCCGAGATGTGCGTTTTAACATCCGAGTCAGCCTGCAGATCAAGTGATGCGGTAACCATGAAGGGTGCACTCATCAATGGTATTTTAATGGTCTTCACAGGGCGGCTTCCACAGAGGCTTAGTATTAAGTCAAGGTCCCCCTTCCACCCTCCTGCCTCCCGTGTATGCTCCCCGGGATCCTCCCCACTTCGCACGTCTAGTAAAGACCACCCGAATCCAGTGAGAGCTCCCCGTTAGCCGCTGGCTCCCTCTCACTGCAGTCATGGGCTTTTGGTTGCTAACTAGCCTGGCATTCCCCTCACTCCTGCAGAGTCCACTTTGCTGTGAGGGTAAAAGCTGTGTCTCTGGGAGCAGGAGCCCCAGGAGGGCAGGGTCTCAAAACTGAGGCCTCTTGTGTTTGTAAAGGTGTCCAGTGGAACTAAGGCCTTTCCATTGAAACATTTTGCTTAGCTCATCTAAAAATCAGAGTATCTTACTTAGTGTTAATTTATGACCTAACCCTTTATGATTACTATAACTGAATATAATTGCTGTCCTCATGGTATAAAATCATACAGATCATTTTCTACAAGATCATTTTCATAAATGTTAAGATAGCCCTTGATTTTACTTTTTAACGAAGTTCTCATTTAGTGTATTTTCATGAATCACGCGCACACAAAGAGAAACTAAAACGGAATCAGTACAAAAATAAGAGTTCTCCATTTTCTGTAACACCTTATCTTTTGTCATGAAGTTTGTGAACCCTAAAAAAAGTGTCTACTTAGAAAATTATAAAAACGTTGCTTCCATGTCCTAACACACTACCTTCTCGAGGAAGACATACCTTTGGGACTAGTACAACTACTGGAGATTCTTAAGGAAATGCAAGTCCTGGATCGGTCACAGGTGCTTTCCAGGCCAGGCGGGGCTAAAGCCCCGCCTGTCCTCTGCGCCCGGCGGAGAGATTGTCTGTGACTTTCACTGCCAGTGGTAGAATTCTTCTTTCTTCAAACATCATCATTGATTTCTGTGGATATCCTTAGGGTGACACTCTATTAAAAAAAAATGTTTAAAGATTGAAAATTGGCCAACAATCCCGGTGCCAGCTATGGGACCCCAGGATTCTGCCCCGAAGAGGTCATCTCACTGAAGCTTATGTGGTGCTTGCGTCGGAGCCTACCGACTTTGCTTGGCTTTCTATATCCTTTTGGTCAGTAATTTTCTGGCTTCCAAATGTAAGATTTCCTCTGTTGCCAAATCTGATAAGATTCTACCTTCTCTCTGCCAGGGAACATTTTTCAAGACCACACTTTTATTTCTGAAGAAGATCTATTTCCTACTAGTTGGAACCGTGAGACTGCCTCCAAAAGAAAACCACCAGGATCCGACTGTAAACATCCAGAGGCAGAGGACATATGAGGAGGACAGACACGGGCTGCAGAGGTTTCCTTTTAAGAAGAAAGGAAAGTTGCACAAGAGATATATTTTTTTCAGACACGTAAGGGTAAAAAGAAAGAGAAAAAAGGGTGGGGAAAAAAACAGTGCTCTTATTTGTAACTCAAGAAGTCTTCTCCAGGGGCCTCCCTGGTGGCGCAGTGGGTTGAGCAACGCGCTGTGGGGCAGACCACAGCCACTGCAGCACAAGTTCGATCCCTGCTGTCGGCCAGGGAGGGGACCCACATGGCGCAGCAGACTTCTGCCTGGCCCGCTGCTCCCCTCAGCAGTGTACTTCTGTTGATCTACCTGTTCTGCTCCCTGCTCTGTCTGTGGTGGATCCTCTCACCCCCCACACCTCTGGCCTGTACCCCAGTGCTTGTATGCATAAATAAATAAATCTTTAAAAAAAAAAAAAGAAGTCTTCTCCAGGTTTTGATGCATACCAACTCTTGGCAATGTGTAACATATTATTTGATAAATACCTACCTGGAAGTCTTGGATGAACGTCAGGAAGTAGAAAATAAAACCAAAGGCCACCGTCCATTCACAGATTGCACTCACTACGTGATAAATATAATCCTAGTGGTGATAATAGAGAAAGAAGAATTCAGTCTGAAATAAATGCATGTTGATGTCTCTACGGAAAGACTAACAGTGCAGAGGGGAGGAGAGAGCTGTGCGATGTGCATGAATCCAGCCCTCCAGGAACCACAGTGGGCACGTGGACCTCGGCGCACCTGCCTAAGCAAATAGCTGGACCCACTGCAAGGTGATCTTGGACTCAACAGAACTTCTGTGCGAGACGTGATGTGACGAGCCTCTGCGGGAGGTTACCAGTAGTCCCGGGAGAGTGTGTCCCCACCCAGAGGGCACCAGTGCCTCCCACTCTGGTTTCTGTTTGTTACTGAAGAAAACGTCAGTTCAGAAAACACTCCTGAACATGACAAGGTGAGCACAGCTACGAAGCAAATGGTGTTATATCAACCAACTCTGTTCACTGGGCAGGAAGGAGAGAATGAAAGACTGAGAACAGCTTTCTCAGTGACTCCAAAGCCAGCTGCCTGTAGAGGCCAGAAAGTTAGCAAAGACAAATGCAACTTGTGGTCATCAACATCAACTCCATTCCATTGCCATCAACTGGAGATAAATGACCCCTGCGTTGCTTTGAGAAATATTAAAAAAAAAAAAGGCCCACATGTATGTCTGTGGGGGGGGGGGGGGGGACCNAAAGGCCCACATGTATGTCTGTGGGGGGGGGGGGGGAGATCTGATTATTGAATGCTGGGCGTGAGTTCCTAAGCATTTCTAAACATCTCAGTGTGAAATGTCCATCTGCCTTCTGACCACAGCCATATTAGGCTCGTAGACTGACAGGGTCCCCTCTGATTTCAAATGACAACCAAAGTTTTTTGTTACTTTGCTTTCTGTTCTGCTGTCGGTCAGTTCTATGGGGGCAATTATTTTCTTGGGTCCAGTTTTCAAGCACAAAGGTTTCCTGGAGGCACATCGAAGACACCACCCCGGCTCTCCCTAGCCCCTTAGATCTCAGTCTCCGTTCACCCTCCCTGTCCCATCCAGGACACCTTGGAGAGAACCTGCCTACATTAGGGGCAGAGACTGAGGTCCCCTTCTTCTGGTGCAGCACAGGGGATCTGCCCTATCCCATAACACCCCCAGACAACAGAGGTGGCTTATCAAAATAAAGGCAGAATGTGGGTGAGCGAGAGAGAATTTCTTCAGCATCCTATCAAGGGAAATGCACCGAACCAGGCGCTCAGATTCCTCCACCCCACGTGTGTGAATGCAGGCAACACTCTCATCTCCTTCTATGATGTAAAAGGAGACAGTGACATTATCATTCTTTCCCTCCCAAGTAAGTTGATGTATAGGGATGTGCCAAGAAAGTTCTAAGTACCCCACAGACCAGTGGGGCAATTCCAAAATGATTATTCTATTCAGTGAATGAATAGAAAGGGTTTTCTTTGCATTTACTTATATGGGAATAGAAGACAAGACAAGAGAGACATAGTAACTTATGCAGGGAACAGCAAACCAGTTCCTTTCCACATGTTTAATGTAGAAAATGAAACAGAAGAAGACTCAAGTGCCTGGAGATAGATAGGCTTTGCAGAACCCATGCAGCTTACAGATGTTTGATTTGTGGTAGAACGTCTCCCCCTAGAGGTTGATGAGTAAAGTGCACCCGGGCTGCTGTGAGGTCTCACTTAAACCAAGTCTTTGAACCGCTCCTGGGTCTTTCTCTTTCCCACCATCTTCGATCTTTCCCTTGCCTCTTACATGCTAGATTCTTCCACCATAGAAAGTCCTTTCTCTGTTCCCAATATTTCCCTTTTAACCAACTATTTCTCCTAAATATTTCTTTATGCTTCTGCAATTGGTTTCCAACTCGTAACATTTTATGGAAACTTTTTTGGGAAAAGCCACTAACTCAATTCCAGAAACTCAGTTCCACATAGTCTGATGTTTGGTCTAGAAGTGACTGGTCACTCTGCCCTGGGTTTTGAGGGCTCCAAACTCCCAGAGGTTAGAGCCACTTGTCAACTGGACATTTCTCAGTTTCCTTATCACATCAGAGTCAATAATTCCAAAACTAAACCCACTCACTTACCTCCACGAAATCATTTATTCCTGTGAGGGGACCTTATCTTTCTTGGGAACAAATTCTTTGGTTCACCCAAGATAAAAACTTGTAAGTCATCTTTGATACACCATGTTCTCTAGTTCTCGCTGGTCACTTTGCCAGTGGCCAGCAAACATCTTCCCCAGTACTTCTGGATCCAGGCTTAATCTTGATTCGCAATCGGAACAAGAAGAACTGCCTTCTCCCTGGCGTCCTAACTCAAGGCTCTCCTTTTTAACCCATCCCAGGTGTTACCTCTCACTAATACCAATTCTGTTTACTTCCTGTTCAAAGAGCTTCAAAGGTTTGCTCTGATCTCGTCCATCAAGTAAGGGCCTCTCAGCTCACCACTTAAATAAAGCCTTGCACAAACTACTCCCCTTCAAACTTACCCCTGGACACATTTCTGTCTCCTCCCTTCTGAAAGGAGCCACCCCCATACGACCCATCCCCCTTGGCATTCCCCTCCTTATCTGACCTCCCCCACCTTCATTCACAGGACTCCCTGCTTCAGTCTCCAACCTCTCTATGCTAGGCATAATGGCTGAAGTTTTAAGAGATAATTACGGAGCCAAAATTTTTTAAATGAGGCCAGGAGCCATTTGCGATCACCCTGACAGCCAATTAACATTGCCAAAAAATTGAACAGTAAATTAATTATATGCGACACTTTTTATTTTGCAACTTGTCCTAAGAAAAAGCTGTGATCCTTTTTAGGCATAACCAGCCACAGCCTCACAAACTCAGGTTTAATAATGATACTTAAATTTTACCTTTTCTTTTGGATTCCACTCCAGCTTGGTTATAGAAATTAGTGATGCACAGGCAATCACTGAAAAAAGGAAATTGTTAAGGAAACTGCAGAAGAAAATAGGTCCTTTAACCTTATGACTAGATTAGTTTTCTAATAAATAATCATTGTATGGTGTTAAAATGCTCTAATGCATGCCCATTAGGGTGGCTGCTATCAAAGACACAAAAACAAGACGTTTTGGTGACACTGAGAAAATGAACCCAGTGCTTTGCTGGTGGGAATGTGAAATGGTACAGCTGTTGTAGAAGCCAGTAAGGAGGTTCCTCAAATAACCAAAAATAGAACTGCTAGATGATCTAGCGATTCCATTTCCGGGTATTTACACAAAGAATTGAAAGTGGGTCTCAGGGAGGTCTCTGTCCACGTGTCCACAGCGGTGCTACTCACACCAGAGAAAACCCAGTTCTTTCTGTGGATAGGATGGGTAAGCAGAATGGGGATGGTGCAGGCAACGGACTCTTGTTCAGCCTTCAAAAGGAAGGCATTCTGCCATGCACTGTCATCTGCTACGATATCGTGGGTGAACCTTGAGGATGTTAGGCTAAATAACGTAAGTCGATCGCAAAAAGACAAAGTGACTGATTCCACTTACAGGAGGTACTGAATCAAAATCCCACAGAAAGAAAGAAGACACGTTTGCCAGGGGCTGGGGCCCGTATCCATGGGGAGTTAGGGTTTAATAGGAACGGATTTGGGGGTTTATAAGTCCCCACCCGGCTATCCTCTGAGTTATCACCATTGTTAATGACTCTGCAGTTTTCTCTTCTATGACTGCAAATGGCATTTCGAAAGATGGGAAATTTTTCATCCCAAAGACCATGACTTCTTTTTAAATTTTCTTCATTGAGGAACCTCCCTGGTGGCACAAGGGGTTAAGTCTCAGCACTATCTGTAACTATCTATAGCAGGAGCTCGATCCCAGCCCAGGGAGCTGACCCACAAGGCGCTTGGCACACCTCTCCTGTCTCACCCGCTGCTGCCCTCAGCATGTACTTCAATCGGCCTGTTCTGTTCCCCATTCTGTCTCTGGTGACTCCTCTCACCCCCACCCCATGCACACCTCTGGTCCACATCCCAGCTCTTGTATGCATAAGTAAATAAAATATTTTAAAAAGAAAAAAATCATTAAATACCTCTTGAAATTGTTCAAAAAAGAGACAATAGGCCCAAAATGGAGTCACTTGGTCTAAGCTCCACATGGCCAGAGACTTAATGCCCCTCCAGGAGTGGGCTCACAGGATGGGTGCTGGTGAGCTCGCCTGCCTGAGAGACCCCTGCACCCCTATAGAGGGTGAGCTCCCATAACCAATCTGCTCCAGTCCCATCTTCCTCGTCCTGCTCCCTTCTGCCTATAAGTTTTCCATCCTGTACGGCTGCTTGGATGTTCTTTTTACTTGCGAACAGGATGCTACCCAATTCATGAATCCTTGAATAAAACCAGTAAGATCTTTAAAATATACCCCCACTGCATTTTTTTTTAAGAAAGCAAGCCTGCACTTCCTTTAAATTAGAATGAACAATCATGATAAATCCTTATTTTTTTTTCACATCATCGAGTTAGAAAATGAAGTGAAAATTCACTTTCAGTATGAAATCAGTAATAAAAAGAAAAGGCCAGAGACATTTTTACTTGACTTAGAAGTAAATGATATTGTGCTTTTAAAAAACTCCTTAACATGGAGGACTAAATGAAACCATTTTATCACCTATATGTGGCGAGAGAAGAGCACTGGCTGCTTAGGACTTCACGGGGCTAGTACTTCAAGCACAGTATCAATATTTGGTGTCTTTAGTCAAGCACTAGAAGGAAAAATAAATATTTTTGCATGGCCCATGAAATGACCCTGTGAGAGGAAAGCAAACACACTCAAGTTCTCTGACATTTCTCCATTTCACACCATCCCCCACTGAGGATTCTTTTGATCTCATCAGACAATGTGGAGTCATTTTCTTCGTGACTTACACTGTTCTCCCAACTGTTCTTGTGAAGCAGGTGGAAACCCGCCTGTTAACCTTTTCTTTGGCGTGCTTCTTTTTGGGTGGGGGGGTGAGGACAGGGTAGGGGGAGCAAGCTTGCAAGGACTGACAGGTGTGAAAGGATACTGGGCACAACAGCTGCGCAGGACACGGCAGAGATGGCCATCCGTATGTGGCACGTCAACAGGCTGTTCCACTGGGGACACGACTTGTAAGAGATGATGGACTGCAGGAGCGTGTACACGACGCCGCAGACAAAGGCTAAGAGGGCACCGCCGTCGTGGACCACGGGGACAGCTAGCTCCTGGAGAGAAGGTCACAAATGTGCTGTTACTCCGCACGAGTCTGTCCTGTGTCCGGACAGCACCCACACACTCTGGGCTGCTAAGGCCACCACCGGTCATCACAGAAACACCTGCCCCTCCTTGGAAGCCACGGCTGCTTGCGGAAGACCACGGAGGACAAGCCTTCCAGAGGCTGAAAGAAATCAAGAGGGGACACAGACAAGAACAGAAAGACATCTCCCTTGGGAGCAGGGAGGAGCTGAATAAGGTGGGCTTTGGAGTCTGGGCGACCCAGATACAAGAACTCCTAACTCTACCGTGGGACTCTGTGACCTTAGGCGAAAACCTCAGGTTCTGTATCTAGAATGGGCATAGAATAATTTCTGCCTTGCAGGACTGCAGTGCAGATTGTATGATAAACTTCACATAAAAGTACATGACTAGTTCCAGGAAGGTGCTCCCCAATAATCTCTATTTTTTGCTCCCAAGTCACACCAAAATGAATACACAAATCTAAGTAAAAACACCCCTCTTAGCATACTGAGGCAAGTTCAAGTTCTTAAGCCCAACCTCCTCTAAGGAGACTCAACCTGAAGGAGGCTGCTATACCCAGTCTAGCCAGAAGATCTGGTGTCAACCCCTGGTGATTGGGCTGTTCATGACCATCCATGAAAGCCTCTCCTTTAGGTTCCCCTTCAACACGCAACAGACACCTACCTTCGTGTATGATAATGACATTTAGATCAAAGGATTCGCTACTTGAACTTAGAAGCACCAGCTTACAAAGGGGAAGTGAAAGCACTGTCAAAGAGAACCTAGTTTTGGATCCACCCACCGGGTGACCCCAACTCACTGTCCACACCCTTTTCCCGGATTTTCCTTTGATCAATGAACTCCAGACTTCCCCTGCACTGGTGTCATGCATCCCGACTGTTCAGAAAGAAACTGCTGTTCATGTTTTGTTCTCCAATTGGGAAAGGAAGATTAAAATTTTTTTAAGTTTCAACTTATTTTCTAAGCAAATTTATTTCTTGGTATTATACCTGAGAATGGAAGGAAAATTCTGCTACTTGATTTAAGTTATATTTAAATATGACTACACTACCTTTACGCAACAGGGCTATCAACTCTGCAACTACTATGTCTAGATTCTATTCGTACCTAGGAGACCGACTGTGGACATAGAGATTTAGGAAAGTTATATATGAAAAATAAAATACATTCATGCCTTTCAAAATACTCCAAGTACTAAAAGGATTAAAGAAAATCACTGAACTATAACTCACATTATTTTACCACAATTATGTAATATGGCAATTATACTGAAGGAGAGATCCTACATTTCTAAAATACAAATAATGATGTTAACCAACATTACCTCAATAAAAAATTTTAAAGACTAAAATGCTATTTTAAATTCAAAAAATAGTAATTCAAAAGAAATAAAATCACTATCTCAGAAAGATATTGGCACCCACATGCTAGCTGCAACATTATTTATAATAGTCAAGGCATGGAAATAACCCATGTGTTCATTAATGGGAAATAAAGGTAAGGTAGTAAACACAGCCAGGCATCATTTAACAACAGGGATATGTTCTGAGAAATGCACTGTTGGCAATTTCATTGTTGTGTTAACAGCATTCAGTTTACTTACACAAACCTAGATGGTAGGGGCTACTACACCCAGGCTCGCTGTAGGAACCACTGCTGTCTATGAGGTCCATCACTGAACTAAATGTCACTGTGCAGAGTGTGATTCTGTCTATGGCCATACCACCCTGAACACGCCTGATCTCGTCAGAGTGTGATTCTATGTAATGGAATATTACTCAGCCACAAAAAAGAAGAAAACCCTGCCATTTGCAACACAAGATGGACCTTGAGTGAAAATAATTCAGACAGAGACAGACAAATACCATATAATCTCAATTAATGTGGAATCTCTAAACAAACAAACCTGAACTCACAGAGAAAGAGACTAATTAGTGGGTGCCAGCAGCAGTGAGTGGGTGATGGGGGTGACAGTGATTTTAAGGTAAAAATTTCCAGTTGTAAGTTCTGCAATGTACAACATGGTGATTATAGGTAACTATACTATACTATATAATTCAGAATTGCTAGGAAAATAGTTCTTAAAAATTCTCATCACTAGAAAAATAATTTGTAACAATGTGAAGAGATGACTTTATGTATGTACTGAATCATTAAGTTGTACACTTAGGCTAATATGATGTTATTACTAAGATATCAACATCTCAGTAGAACTGGGAAAAATATTAAACAGAAAATAAATAACAAAGATTAAAATAATAATACAATTTTTAAAAATAATTTTTTTTCATTCCTTGAATGTTAGGCATATTTGGGTAAAGAAAAATAAATAAAAGGCAAAAAGAATCTACTGTTAGTGAAATATTTTCAGGAATAATCTTCCAAGAATTCCCATAATTTCCGTTCTCCATTTCCTTTGCCCACTAAGTAAATCAGCATCTTAAACTTACATGCATTTTCCCTCCCTCTAGCAATATCAGGGAGTTTGCTCCTTTCAACCTTGGATAATTCAACATATCTTTTAAAATCTTAATCTGCAAAACTTATGGGCCCCCATATTAACACTGACATTATCAGATCAAAAGTCCCTGATGCAACATGTGTTGAATTTGTTCAACTTTGGCCTTTTCCAATGTGGTGAACGCCTCTCTCATCAAAGTTGTCTTTTAGGGCCTCCCTCGTGGTGCATTGTGTTAAGCAACGCACTATGAAGCCAATCGCAGCCACTGCAGCACAAGTTCAATCCCTGCTGCTGGCCAGGGAGGGGACCCACATGGCGCAGGCAGACCTCTCCTGCCTCGCCTGCTGCTGCCCTCGGCAGTGTGTTTCAGTCAGTCTGCCTGTTCTACTCCCAACTCTGTCTGGTGAATCCTCTCCCCCCCCCACCCCACCTCTGGCCTGTACCCCAGCTCTTGTATGCATAAATAAATAAATCTTTAAAAAAAAAAAGTTGTCTTTTAGAAGGAAAACCATTCTCAGAGCAGACATGAATTTGGATGAAGGATGAGATGAAAACCCAGCACTCTTTTTGGATCTTTCCTGAAACTCTCATTAATTTAGAAGGCAGCAAAAAGTAGAGAAAAACAGAACACTGAGAGGGACAAGCCTTGGAAAATTTGTCTTTCTCAAAAGGGAAACTTCTTGAAGGACAGTAAAGCTTGGACAGAAACCAGTGAGGATGTATCAAAAAAGCAGCCACCCCACCCACCTTTTTAAGAAAGAGACTCATCTGTGAACTTCCAATCAGTGTAATTCCTTCCTGAGAGGGAGCCTGCCAGAGGGGGTCTATGCTGCCTCCTGCCCTCATCTCTAATTCTTCTTGAGGTATCAGGGAGTTGGTTTAAACCAGCTCATGTTTTCCAGTGGCTCATGATCATCATAGTCTGAGCATCAAGCAAGGAAGTTATAAAAAAGATTTATGGGAAAAAGGGTGAGCAAGTGCTCGGCTCCCAGGGAAGTGAAAGATTCTATTTCTGGGTTTTGTAAAGATTTAATCACTCCATGGAGTCCTTCAAGAGAATCAAAAGTTCAAGTATCTAACTACCTAAATTTTCTTGCTGGAGTTAAGCCTACTCTATATGGTTTAAAATTCGGTCTCTATCACTTTCACCATTGAGTTGTTCTGAGAACCAAGCGATAGGCTACCATTTGGTGTGTGCTGTGGCCCACAGAGTGACACTGTCCACACTGCGAGACAAAGTCTATCATTCCAAGTCTTCCTGCACTGCTTAAACATCCCCCCATTGTTCTTTCTGATGCTAGAACTATAAACTGTGTCAGTGCTTTCTTCTCACAGAGATGACCTCAGACTTCTTTGTAGAAACTCTTTCCCACAAGTTCTAGAAAGACTGTTTCCACTCAAAGACTTTCATGGCTCGGATACATATTAACCTTGCTGGGCCTCCTTTTCACCTCCTTTAAGTGGGAACAATAATATTGCTTACTTTCTAAGGTGATTATTAGAAGTTAATAAATCATGGAATAGCCCTCTTTCACCACTGCTCTTCAATATAGTACTGGAAGTCCTAGTCAAAGCAGTAAGACAAGAAAAATGCATACAAGGAATCCAAATAGGGAAAGAAGAAGTAAAACTAGCACTGTTTGCAGACGATATGATACTATACATAGAGAACCCCAAAAGCTCTACAGAAAATCTAATCAAGCTAATCGGATGGTTTAGCAAAGTAGCAGCATACAAAATCAACACACAAAAATCAGTAACCTTCCTTTATACAAACAATCAATCTGATGTAGAAGAAATAAAAAAAATCATCCCTTTTATAATTGAAACAAAAAAAAATACTTGGGAGTAAATCTAACAAGAGGTGAAGGACCTTTAGAAAGAAAATTACAAAACATTGCTAAAAGACAAAGAAATGGAAAAACACCCCTTGCTCATGGATTGGAAGAATTAACATCATCAAAATGGCCATCCTACCAAAAGCAATCTACAGATTCAATGCTATTCCACTAAAAATTTCAATGTCATTCTTCAAAGAAATAGAAAAAATATTGATGAAATTCATATGGAGACACAAAAAACCTCAACTAGTCAAAGCTCTCCTGACTTAAAAAAAAGGGGGAGTGGCAGTATCATACTGTCAGACTTCAAACTTTACTACAAAACCACAATAACAAAAATTGCATGGTATTAGCACAAAAACAGACATATAGACCAATAGAATAGAATAGAAAGCCCAGAAATAAACCCACAAGCTTATGAACAACTAATCTTTGACAAAGGAGCAAAGAATATGCAATGGAATAAAGACAGTTTGTTCAATAAGCAGTGCTGGACAAACTGGACTGCTACATGCAAAAGAATGAAACTAGAATACTGATTTCACCATGTACAAAAATCAACTCAAAATGTATTAAGGACTTAGACATAAGACCTGAAATCATAAAACATATTGAAGAAAAAGTAGGCAAAACCCTACATGACATATACATCAATGACATCTTTAGAGATACAAACACCTAAAGTAAACATAGTGAAGGAAAAGATAAACAGCTGGGATTACCTCAAACTTAAAAGCTTCTGTACAGCAAAGGACACGCTAACCAAACAAAGGGACAACCCACTGACTGGGAGAAAATCTTTACACACAACATTACTGACAAGGAACTTATCACACAGATCCACAAAGAACTAACCAGACTAAACAAAAACAAAGTGAACAATCCAGTCAAAAAATGGGCAA
>JAGFMF010011752.1:28521325-28560089 GCA_019455555.1 Galemys pyrenaicus | reverse complement strand
AGATGCATTCATAGGAACATGGATGGGACTGGAAGGGATTATGCTCAGTGAAATAAGTCAGAAGGCAAAAGAAAAATACCAGATGGTTCCTCCCCTAGGTGGAATATAAGGGAACCAAATAAGGATCAAGGAAAAGAATAATAACAGTAATAATAATAAAACAGAACAAAAACAAAAAGACAAGGACAAATTGGGGATACTTGGTGGGGAGGGAGGGAGCGAGAGGGTTGAGGGAAGATAAGAGCACAAGGGACTGAGGTGATCGTGCACTGGTGAAATAGTGAAGGGGAATCCATGGGGATTACAATTGATGTCAAATATATATAAATAAAGAAGGAAGAAAAAAATAAATCATGGAATATTTTCATAAACATGTCATACAGAAAATTTTCAGCATCTTCACTCTGCCACCATCTTGCCGGTCCCTCTCTAGAAAATTTTCAGTAAGTAGGATGTTAGGAATCAGTTATACGTACAATCCTAAGACCTGAGGAAACATCCCCAAGTCTCTACTGTGGGATAAACATCACAGACAAAGAAGCATCACAGTGTGTTTTTCTCACTTCCTCATGGAGGGGCCATCAGAGAAGAAAAGGAACGTGGAGCAGAAGCAAATTTGGTTCATGAAACGCCCTCCATGAAGCGTTATATGCTTGCTTCAGAGAGGCCACAATTTTGGCTCTCATTCCTCTGGCTTCCAATGTTAACAAGTCAAAAATAACAATTATGAACTTGTAACATCCAAAAATAAAAACTTGTTGGGTCTGAGACCCGAGGGAATATCCCTGCCCTGTCAGTTGTCTGGAAGAGGCAGGAAGAGGGGTGTGTACCCCTCGCCCCTGAATGCAGCACTGAGTTTTGGGTAGCACTTTGTTACAGCTCCCCGGATATCTGCAGACAGCACTGCAGAAGAGGTGATCTGTGAGGCCCATGTGGTGCAGGCTGAACAGAAGACTCCCACATTGGTCTGCCTTTATGCAGGAGCAGACTCTAACAAAAGGTCCTGTGGAGGCCTGAGGACATTACTTTTGAAGGCCAATACCAGGGTGCACTGCCCCACTGCTGCTGCTTCAGAGTGCAGGCACGTACCTTAGCAGCCTCTCACAGCAGAGGCTCACCGCCTCCTGTCAAAACAAGCATCACATGCGATCGTCCCACCTCCAGTGCAGAGAAAGAGGAGCCTTGGGCAGAACGAAAGGTCAGTCTGGGACAATTACCTTTCTGCTGTCACACGGGGAAGTGGGTGACAGAGACCACAGGAGGTGAGACTCTCCTGATAAAATGAGGATAACCAAGAGCAGACCGCTGCCACTGGCAGTGCCTCCCTGAATCCTGGCAATAACACTATGAGGTGAGTGCTGTACTATGATTAGTACTCATCTGAAATCCAACCAGTATTTGTAAAATGTTAAATATTGTTTCCACAGACAAAAAGAGCTTAGGTCTTCTGAAGAAGAGACCTTGGCACACAGAGGAGTCCACAAATCAGAATAATAAAACAAGTAGGTGTCCCTTTTTCTCCCAAATACTTGACACAGTGAGATTTTACCAAGAGTCCACAGCAGTGGTCACGTAAGTTCATCCGCAACAGTGGAGTCGTAGGTTGGCCCTGCCACGGACGAGCTGATTGTGAGCAAGTGATTTCACCTCCACGTCCTGTATCTTCCTTTGCAAAGCGGAGCAGTTAGAAACTGATCTTTGAACTTGAACACCAGAGGTAAAGGGTAGAACACACACACTGGTGCTCACAAATGTTTTCACGCTCAGTGAAATCATGACGACAACTGAAGTTGTTTGCCCAGCACAGCAAATCCACGGGGAACACAGGGCACCGCAAAGCCTGCAGCCTTATTCAAGACCTACTTGCTCATACACATGTCCCCCATCTCTCCCAAGTTCCAGACGGAGCCGACCTGCCAATGTTAAAGGTCGCTTCTAAAGAGCAAACTGTCCCAACTGTTGTGAACCCATCGATGACTGAACAGCAGTCGCCAGGTGCCAGGGTGCTCCTGGGGCTCTTGCTCCTTCCTGCAGACACACTCACTCCATTCACCCCCAGCCCGTGAGAAAGCCCCAGGCATACCTGGAAATTGGCGACAATGCCCATTCCGATGCAGCCCACCAGTCCAAGCACGAGCGACACCAGGTTGAAAACAGGAGTGCTGAAATAGCTGGTCTGATTTTGCTTCTCTACTATTTTATATCTTGTATACATTGTGGCTGCACCTGAAAGAGAGACTTTGGTGAATTTTTATTATTTGACTTTTCAGAATGAAAGATACAGAAGTGGTTTTGTGTTGGTTCATTAAAATTGGTATTTTCAAAGTCCTAGTTGTATTCATCTCCCCACTCACCCACCCAATCTTTCCTCGTTTGTCTTACTCTGCGCAAGGAGGACACACACACCACCTTTTGACATAAATGCTATTTATTATATGTGGATTGTTCTGTGGTTGGCTTTCATCCTCAATGAACATTTGTGCATGGAAGTCTTTACATATTTTTGGGTGCTTCTGAAAGATGAATTCTTAAAAGAAGTATCGTGAGGTCAAAAATATCATGCAGGGCCTCCCTGGTGGTACAGGGGTTAAATTCTCAGCACTATCAAACTATCGCCAGCTACTACTTCATGAGTTTGATCCCCAGCCAGGGAGCTGACCCATACATGGCTCAACATACCTCTCCTGTCCTGTCCACTTCTCCCCTCAGTAGTGTATTTCAGTAGATCCACCTATTCTGCTCCCCACTCTGTTCCCACTCTGGTGAATCCTCTCTCCCCTCCCCAAGCCCTGCACCTCTGGCCTTCAGCCCACTTCTTGTATGCATAAAATACAACTTTTTTTTAAAATTCTTTAAAAATATGCGTAATTAAAATGTTGAGAAATAGCGCAAAATTGTACCAAGAATATAGTAGTTTAAACTCCCACCAGTAGGGCTTGATGGCAATTCTGTATACCCTTGCCTTTTTAATTATTGCCAATCTAATGAATGAACAGTGGCAACCTGCTGGTTTAAGTCACATTTCCCTGGCCACTCAGGAGATTCAGCAACTTTCAGGATGCCTGCTGGTCATTTACATTTCTTCTGGGAACTACATGCTTATAATTTTTTCTTATTTTGCTCTTGATTTTCTTATCATTTTAACTTATAGTTGCTTCTAACAATTATCTATGTTAACCTATTGTCTGTTACATATATTACAAATTTTCTTCTGGTCTGTTTTTATCTTTAAGTTTCTTATATCTTTCATCACTGAGAACTTTTAATTTTTTTCAGTCTACTAAAGTCTATCCAGTCTTTCCCATTTAGCTTCTGGGTTTTGTGTGAGCTTAAATAAACTTTCCATCCTGAGGTTTTAAAAATAGTTTTCTATTACTTAATCCTCTTACAGATTTACTGTTCATGTTTAATTCTTTAAATGCTACTTTTTTTTTGTTTGGTTTTTTTGTGTATGTGAACACTGTGGATATTAAAGTTATGTTTTTCCAAAGGGCTAGTCAATTAACCAAACGCCAATGATTGTTCTGAAATTTGTTAATAAAATGTAACCTCAGTGAGAGCAGGGTTCTCGTCTGTATGCTATTGTGGCCCCAATGTTAAGCATGAACG
Organism: Galemys pyrenaicus; assembly: GCA_019455555.1. Lineage (NCBI taxonomy): Eukaryota > Metazoa > Chordata > Mammalia > Eulipotyphla > Talpidae > Galemys > Galemys pyrenaicus. The sequence continues at coordinate 28,556,480 of JAGFMF010011752.1, read as the reverse complement.
CAGGGCCATCACATAGCTTGCTATTATTATTCAATTATTTTGTAATTGAATGTGGAATAAATGGGTAGCTGTCAAAATTTTAGATACAGACTCCCTTTAATTCAACAAATTCATCTTCTAGAAAAGCTCACACATTTGCAAAGATATATTTAAAAGAATGTTCACTTCAGCACTGTAAATTGCAAAATCAAAGGGGCTTCCCTGGTGGTGCAATGGGTTAAGCAACGCACTATGAAGCAAACCACAGCCACTGCAGCATGAATTCGATCCCTGCTACCCAGGGAGGAGAGCCACATGATGCAGCAAACCTCTCCTGCCTCGCCTGTGTATTTCAATCTGTCTGTTCTGCGCCCCACTCTGTCTCTGGCAAATCCTCTCACCGCCCTCCCACCCCTCCGCCACACCTCTGGCCTGTACTGCAGTGCTTAAATGCATAAATAAATAAATCTTTTTTTAAAAATTGCAAAATCAGAAATAACAATGTGGACTGATCAAATAATGATCTAGTCCATGGGGTGGATAGCATGCATATGTTTAAAGGATAAAGTAGATTTCTATGTATTAGAATAGCAGATGATCATAATATTTTGCTGAATTTTTAAAAGCAAACTAAAAGCTAATAATATATCAAAAGACTATTTTAAATAAAGATATTCATGTCAGATTCTGTCTTGCCTCAAAGCAAAAAGCTGTATTATATCACGTTACTTGTAAAATCCTTTCTGTCTTATATCTGGACTCTGGGCAAGGATGGTGTAAGATAACCCTGGGATAGTTTCATTCTGACTTCTATTTCTGCTTGCTCAACTACAAAACCTTGGGAGGAAATGACCACAAATGGAAAATGGGGTGAAGCTTTCTCTCTATCAAGTAGGGTGACCAAACTCCAAAGCAGCCAAATTACAATAATACAATAGAACACAACACAATAGGACAAAATATACTGTCTACATGACAGGTGCCTGACAAACTGGACAGAGGATTGCGGAAGGACAAAGAGAAAGAGCCCTACATCTCACATCTCTATACACAGTTCGCCCCATAGGAGGTTAAACTGATTTATGAGAAAGTTGTCGCTCTCAGTTGCAAACTCAGGTGCCTTTAAGGAACTGAAAAGAAAAATCACACCTGAGTGGGAGACAAACTATTCCTTACTTCACCTTTCCTCTCCCTCTACCAGCACCTCAGCCAAGGTGCTTCAGTGAGTATCCAAGGCCCCTGGAGTGCTAGTTCACAATGCATATTCTTGGGCCCACTCCCAAGGGGTTCTGACTGAATGGACCTGCAGTGTGGCCCAAGAACATGCATTTTAACCAGCACCGCAACTGAATTATTCCATGGACGTTGCCTTCAGAACACATTGAGAAACATGAGCTTATGCAGTCTGTGCCTCTGGCTTACACAAATGCTTCGCATATAAATCACAATTTTTTAAAAAATCGAACATTTAGGGCCTCCCTGGTGGCGCAGTGGGTTAAGCAACACACTATGAAGCAAACCGCAGCCACTACAGCACGAGTTCAATCCCTGCTGCCGGCCAGGGAGGTGACCCACATGGCGCAGCAGACCTCTCCTGCTGTGCCCGCTGCTCCCCTCAGCAGTGTACTTCTGTTGATCAGCCTGTTCTGCTCCCCGCTCTGTCTGTGATGACTCCTCTCACCACCACCCCCCCACACCTCTGGCCTGTACCCCAGTGCTTGTATGCATAAATAAATAAATCTTTAAAAAAAAAAAAAAAACGAACATTTAAAATCCATTTCAAAACGCTGTGGCAAATTACCACATGAAGTGAGGAATAGTTCTATTATGTGGCCATAAGTCACAGTCTCACACAAATTTACAGCTGTAAAGTTGTGCTGTGAAGAACTTACACACGCCAAGAGTAAGCCCCACTCTGGACTGTGCGAACCGACACACGCTGGAGATTCATCAGTGGTGGCAAACATGCATGCTGGTGGGAGATGCTGATAATGAGCGGGCTGTATGTGGTGCTTGAGACAGGCACATACATCAGAAATGTCTACCTTTCATTCAATTTGGCTGTGAACTTAAAATAGTTCTAAAAAAATGAAATTGACTAAAATAAAAAATTACGTGCAAACTTTAAGGAACATATCGATCTCACTTCAGTTGGGATTTACAGTAATTGTGTACTTACCAAGAAATGCAGAGAAGTTTATCATAAATCCAAAAATACCACTCTCTGGAGGTGTTGTTCCTGTATCACTGAGAAAGAAATGTCCACATTATTAAATGGGAATTCAGGACAACAGGTAATTGGCAGGTTTTATACTGTATTTCTTCTAGGTATTTGACCACTTTGAATTCCAAAGAGTTGATTTGATTTTGTGCTAAGGAATTTTTATTTGGCTGTTTTGGGTTTTATTTTTTTTCTATCCTAAGCAATTATATGCAAAGGTAAAAAGTTTCAGCTATAAAAACTTAGAAATGTTTAAAGTAAACAGTGGTGGCTGTTCTCAAATAATAAAACCCAATAAACTGAATTATGTTCATTCTCAATGAACAACTGTGACTATTTTGAAGAAAAATAATAACTGATTTAAAATACATTCAAGGGCCTCCCTGGTGGTGCAGTGGGTTAAGCAACGTACTATGAAGCAAACCACAGCCACTGCAGCACAAGTTTGATCCCTGCCACCAGCCAAGGAGGGGATCCACATAGTGCGGCAGACCTCTCCTGCCGGCATTGCCCACTGCTCCCCTCAGCAGTGTGTTTCAGTCAGTCTGCCTGTTCTGCTCCCCACTGTTTCTGGTGAATCCTCTCACCACCCACACCTCTGGCCTGTATCCCCACTCTTGTGTGCATAAATGAATAAAATCTTTAAAAAAAAAGAAAGAATAAAATACATTCAAAAAACTTACACATAGGATATTAAATACACATCCCTTTCATTTTTTTTTAAAGATTTATTTATTTATGCATACAAGCACTGGGGCACAGGCCAGAGGTGTGGGGGGGTGGTGGTGAGAGGAGTCATCACAGACAGAGCGGGGAGCAGAACAGGCTGATCAACAGAAGTACACTGCTGAGGGGAGCAGCGGGCACAGCAGGAGAGGTCTGCTGCGCCATGTGGGTCACCTCCCTGGCCGGCAGCAGGGATCGAACTCGTGCTGCAGTGGCTGTGGTTTTGCCTCATAATGTGTTGCTTAACCCACTGCGCCACCGGGGAGGCCCCCTTTCATTTTTTTAAGTTTGAATTATGCACAAAAGTTGACACAGCTGAAAATATGATGGAAAGCTAGGCTATGTTATTTAGCCCCATTATTACTTTTGAAACGATAAAGTACTGAAAGTATATTAATTGTAGTTGATCAAATAGTTTAACAAAAAGTAGTTTCTATAAAATGTTTTTTATGAGCAGCCCACAAGAACATTAATCATAGGAGCTAGAAAGTCCAACGTGGCTGACATGCTGTTTTTGATCCACTAATGTCATGTTTTACATTTTTAGCCCTTTTGAGCTGGTCATGTAAAGTAACAGCTTAAAACTGATAACGCAAGGGTTAAGCACCACACTGTGAAACATCTGCAGCCACTGCAGCACTAGTTCGGCCCTCGGCCAGGGAGGGGACCCACATGGCACAGGAGACCTCTCCTGTCTTTCCCACTGCACAGGGCTCTTGTGCCCTCAGCAGTGTGTTTCAGTCGATCTGCCTGTTCTTCTCCCTGCTCTGTCTCTGGTGAATCTTCTCACCACCCACCCCCATACCTCTGGACTGTACCCAGGTCTTGTACGCATAAATAAATAAATCTTTAAAAAATTTTAAAAATAAAACTGATGACAGAGAGCACCCATTTCGACACTTAAAAACAGCTCTGAAATATAAGTACTGAACAACTCCATTATGTTGAAATGACCTACTTCAGAGTGACAAATTGCACAAGAGCCCTGTGTATGCAGAAGGCAGGAGCCTTTACGTGTTGCAAACTCTTAATATTTGAGTTGTTATAAAGAGGTGAATTCCTTCCCTTACCACAAATGCCACTAACGACCATTATTTCAATCTCAACATCATCTGTATCCGTGAGAATGAGAATGGTTTGGAATTCAACATTCCCACATGTCCTACAAGGAACCATTTCACGCCACAGGTCTGTCAGGCAGGAGAAGGCCGGCCACCCCCTGCGGCCGCTCAGCAAGCTACCTGCCCTCCTGAGCTGAGAAGCTGCCCCTTTGGGGACCGCTGGGACCAGTAATGGGAAGCAGGAGGATCAGCTCATACGCCTGAGCAGCGTTTTTGCCAGAAGATTCATTCTCACAGAGAAACGGAGTCCTTTATTCCTGGCCTCAGGGTATAAAAAGCAGCTGCCGCTGACCTGTGTCAGAACAGAGTACCTGTTACACAGGCCAGGGCAGAAATGCCGCCTGCCATCAGACTGTTTCTTTGTGGAGAGAGGGAAGGAAACAAAGAGCAAAGAGGAGCCAGGGAGACATCACTGGGTGGGATGAAGTTTGCCTAACAGAAGGAGGAAAGATCAGATTGAAGAACTACCTGTCCATTTAGTAAATGAACACGTGTGTCGGGGCTCAGGTATATCAAGTGTCCATGTGATAGCTCAGAGTTTCAGAGTGGTATTTTATTAGTGTTTAGCAGTACTTTTAGAACTATGCAGGCAGAACAAGGTCTTTGCAAATAACCATCCCCTTTGCAGTTGCTGAATGAATATAACTGGGGGAAATCAGCACTGTGGGAAAACTAACTAAAGATACCACTTATTGAGCATTTACAATGTACCAGGCAGTCTCAGGAGCTTATCATACATCACTCATTTCATCCTCACAGCCCTCCCGTGAGTCCTACATCTACCCATTTTACTAAGGGGGAAACTGGGTATTAGGTTACGTATCTTATTCAAGGTCACAGAGCTATTTAGCAGAGGAGTGTAAATTCCAACAGTTAAAAACAAGACAGCTGGCCCAAAATGAAGTGATTTATGCTAAGCCTGGAGTCACCAAACAGACTTAATTATAATTTTAGCGCTCCCCAAAATGGAATCTTATACCAGTCAATGAGAACCACCTGATCAGCATTGGTTCTGCTTATGAAAGTTCTTTCATTGTTTACGGTTCCTTGGAGCGCCTCTGGATCATTGTTTACGGTTCCTTAAAGCCAGTGGATCCTTAAAATGCACACGATTGAATTTTTTTGAAACACAATCCAGATATCTGACTCCCTGATATCCAGTCCCCGCAATGCTCTAAGAGCAAGAAAGGAACAAGATAAACAGGAGGACTGGGAGTGGGGTAAGAGACTGAATACTGCATGCTGGTAAAAGCTCTGGAGGGAGACCTAGGTGTAGCATAGGCCCATTTCCACAGTGTAAATCTCTTAGCATGTCAATGTTCAAGCTACCAAAATGACATCACTGAGCATGGAGCTAGGAAGCAATGTACACAACTGGTCTCAGAAGCACATACCACCTGGCTCTGTGACCCAAAGACCGGAGTTTGGGCCACCTATCATCACTGAATGCCAATAAATAGAGAAGGAATTGAATCTTTAAGGTGCCATTTAATCAGACAACTGGGAATCTAAAAAATGGGCAGTTAACATCCTAAAGAAACCACTTTAACATTTCATTTCCAGCGGTCTTTTCATAGTGAGTTGAACAGAGACAGTTCAGCAGCAAGCAGGCCTTCAGTGCTGCCAGGAACACGTGATGTGCAGCCCCTGGAGCTCCTTATCGCCCGCCTGGGCTTGGCCTCCAGCATGTGCTAGTGTGCTCAGGCTAGTCTTCAGATAGCACTGGCTCCCTGCATTCCTCCAGATGTGTCCTTGGGCTGGAAAATCAACTCAGAGCAGACAGGCCATAAACAATTGTGTGTGAAGATTTCCTACCAAGCATGGTGTCTACTGGATCTCCTCCTCCCTAGCCCCTGTCAGCTCCCACACCAGGGGAGTGAACCATGATGGTCACCATTTTTGTATACCAGGAAGGGTGTAACTTAGGCCAAGACCTCAAAGCTTTTCAAATGCCATAATTGAATTGTAACAAGTCTTTGACAAACACTCATTACCATGGTAAATCTTTCTTTCAGGACTACTGAGTCTACAATACCCGCCCCATCAATGCATGGTGTCTATATCCCTACACTTGGCAATTCAAAAATTGGGAGAAATATTATTAAGCTGCATTAATAACCAGATGTGAAATGCAACACAACTCTTTTAAACTTTTTGATTTGGTGCCTTAATTAACTATGAAATTAATTCACCCATCGACAAAATATTTATATGACACCAACCATGTGTTAGACACAATCTGAATCAAATTCCCCAGTCTATCAGGTAATGTTATAGGACAGGGAGAGGAGCACCCCAGAACCCCCAAACCTGTCATCTTTGAATGGGTTCTGCCATCCGCCGCATTAAGACAAACATATAAAACCTTTAATGGAAAGGAACTTTAATACAATTAGGGTACAATACAGAAAGGACAAAGAACATAGTTACTATGTCAGTAAGTTAAGCATCCAAAGTTACCCATCTCCTTGAGGGTAAAAGTCCAGCCAAATAGGATTGGCCCAAAGCAAGGCCCAAAAGCCTGCTACACGATTAGGAGACCTTTCAGTAAAAACCCATAGAAAAGGGTCAGAAAGAGTCAGACAAATCCAAGAGGAAAAAAGCAAAATCAAAGTCAAGATAAAAGCTGCCATTGTTAAGCTCCCCACGGGTCTCTCACCCACATCTGTTCCAGCCCATCCAAGACCAAAAAGCAAGGGCAGTTTCTTCACATGTCCCTCTGCTCCACGTGCCTCCTCCAGGTCTCCTTGCTGCTCTCCATCCTGCTTCCTTCTTCCTTCCTTCCTTCTGTCCTCTCTTCTGCAGAATCTTCCTTCCCTGCTCAGCTCCACCCACTTAAAGCAAAACCGGGATTCTAAAACTTCCCCCTTTCCTGGGGACAACCCTGTTACAGTAGGAATGCTCAGTTGGTGACTGATCGCCATTAAGTAACAACATAGCATCTAAAGTACAGCTTTTGCTTTTTTGCTCAAGATAACTCCCCAAGCAGCAAGTGAAAATGTGGACTTTTCTAAGAAATGTTAAGAATAGTAGTGGTTGCCTATTACCATTAATAAAAATGAAATGCTCTCTTACTTTAAAACATTCTTTTCTTTCAGTCTCTCAGCTAATATGTTACATCATAGACAAATACTGTATCACATCTTCCTAATATTGGCATCCAGATGAGCACATGAGCATAACACCAAAGAGGATGCCAAGCGGGTACCCTCTTTTTATTTTTTTTATCTCAAGCTAAATGATCTCATTCTGCAAAGGCAGGGGTATGTAGTATTTGGTAGGCACAGCAATACTTGGAAGCCCAACTGAGGAAACCAGTAGCCTCCCCACCCAACTCCCACCGCAGGACTCTATACTGTGGCTTAAACAATACATTCTGACCTCACAACAGGACCCCACCCATCTCCTTCCACCTCCTAGTAAATGTGGTACTTCCTGAAAACTGCAAGGGAGATAAGAACTAATTGCTCATTTGCATGTGGTTTAGAAAATACTGAGGTTGTTATGTATACATACAGATGTTTCCAGGGTAGGTTTTGCCTATGAAGTCAGTCTACATCTGTATCTTCTATATTTTCATCTTAACAAGTTAAATTGACCATAAAAATTCCAAGTTGTTTGTCTAACATCCATCTCCACACTAATTTATAAGGCTCAAATGAATAATAATAGTGCAAAGAAGATGTGATTATAATATAACCTGGGTGGAAAGTTATTGTTGAAACATCAGCCTGGATGTTTCGGGTCATGGTTGAATGGAGGGACTGACACAAAATTGTTCTATTCTCCTAAAATCCTAGCCCAATCCTTGGAAGACTAATCAAGGCATAGAATCTAAAATCAGGGGCCTCCCTGGTGGCCTAGAGGATTAAGTCTCAGTGCTATCACGGTGTGAGTTAGATCCCCAGCCAGGAAACCCACATGGTGCAGCAGACCTCTCCTGTCTTGTCCACTGCTTCCTTCAGCAGTTTATTTCGGTAGATCGGCCTGTCCTGCTCCCCACTCTGTCTCAGGTGACGCTTCTCACCATGCACACCCCTGGCCTACACCCCACTTTTTCTGCACACAAACAAAAAAGAACCTAAAAACAATACTAATCAAAGGAAGTGATTGTGTCCTTATCATCACAATATTTATAAATATCTTATTTAAAAGAAGTATGATAAAGTCATCATTTTACTAAATACTTTTAGTTATTAGAACTTTTTTTTAAAAAATTTATTTATTTATGCATACAAGCACTGGGGTACAGGCCAGAATTGTGGGGGGGTGAGAGGATTCACCAGAGACAGAGTGGGGAGCATAACAGGCAGACTGACTAAAATATACTGCTGAGGGGAGCAGCAGGCACAGTAGAAGAGGTCTGCCTGCCATGTGGGTCCCCTCCCTGGCCGGAGGCAGGGATCAAACTCGTGCTGCAGTGGCTGCGGTCTGTTTCATAGTGCGTTGCTTAACCCACTGTGCCACCAGGGAGGCCCTAGAACTTTTTAAGATTTATTTATTTATGCATACAAGAGCTGGGGTACAGGCCAGAAGTAGAGGGGGGCAGGTAAGAGGATTCACCAAGAACAGAATGGGAAGCAGAACAGACAGATCTACTGAAATACACGGCGGAGGGGAGCAGCAGGCAAGACAAAAGAGGTCTGCTGGGCCATGTGGGTCATCTTCCTAGCCAGGGAATTGTTAGGGGAAAAGGTAGTCCTGAATAAATTACACAGATGAGTGTGTGAACTCTAACCTCCACTCCAGACCACCAGTGTTCCAGAACCACAAATTCAATAAAATAATTATCAAAGAGTGGATTGCTGGGACCTAAAAGTGAAATTAAGCAGCCAGGCTGACTATAAAACCAAAGAGGTAAGCCTTAGTCTCTCTCCCCTTCCTTGGGAGCCATCTCTCTTCCTTTAGGAACCATCTCACTTAACTCAAAGCCAGCTCTCAACACGTCATTACTTTAAAAATCTAGTAAAATATTTACAAATTTGTATCCCTCTCTTTCCCTTAGTATTATTACTATTTTATTCCCCTTCTTTGGTAAAATAAAACTTGTTAATAACTTTTGTCACGTGTACCTAAAGTTGGAACTTATTAAAAGTCTTCTGAGCGCGTGGGTAAAAACCCAGTTAAAAAAAAAAAAAAACAAAAAAAACAAAACCATTTTATATTAGAGTTACCCTGTAACAGATTGAACAGATTGAATTCCTGCAGATGGCCTCATAGTGCTGGACTTCCTTGTGCCACCAGGGAGGCCCAGAACCAACTTTCTGGCAGCTTCACTTGGTTATGATTCTTCCAGAGTGGGAGGCACCATAGAAGTATTTTTCAACTATTTTTAAACTTAAAAAGAATTTCTTACTGTTAAAAATAGAAAGAACAGATCCAAAATGATCCAAAATGGAATCCTTTAAACCCAGCCACTACAGACTGAACACCTCCTATCACTGCAGTGTCAACCTCTTCCAAAGGTGCCATCCTACACCAATCAGGAGTCTCCCTATCAGCACCTGTGAGGTCATCTGCAAGACAAGACACCCTCCCCACCTTCCCCTGAAAATATCTTTTCTTGTGCTAATAACATTGTCCCACCTTGTTTTCTGTTGGGTTTTTGTTGTTGTTCTTGTTTGTTTAAAATTTATTTATTTGTGCATACAAGAACTGTTGTATAAGCCAGAGGTGTGGGAGGGCAGGTGAGATGACTCACCAGAGACAGAGTGGGGAGACAGGCAGATAGACTGAAACACACAACTCACTCCTGCGGAGAATAGTGGGTGAGGCAGGAGAGGTCTGCTGTGCCATATGGGTCTCCTCCCTGGCCAGCGGCAGGGATCAAACTCATGCTGCAGTGGCTGTTTTGCCTCATAGTGCATTGCTTAACCCACTGAGCCACCATGGAGGTCCACCTTCTTTTTTCAATAAATACTCTCCATTCTGTGTAACTACCGGCAGCATCTAGATGGATTGCTGTCTGACTCATAAATTGTTTAAAAAACTAATCATCTCTAAATTTGTGAATTTTGTTTTTGAGCACTAGTCATAAATGCAAACAACTGCTCTTTCCTCACACTACCCACATGTAATTTGTCCTCTACCAACCTCACCCTCATCTTTGTTCACACCTACAACAAACTTGTTAAATAGCCCTGATGTATTTGGAACCGCGTCAGATGATGGGGCTACAAAGGTGAAACGAGAACTCACTGCCTTCAAAAAGCTTCATCTCCAGCTGTTCAGAGATTCTTTGATTCAATACATTGTTGTCAATTACATACCTTGTAACGGGTCATTCCAATGTGGTTGTAATAGGATGGTCCCCAGGAAAAGGGGAGGTTCCAGATTCCCTGCCCCACCCAAGGAAGGGTGAAGCTGAACAGGGAGGAGATGAAGCTGGGGAAGAGACTAGAGGAAGGAAGGAAAAAGGATGGAGAGTGAAAACAAAAATACCTGGAGGGGACACATGGAGCAGAGAGACATGTGGAGAAGCTGCACCTGCTTTCTGACCGGTTGGAACTGATGTGGGTAAGAGACTGTGGGGAGGTTAACAATGGCAGCTTTCATCTTGATTTTGTCCTTCTGTCTCAGATGTGTGGGGCCCCTTCTGCCCCTTATTTATGGGTCCCCACCAGAAGGGGCCCGAGTCTTGGTGCAGGCTTTCAGGCCTCCGTGGCCCTGCCTTGGGCCAAGCCTGTTTGGCTGGACATTTACCCACGTGGGGATGGGTAACTTTGGGCGCTTGCTTTGGTACCTTTATCCTTTGCCCTTTTTTGTTGTTGCTGTACACTAATTGCATCAAAGTTCCTTTCCATTAAAGATCTTAGGCACTAGAATCTGTTTTGTCTTGAACAGCAGATGGCAGAATCTATTTAGAGTGGGCAGGTTTGCGGGTTCTGGAGTGGCCGTCTCCCGCTCTGTGACACAGTGTAAATATAACAGAAAAAAAATCACTTCCTTTGTGGAACTTATATTCTTGAGGGGGACAGAGACGAAAAAACAGTCTAGGAGTGATGAGTGCTATGAAGAAAGGGAGGTCTGGATAAGGGAACTGAGAGGGGGAAGGAGCATATACTTGAGACAGAGTAATCTGGAAAAAGTGCTTGCACAGAGATCCGAATGAAGTAGAAACTTTGGGTCAGGAAAATGACAAGCTGAAGGAACAGCAAAACACAAAGACCCAAGGAACTGTAAGGAAGTGGATGTGGCTGGAGGAAAGTGAGCAAGGACAAGTGTGTGTGTGCACGTGTGCTCACACACAGAACATACGCCTGTTTAAGGGGGATATGGTTATGGAAAGACATAACCTAACCAGGTAACGTTAATATTAGCACAATGGGAAATGGTTGAGGTCTAAGAGCAAAGAGGTGATAAGAAGTTAATTGATGTTTTTAAAGAATGTAATGAGAAAAAATATATCTGTAAAGGTGCTAACGTGGACCAGTGAGAACGTTAGGAAGTTATTTCAAAAGTCTGTCCAGATATGACAGTGGTTGAGACCAAGGTGGTAATAAGGAAGAAGATACAAGGTCAGATTCAGGAAGTTTGTTGAGAGGAGTCTCTAGAAACCTTCCCTGTTTGGACTATAGCTGCTATTATTACCCAAAAAATTCCAATTACTCTTTTTTCAGCATTTACACTTGGCCAGGCACATCTTTTTTTTGTTTGTTTGTTTAAGATTTATTTATTTATTTATGCATACAAGAACTGGGGTACAGACCAGAGGTGTGAGGGATGACAGGATTCACCAGATACAGAGCAGGGAGCAGAACAGGTGTATTTACTGAAATGCACTGCTGAGGGGAGCAGCGGGCAAGACAGGAGAGGTCTGCTGCACCATGTGGGTCAGCTCCCTGGCCAGGGATCAATCTCGTGCTGCAGTGGCTGCAGATGCTTCATGGTGTGGTGCTTACCCCCTTGTGCCACCAGGGAGGTCAGGCACGTCTTATTCAGCCTCCACAGCATTATTATAAGGAAAGCGGAGCCTCCCTGGGGGCACAAGGGAGCACCCAGGGTCTTTGCGTTTTGCTGTTCCTTCTGCTTGTCATTTTCCTGACCCAAAGTTTCTACTTCATTCGGATCTCTGCGCAAGCACTTTTTCCAGATTACTCTGTCTCAAGTATACACTCCCTCCCTCTCTCAGTTCCCTTATCCAGACCTCCCTTTCTGCATAGCACAAGGGAGTCTCAGCACTATAAAGCTATCTCCAGCTGCTGCAGCTGTATGTTCCTGGCCAGGGAGCTGACCCACATGGTGCAGCAGACCTCTCCTGTCTTGCCTGAGCTCTTCTGCTCCCCACTCTACCTCTGGTGAAACCTCTCACACACACACACCCCGAACCTCGGGCCTACACCCTAGTTCTTGTAAACATAAGTAAATCAATCTCTAAAAAAATTAAAATTGGCAGCCGGGAATGCACCATTTTATTGGGAAGGATGGTGTTGGAATTTGATGTCACACACACACACACACACACACACACACACACACTGGTTGAGAAGCTGATCAAGTCAAATACTACATCTGTCACCTCAATTTATTTTTGGGCTGTGAGAGTTTGGGATCTTCAATTGTCTTACTTGCTTTTCTTACAATCAACTAATTTGGGTGTGCTTTATTAAAGTAGAAATTATTATAAGAACGATACTTTCCTAGTTAAAAGGTTCTATGGTATGCCTGCCTTTTTATCTTTGTGGCAGAGATTTAGAGATAGTGTGAGGTAGGGCCACAACACTGTAAACGCTGGAGTGTCATTAACATCATGGTAAGAGTTGGGAGCCTTATTATCCTGGACCCCAGTGCTATGCTTGAGCAGGGAAGCAAGAGGCACCACTGCCTGAAGTTCAGTGTAGTAAGTCATGAAAACAAACTGATTTTTAAGAGGAAAACATCAAAAAGCTTGGGAAAATATTCACACCACAAAGAAACAAATGTACATGCTTTTGCATACATGTTGATGGAGGCCAAGGCCATTACATGAATATGGGTTCACTGGCACACACAAAAAATGCCTACTCTGAATCATTTCCTTTCCAGTTTTTATTTCTTTAAAGTAGAGGGAATAGGGCCTCCCTGGTGGAGCAGTGGGTTAAGCAACACACTATGAAGCAAACCGCAGCCACTGCAGCACGAGTTCGATCCCTGCCCCCGGCTGGGGAGGTGACCCACATGGCACAGCAGACCTCCTGCTGCACCCACTGCTGCCCTTGGCAGTGTGTTTCAGTTGATCTGCCTGTTCTGCTCCCTGCTCTCTGTGATGAATCCTCTCACCCCCCACACACCTCAGGCCTGTACCCCAGTGCTTGTATGTATAAATAAATCTTTTAAAAAATTAAATTAAATTAAAAAAATAAAGTAGAGGGAATATTTTATATGATGTATTTTTATTTGTACAAGAACTGAGGTGTAGGCCCAAGATGTGTGGGGGGTATTCATCAGAGAATAAGTGGGGAGCACAATAGCAGATCTACTGAAATACACTGCTGAAGGGAGAAGCAGGAGAGACAGGAGAGGTCTGCTGTGCCATGTGGGTCAGTGCCCTGACCTAGGATGGAAGTCCTGCTGGCTGGCAGTGGCTAGATAGTGCTGAGACTTTAACTCCTGCACCACCAGGGAGGCCCTAAAGTACAGAGAAATCTTAGAGATACTTTCAAAGCAACTGGAAAGCAGAATTCTCATTTCTCAGCTTTCATAGCTTTACATTTGTAGTATCCACTACTATATAGGATGCAAATTTTGACAACCATTCTCTTGCATTCCAAAGCATTCCACCAAGTTTTCTTAGAAATTACACTTCTCATCCTTTATTTACAAACCAATAGTTTATGTATATTGAGTTAAATAACACAATTACAATCAAATACAAGTGGCATAGACACGTTTGGGAATGAACACACTGGCATTTAATAAGCATACCAGAAAAGAGGTGAAGATGAAGAGCAAGCTGCCCAGAGAGTGGGCACAGTCTGGAGGGGTTCCAGGAACCACTGGCTTCAGTCTGTGTGGTTTTCAGAGAATGAGGATATCAATTAACTCGGCAAGAAAATAAAGTTGAGGCTTCTGCTATATTCACAAATAAACCAATCACTTGGAAAAGAGCCCCCTCACCCAAATGTCCTTTCTTAACACCAACATCTACTCGACCAATGGGGAGTAAGCCCTTGATAAGATTAATAGCAAATGCATATAGAAACTTTATATTATGTTCTTAAACCCAGATGGCAATGAGTTCTAAGTTCATGTCTTTTTCATAATGGAGGTACTATTATTATTAACTCATAGAGAATCAGAAAGAAGTAAAACTTGTCCAAAGCCTGAGAGCTGGAGCACATGGTGGGTTGCTTTCTAACATAGGCTGTCTGCTCCAAACTGTTCCCTTATCTACTACACCGTGTCCCCTTTCAGTTTGATTAACAAATGTCGTAAATATTCAACCATGTAAGTCAATGTAATCTGCAAAGTGAGGTTACACATCTTGCAAAATCGTTCAGGAAGTCCACAAAAAGACGGGTTGAACAGATAGAAATGAAATAAATGAGGGAAAAAAAAAAAGACAAATACCAGATAAATTCATTCATATGTGGAACATAAAGGAACAAGGCAAGGGCACAAACAAAACCAAGCCAAAATAAACCCTTGACATCTAACTTCAGAACTGAGTCTACGAGAATGCGCAGTGGAAAGGGGGAGCAAGGTGGGAAAGGACTAATAAGTATGAGGCTTACTGGGGTTTCAGTGGTAGGTGTGATAGGATAACATACATTAGTAGCAGTGCAACCTATTCCCCTAAAACATAGACAGCCTTACCTCTGTAAACATAATTAGACATTTTTGTGTCTTTTCATTTTGTTTTGTTCATTATAAGAAGTACATGTTGGGCCTCCCTGGTGGCGCAGTGGGTTAAGCAACGCACTATGAAGCAGACCACAACCACTGCAGCACGAGTTCGATCCCTGCTGCCGGCCAGGGGGGGACCCACATGGTGCGGCAGACCTCTCCTGCTGTGCCCGCTGCTCCCCTCAGCAGTGTACTTCAGTTAATCTGCCTGTTCTGCTCCCCACTCTCTGTGGTGAATCCTCTCACCCCCCCCACACCTCTGGCCTGTACCCCAGTGCTTGTATGCATAAAGAAATAAAATCTTAAAAAAAAAAAAGAAGTACATGTTATACTGAATTGTATTTAAGAATTAGCACGCAGTTGTGATTTAATCAATTTTGTGATTGTTAACTAAACACAATATAAAATCATTCTCCTGGTCTTTAGATTCCATTTGAGGGCTCAAGAGCCAACCTCTCTCACTTCCTTACCATGCCATTAGGTCCCCCTTTTCAGGTGGTTAATTCTAGGTAACCCAGTTTTCTGAAGCCAGTTGTTGAGCAGAGTTTGAGGTTGTGAGTAGGAAAAATGGGAGTTGCCATACACCACAACCTAGCAAACAGGACCTACTGAAAAAGTGAGCCTGGTGCAAATAAAAAGCAAAGCTAGAAAACAAAATTGCCATAGAATACTCTGGAAGCATAAGACACAAGCCAAAAAGATATAATAGAGAATGGTTTGCCAGCTGAGAGAAGTTGATAAGTAAAGCTGATTCAAGATAGCCTGAGAAATTTGGTGACAGAGGAAATACAAGAAGTTCTAACAGTTCAACAAATTAAACAAGATGGTGTTCCAGAATGTAGGTACGGCCATGGAAAAATCTAAACTAATCCTTGAGGTGGACTTTTATGCTGTCCTTGTCTTGGTGTCCCTGCATTAATGGTTTTATAATACAGAAACACTGCCCTGTGAGATTCAACTTGCTGAATTTGGTGATTGATGCATCCTGCTTCCAATTTAATTTTCTGATAGGAAACCCACAGATATGGCTAAAAGGTAAATACACACAAAAAGATATGCCAGGTTTGCAAGGTATTCTCCTTTGGATGAAACTGGACAAAGACAAAGGAAACACAGGATTTCTCTGTATGATTTTTTATAACTATATATATCTAAAATTATCTCAAATTTTAAAACTCTAATGAAAAACCAGTAGCAGGGGAAGTTTTATTTCCATTCTTATTCGCCATCTACAAAGCTCTGGCTGACCAAGACCCTCTCCTGTCTCACTTTTACTAATATCTTTATGCAGGAAAATACAAATATACATACCCAGGATAGCATATTTTGTTCTGATGTTGCTTTTTTCCATGTAACAATGTTTGGGAGGTTTTTTCATATCAATGTATCAATTTAAAGAGACTGTTGCATGTATAAAGAAATATTCTTTGAATAAACCATCTTTATATAGCCTGTTCGCTACTGAAAGATATTTGTATTATTTACAACCTTTTATTATTTAAAAAAGGCTAAAAAATAAAAGCAATGCTATGAGGAATATGTTGTTATGGAATATGTTGTTATGATAGACAATGACAAAGTCCCTCCACAGTGATTACATCAATTTACTTTCTTATCAGCAACAAATGAAACCTGTTTCCTCCAAGTCTCACCAATTGAATTGTTGTATCAGACATTTGGGTCCTACTAATTCAGTCAATGAAAAATGGCACCAATAAATTAGAATTAGAATTTTTATCCTATTCATGAAGTTTAGCATCTTTCCATTTACCCAGTATACTGAGGGATAACATTATGAGAAGAAAAGATCTGATAAAGAAGCTGAGTTTGAAAGTTTTACTAGAAGGAGGCCCTTCCAAAGTACTGGCTCTTATTTGGAATAAAATGGCTCTTAGGGGCCTCCCTGGTGGCGCAATGGGTTAAGCAACGCACTATGAAGCAGACCACAACCACTGCAGCACGAGTTTGATCCCTGCTGCTGGCCAGGGAGGGGACCCACATGGCACAGCAGACCTCTCCTGTCTCCCGGCTGCTGCCTTCAGCAGTGTATTTCTGTTGCTTTGCCTGTTCTGTTCCCGGCTCTGTCTCTGGTGAATCATCTCACCCTCTATATATACCTCTGGCCTGTACCCCAGTTCTTGTATACATACATAAATAAATCTTCAAAAAAAATTTTTTTAAATGGCTCTTATTGTTCAACTTTGTTAAAAACAGCAGAACCTGGACCTCCCTGGTGGCACTAGGGGTTAAGTAAGTCACAGCACTATGAAGCTATCTGCAGCCACGGCATCACAAGTTCTATCCCAGCCAGGGAACTGACCCACATGGCACAGCAGACCTCTCCTGTCTCACCTGCTGCTCTCCTCACCAGTGTATTTCAGTCAGTCCACCTGCTCTGCTCCCCACTCTGTCTTTGGTGAATCCTTTCACCTCCTGCAACTCTGGCCTGTACCCCAGTTCTTGTGTGCATAAACAAATCTTTAAAAACAAACAGCAGAACCTCAGAAGAAAAACATCATTGCATAAAAGAGGGTTCATTCTGAATGTGGCCAACCATCAAACTTATTGACCTTATCAAGTCTTCCCCAAAGGGATCTGCACACCCCTGGGGGAAGGGGCAAGGGACTGAGTACCCAGAGTAAGCACCTAGGAACTACTATTCAACAAATGTTAAGTCTTCATGGCTCTCACATTTCAGAGAGGAAGATATGCAATCCACATAATAAGTAAATCATAGTTTGTTAAAAGGTGATAAGCTCTATGGCGAATCACTAGAAATGGGGAATGCGGGAACTTGGGTGCGATTATCAGGAGGCAGTCAGGGAAAGTCTCACTGAAATGACAGCATTTAAACAAAGGAGGAGGTATAAGTATGAAAGGAGATAATCATGTGGAAAAATAATCTGGCAGAGGAACAGCCAGTGTAAAGACCAAGAGGAGCCGGTGTGCCTGAGATGTCCAAGACACATGGGATCCTAGTTTGTCTAGGAGGAGGGGGTAGGGGGTTGGGAGTTGGGAGAATAGAAGGCACTGAGATCATATAAGTTACGGGAAATGAAGTGGGAAATGAAGTTGAACACATCTGGGTCAAGTGGATTGAACTAACATTTTTCTCATTACTTCCAAAAGTTGTTCTTACCTGTATCTTGCCCAAGCCCCAAAGGATTTAGCTTTTTCTAGGCGAGGCAAAGGGAAGCCAGTTCTTAAAGGGAAGCCAATGGCTCATGTCCGTAGAAAGAGCAGACAACGCAAAAGCCCGGGCACAGGTGGGCAAGTGTCACTCTGTTGTTTGTAGGTAGTAAATGGACAATCACATGCCTTTTTCCGCCTATAATTCTGTTTTTCCTGAAGGCTTCCTCTCCCTGTTAAGTTTAAAATCCCTTCTTTAGGAGGCCTATGATTCGCACATTTCACATAAGGTGGTCACCTCATTGGTCTTATCAGCTCATGTCCTATATCCATTGCAAGTTCACCTTGGTGTAATATTAATCACAATTACAGCAGATACCTCTGCTGTAATATTAATCACAATTACAGCAGATACCTCTACAAAGACCCAAACCCTGTCTCTGAGAGCCTGGTCAATTCATATCAAGTATAATCTGTTCATGATCTTCAGATCCTAGACCCACAGTTACAATTTTCTCAAAGGCATTTCAGGGAGAGAGGAGCTCTATCTTTTCAGACAAGTCTCAGAGGCTCTAACCTTTGTCAGGAATGAGAGCAATGAGACAATGGCACTTGGGACAGAGATGTGCCAGAGAAACCAAGGCAGGACTTCGCAGGGGCCCAGGACTGACAGGAAAGTTCCCTGCATGCACGAGTCGTGTGCTGGCAAACCAGCACCATCGCTCAGATTAGCTTCTGTGCACTACTCTGCATATTGCTCTCTCCTCGCATCTTTAAACTTAGGCATCTTTAAACTCTAGTCACTTGGTGGCTCACCTAGTTTCCCTTATTTAACCACAAAAAAAAACTAAACTTAAAAAAAAAAAACACTGCAGACACTGCTACCAAGCAAAATGGCTGTAGGGAGAGGTGCTACATACAATCACCATAAAAAAAGGTAACAAATCTTGAAAGTCTCCAACCTTACTATTATTCCCTTGCCCACCAATACAGATCCAGAGCCAGGTGTGGCGCTAGTTGCAAGGATCGACCATTCTAATGTTTAAGGGACGTCTACTGCCTGGGCAAGGCACAGAGCTGGCCTTGGCAATGAAGTGCCCTCAAGAAAGGTGGAAATCAAAACTCATGAAAAATGACATGGTGAAATGACAATACAAAAGTTGTATCACCAGTTGTTGACAATTTGAGGGCTCTGAGGTGGGGGTATGGTACCCAGAAGGGTCTTAGGCAGCTTCAACAAATCGGACCCCAAGAGGAGATAGCACTGGGTCGCATCGACCAACCTGAGTGTGAATTCTGCTTCCATCATTTCCTAGCTATGGCATCAGCATCCCATTGCTATTTCAACAGCTGCTTAACTTTCCTGGCATGAAAACAGCCCGGCAGAGGTTTCATGTCAATGTTGGGAAACGAAAGTTGAAGTGAGCGAGCTGCTTTAGCACACACCTGGTGGGCCTCTTACTCAGTAAGTGACCTCCATCAGGTCCATCCGTGTTTCCACATGGCCAGAGCAGCCTCTTCCTGTCCCATACCGGGTTCTGGAGTCCTAAGCGCATCCCGAACCCCTGCTGCTGTCACTGTCCAATACTCGTCTTTCAAAGGAAAGTCAGAACCGCTCAGTTCGCCACCCCCAGCCTCCGCACATCCCGGGCCAGCTGGGTCTGAGCCCCCTCCCCTCCGCCCGGCTGCGCTCCCCCGCCGAGCCCGTGCCTGGTGCCCGGCGCCTGCCGCGCCCCCTGCCCCTCACCTGATGTAGGGGAGGAAGGGGTTGACGTGCCCGGCGAGCACGGCGACCACGTAGGAGATGATGAAGGCGGCGGACGACCAGGTCACCAGGAGGAAGGGGACGAAAGCCATTCCCCTCAGGAAGCACAGCATCGCGCCGCCACCCGGAGCGCACTGCGCTCGGCGGGGCCGGGACGCCGGGCTCGTCCCGGCTGCTGGGGGCGGCGGCGGCGCACGTGCGGGTCAGCCCCACGCCGGCCACGGCGCAGGCGGCCACGGACGGCGGGACAGAGGCTCCGCGACGGCCGGGGCGGGCCCCGGAGATAGGGCAGGCGCGGAGAGCGGAGCGAGGCGGCGGGCGGCCAGCGGCGGGCCGGGGTGGGTGGGGCGCGGGCGGCCCGGCTTGTTGCGAAACCCGTGAAGTCACAAAGCGGCGGCCCCGCGGACTCGCGGCGCGCGGAGACCTCGGGCGGACGCGACGCCGGCCGGCGGGGGCCGCGGGGCCGCGCTCCTTTCGCTTTTGGTTCGCCTCACTCGGCGCGGGCGGCGGGGCCGGCGGGGGCGGGGGGCGCCCGACTGTCCCAGCCCAGGAGGACCCCCCTGGCTCTTGCGCAACTCCGGAGCAACGGTTGGACTCCTCCCCGGCCCTCCTTCCCTCGGGGTTTCCGGGATGCCAGGCCTCGAGCCCCGAGGGCTCCCCTCCCAGGGCCCGCCGCTGCGCGTCGGAGGGGACGGGCGGCCACCGCGGGTGACGACCACGCATTCCGCCGCGCGCTTTGCTGCGCCTCGGGGACCCCGGCAGAAGTGTCCGTACCCTGGCCAGGCCACAGACCTAGCACCTTCCTGGTTGGAGTACCCCTTAAAGCCCAGAATGTCGGGGCCGGTAGGGGTCGAGGTGAACCGAGTGCAGCCCTGCGCAGGCTGCCCGCAGTTCTGCTTTTCACCAGAGCAGACCTTTGAGTATTTCCTAGAAATGAAAATTCCTTTCTCTTCTCATAGATAGGGGCTAGCACAGGCTTGGAAGGTTGGCCTAAGTAGGATAACGGTAACCTGTTACATTTCAAATCTTGCTAAAGGGATTTTGTATTCTGGAGGCCCTTGCATGCAGGGTGATTTGGAGGCTTAATTTAAGGGATTTGGAGTCCAAGGTACTGGGCAGGGTGAAAGGGTAGGTCACGAGCTCCACCCTTCCCTGGGTGGGGCAGGGGACCTGGAACCACTCCTTTGCCTGGGGACCACCCTGTTACACTGTGTGGCCTTGGTCATTGGTGACCGATCAGGTGATTTACCCACACACCTGCTAAAGGATAGGATTCAAAGATTAACTAGTAACCATGTAGTCTCAGAGACAGACATACATATATATTGCACTATCAAGCAGACCGCAGCCACTACAGCCCGAGTTCGATCCCTGCTGCCGGCCAGGGAGGGGACCCATATGGCAGTAGCAGACCTCTCCTGCCTCACCCGCTGCTGCCCTCAGCAATGTGTTTCAGTCGGTCTGCCTGTTCTGCTCCCCACTCTGTCTGGTGTATCCTCTCACCTCCTGCGACTCTGGCCTGTGTCCCAGCTCTTGTATGCATAAATAAATAAATCTTTAAAAAATTTACATAAAAAATTAAGTAGCTAGAAGAGAAAAAATAAAATAGAAATATGCCCAGGAGTGGGAGTAAGGGCATGGACCAGTGCTCTGAAGAAAAACCAGGAAGTTTTACTAATAGATGACAAAGTTTTCAAATGTAAATGATTGCTAGGGCCTCCCTGATGGCGCAAGAGGTTAAGACTCAGCACTATTAAGCAGCTACTGCAGCATGAGTTCTATTCCAGGCCAGAGAGATGAACCCATATGGTGCAGCAGACCTCTCCTGTCTTGCTCACTGCTCCTTAGCAGTGTATTTCAGTACATCTGCCTGCTCTGTTCCCCACTCTGTCTCTGGTGAATCCTCTCACCCGCCCATATCTGGTCTGTACCCTAGTTCTTTTTTTTTTTTAAGATTTATTTATTTATGCATACAAGAGCTGGGTACAGGTCAGAAGTCATGGGGGGACAGAGTGGGGAGCAGAGCAGGCAGAATGACTGAAGCACACTGCTGAGGGAGGCAGAGGTCTTCTGCACCATGGCGCTGCTATGCCGTGGAAGCTTCACAGTGCCGTGCTCAGCGCGCTGCACCACCAGGGAGGCCCCTGTACCTCAGTTCTTGTATGCATAAATAAGTAAATCTTTAAAAAAAAAAAAAAGTAAATGATTGCAGGCAAAGAAATGTGAAACTAGCATTCCAGGTCAAGGAAACAACAGGGGAAAATGCATACACTAAAATTGCTTGTATTGTCGGTGGCCAGAAAAACACTCCTAAGTGTAAGACAGGAAATGAGGAGGTGGGCAAAGAGGCCACAGCTAAGGGACCTGCTCAGAATCTTGGTGGAGTTTTGCTTGTTTGTTTTGCTAGCTGTCTTGCTAGTGAGGAGACTATGAGGGTAACTTGTATTTCAGGAAATCATGTCCCTCATTCCCACTCAGATGAAGCATGACCCCCACAGATGAGTAAAGCAAAAGTTTTAAATCAAGTTTTTAAAAATTTGAAGCAACGTGTTTCAGGTGTGCATCAAGAAAATTGACCTCTGTATATACTAGTCAAATGAACTACTCAAAAGTCTACTCGTATCTTTTATTATGCACTTGCCTCCTTTCACTTTAATCAGTTTCCCCATCCTCTGTCCCTTCCCTTCTGGTAACCACTGATTGGTTTGTTAGTCTGAAAGTTTATTTTTATTCTATTTAGTTGAAAATCAAGGTATCTTACAGACCACAAACACCATCCAATGTGATATGATCCAATGTACATTTCTACATGGGTTTCTGTGTTCTGAAAACCATTCTCTTCTTCATAACCTTCTCATTCACTCCCTCTTCTTATCTACTGGTTCATCCCATTTAGAAAACCTACCTTGAGGCAGAAAAATTGTGACATCAAGTGGAATTCATGTTATCATTCTAGTGCTTATGTAATTCATTTAAGCAATCCAGTTGGCTAATATTTCTAACACAAAGTTAATCCCAAGAGTCATCAGATTATAGCAGCAATAGATGTTTTGTTGTTTAAGTTAAGTATTATCTACATGGTTATGTTTAAAATAAGTAAATAACTATATCCATGTGGTTTCAAGCAGTTCTAAGAAATAGAGCATTGCTATCCCTTCTAAAAGCTTTCAATAATACAGATCTGGTAAAGACCTCTCCTTAGAATACTCAAGTTAATAATGGTAAAAAGTGCAAAAGCCCTGAAAGCAAACTGGCTAGTTGTTATGTTACCTAATATATAACCTCTTTGATATCACAATTACTCTGAACTGAGGGAATTAAAAAGGAATAAAAGCCAGGAAAAGCTCTCTTTACCATCCTCCTCCCTTCCTAAAGCAGGTTATAAATTTTATTTGCTGGAATGATTCTAGACATCTGGATTCTTGGAATCTGCAGACAAACCTTGAGCCATTACTTTCCCACATATATTTACCTTCTCACAGTTTTCCCCCATTGGAAGATTAAGTCATTTTCCTTTGTCCTGTCATTTCTTTACATATGTATTTTGTTCCTTGGTTAAAGTGGTATATAAATGCAAGCACTAGCCACCCCTTGACTTACACAGCCCTGAGTTTATCTGTGTACATATGAGATATTCATGTTAAACCTCTGTGTTTCTCTTATTAATATGTCTGTTGTAACAGAGACCCAACCAAGAACCTAGAATGGTGAAAGATTTTTTTCCCTTCCCTGTACTGGGTACCTTTAGAATATGTAATAAAATTCATGCTTCTCCCTGTGAGTTCTGACTTTCTATCTGCTAAAGAAAGTTATGGTGACTCAAGTAAGGGTCTGCATGGACTGACCTTTTGAGAATGAAGTCGTTCTTAGTTGGTGACCACCTTGAATGAGAAGGTAGTGTGTTTCCTTATCTAACTGATCCACACACAGAAAGAAGATGTGATGTACATGCACAATGGAATACTATTCAGCTGTATTAAAAAAATAAAAAGATGAAATCTTGCCATTTTCTTGCAACGACATGAATGGAATTGGAGGAGACTACGCTAAGTGAAGTCTGTCGGAGAAAGACACATACCAGATGGTTACACTCATATGCAGAATATAAACAAAGCAAAGGAACAGACAAAACTAAACCAAAACAAATTCTAGAACATTCTAATTGCAGAATTGAGGCTACCAGGGTAGAGGGGGTGCTAGCAGCAAAAGCAGGGAAGGGAGTCAGTGGGCTATGGGAGAGAATTATGGGTACTTTGGTAGAAGCTATGATGTGGGGGGGGTAGGGGGCATAGGTCTGAAGATATAGGAACATATACCCCTGAATCATATACAGTGTTGTGAGTCAATGTTACCTCAATAAAAATGCCATTTTTTGAAAAAAGAAAAGGAGAAAAAATAAATAATACATACACCAATGCTCAAGTAGCATCCCATTTTTATAAATATTGTAAAAATCAAAGCTCAAGTTCATATAGCTAATTAATAGACTTATGTGATTTGTATCCAGGCTTATCTGACTCAAAGACCTATGACCCAAGCCACTTTGAGGGCTGCCTCACTCTTTTACTACTTCAAACTCCAGAAATATGAAAGGAAACTCTGAATACACAGTTACATTTTATTTTGTGTGTGTGTATTCATGTAGGGATGCATATATTTAATTTGAAAAAATTATAGTGTTATATGATAATTAAGAAACATCCATAATTTCCAGTAAGTCAACTTTGATACTGGTGCCCAGAGAATCAGGTCTTTATACACTGCAGATAATCAGCAGCATGATAATGTCTTTAAAGAGGCACCTCGTATGACCAAGCACAAAAATCAACAAAGGTTTGGAAAATTCAGTTACCCAAAGGGAAAGAAAACAGAACCCTTTGTGGTGCTGATACCTGTTTGTGATGATAACCTGATCAGACTTGGGCGATAATACCACATATTTCTACATACTATTTCCTGGCAGATTTCATCCTACAAGAAATGAAAAAGGAAAGAACACATTTGAGAAAATTGGGAATTTCCACTATGACAATGAGAGTGAGAATTTCTCATAAATTTTAAGATGTCAGTTTTTTCTTCCTTCCCCTTATGAATAGTTTCTAAATTAACTTGCAAGTGTAACAACTCATGTGACCTGACTTTCTCGGGTTAGCTAATCTTAAATCTCTTTTATTTCAAAAATCCTGTGTAGGGTTTTCTTAGGAGGTGCAGCTTGAGTTTTAGTTACATCTATAGGAAAATTGAAGTCTGATGTTCATGTTCACAATAATCCCATGAATTTGCTTCTCTACATAGTAAAGACATTATAGAAAAATAGGGAAATGCTGTACCAAGAGTCTTATGAGGCAGATTACAAACCTTTGAACAGGGATTTTCAGACTGATTGGCTTGAAATTCCACTCCTCAGAGAGGCTGCTACTACAACTAGTTATTGAGACTATTGGGACTTAGTATAAGTGACTCTATTCCTATTTTCTCTAACACCTAAAGCCAGTGAGCAGATGGTCAAGGAAAACAGACACAATTTTATAGCACCTTAAAAGACATGGAACATTTTAGAGTGAAATCTCTTACTACATACATACTTAAAAAATTTAAATTGTAATTTTTTTAGATTTTCATGTCAGATAAGTTTAATATTTTTATACTGGATAAAACTATTTGCTCCAAAATGATAAACATATATGTGATTATACCCTGAAATGAATTATGCAACAGAATTCAGTATAGTTTTCTGATTTAAAAAAAAAAAAGATGAGAAGGGATGAATCACCTAAGGTTTTAAAGCATAGAAATAAGTTATAGACTTCGACCCCCATTCCAAACCTACAAAATCCAAAAACTACAAATCCCATAAGGTCATTATCAAAAAGCAGATCACTAAAACCTGAGGGTGGAGTTAAACAGCCAGGCTAAATATAAAAGCAAACACGTAAACCTTGGGAAGTCGCTTTTTCCTTGAAAGTCAGCTCTCAACACACCGTTGGGTTCCAGCTCCAAAAAACTAATAAAATATTTACAAATCTGTATCCCTCTCTTCCCCTTGTGTTATTCACTACGCTATCCCTCCTTCCCTTATAAATAAAACCCTTTATTAACTTTTGTTGTGTGTGCCTGCAATTAAAACATTATAGGTACTGTTCAAGTGCGCAAATAAAAACCCAGTCAAGCAAACCCCTTTTATATTAGGGTTGCCCTGTAACAAAACCATTATGCAAATGATTATAACACTGGGAATTTACTTAAGCTCACATCTTTTTTTTTTTTTAAGATTTATGTATTTATGCATGCAAGAGCTGGGGTGTAAGTCAGAGATTGGGGGTGGTGGTGAGAGGATTCACCAGAGACAGAGTGGGGAGCAGAACAGGCAGATCGACTGAAATGCACTGCTGAGTGGGGCAGTGTGCTAGACAGAAGAGGTCTGCTGCACCATGTGGGTCAGCTCCCTGGCAGGGGATTGAAATTAGTCTGCAGTGGCTGGAGATACCTTCATAGTGCTGAGACTTAACCCCTTGTGCCACCAGGGAGGCCCCACTTTGGGTTTTTAAAGTAGTCTGTGTTGTCCTTTTTTTCCCTTTTCTTGGTTCCATGTTCACAGTCTTTTGGTTCCCGCTGTTTTGTTGAACTTAGCTTCAGGTCAGTAGTCTTTGCGTATGTTCTGGTTCCATGACTCATGGGTTAACCTGCCAAGAGTCATGCTCCGTTGCTTCTTTGAGAACAAGTTTTGAAAGGTAGCTAGACATGCATAATCATTAAATCATTAACTATAGTGTATTGGCAATGATTTCAGATGGACTAGAAATAGTAGTGTTGATTAATGATTGTTGGGTCCTTTCAAGAAATGCTAAAGACCTAACCTAAGGCAGTGGGTTATGGTAAAGACAAAGGAATTTCCTTTCTGGGGAGTGGAATTAGAATTGAAGATGAGATGCAATTGGTTTCCAGCTTGAGAAGTTCGGTACACATTAATCATCAGTTGAGCCAGGAAATAAAAGAACTATGGAAGATTATTAACTTGGTTTTAAATTTACAAGAGTTTAGTGAATGATTTAAGGTGATTGTAGGATACCTAAGTGGAGACTACTGCTTAGATGGTTGGAAACTCCTTGGGAGGTATCAGAAGAGAGGTGGTGGCACACCACTGAAATTGGTGCGATTATCAATGGTGAAATGAAGTATAAGAAGAGTGAAGTTGGTTTTGGTAGAGAAGCAGTCATTTGCAACCTTTATAAGAAAATATTTCAGTAGAGCAGTACAAGTGAGATTGCATTGCACTGAGAAGTAAAGATCGTAAGTTCAGATTTCTAGTTCAGGATGATAGAGAAGTTCATGAATGCAAAATGGGAAGATGTTCATATTTATGGTTTAGAACAGAATCCTGTCTAAGGGAGAATTTTAAGACTCACTAACAGAGGAAGTAAGTGATGAAATAAGGTCATTACAAGGAGGAGGAGGAAAGGGAGGGAGGAAGAGAAAAGAGACAGAAGAGGAGGATGGGAGAAGGAAATGAACAGAAAAACAAATATGTTTCTTTTTCAGGAATGTTTGAGTTTATTAATCTTGTTCATGTAATTTTTGTGCCTGTGCTTAGACTGGGCTTATCATTCAAGGGTCCTTTCCATTCTGACCAATTTAGTGATCCAATCCTAATGGGTTAGAGGGTTGCATAATAGCAGTGTGATATATTCCATTTCTAGTAAGGGGTTGTCAGGGCACAGGGTAAATCTTTCTTTCCACATCCCGTGGTTTCATTTAAGATGGCAAATAACCAAATAATCATCATGCAGTCTGATAAGACCAAAAATAAAAACAAAAAGAAATTTAGTAATTACAAATATACCTCCTATATTTTATAGGAGAGACCTTGAAAGACTGAGTAACTCACTCACATGGCTTCAAGCACCACCTTAAATAAATTCAGTTGAGCCAAAGGAATTTGGATGAGGGAGGTCAGCCATGGTAGATTCCCAGGAAAGGACATGCGCAAGCAGCAAGGACATGGGCACCATGCAGATTTAAGTTCTGCCTTCTCCAATGATACGTTAGAGACTAGGTCTTCCCATGCAGTGAGGTAGATGCTCTTACAAAAAGGGATTTCCCTTTATGTCCAAATGTCTCTTTCAAAGGGCTACCTCTACCCCTCCTATGAAATAACAGGAGCCCCTCATATAAAACAAACCTTCACTAATGAGACATATTTCCTGGGCTAGATTTCTGTTGTCCTATAGGGTAAACATGTGAGCCATGAATAATAGCTCAATGCCACATTGATAGACAATGAAATATCTAAGTATTTCAGAAAAAAATCACAGGCTACAGAGAAGTTCCTTACGTGTTGATCATCTGATCTAATTCTTTGGGTGCATAAGAGACAAAAATGTGAAACCAGGGACCTAACTTGTCCAAACTAGAATTGTAACTGAGAGATCAACGGCTTCTCTGCCCAAGGCAAATAAATGCCAAAGATGTGTCACTCAGGATTGGGGAAAACAGACTTTACTGTATAGCTGGATCAGCAGGAAGTTGGAGGCTAAGACTGAGATCAACCTCTCTGAATGCCTGCGGATAGGATCTTCAATCATATCTTGAGAAGCAAGGCTCAGGAGAACCAGAGTTCCATTAGCTCCAACACCTGGGGATGGCCTCTGGAAAAGCTAGGCAAACTCCAGGCTAAGTCCAGGTTCTGCCTGCTGGTTACTCTTGGCAGCCTCCAGGTTGTACCTGGGCCAGCCTGCTGGTCAACTTCAGGAGTCTTAAGCCCAGTACTGGGCTGATGCAAAAGTCAACCTAGGTAGTCTGCAGTATGAGTCTGGTTTCGGACTTCTCGTTGACGTTGGCTGCCTGTAGATAAGCCTGGGACCCACCTCCTGGTCAACCTGGGCAGTCATTAGATACTGCCAAGGCTGAGCTACTGGTCAACCTCAACAATCTCCAGGTTGAGCCTGGTGTCGACCTACTGATCAACCTTCCCAGTCTTCAGGCTGCCCCAAGGACATAGAGCTTGTTGAGCACCTGGCCTCCAGATTGAGCCCAGGCAGGGCTATCCAACATTGGGCCCCTCCAGGGTGAACCAGGTTCTATTCCATTGGTGGGTTTGGACAAGGCATTTGTCCTCACACTGCTCCAGCTTGAGCCCAAGTCACATCAACTGTTTCACTTGGGCACCTCCAGGAGAGGTCTGGGTTCAGATATGGTTCCAGGAGGGGTAGCATTCTGAATTCAGGATCCTCAATGCTGAGCCCCAATTTTACCAGCAATTTGACATGGGGAGTTTCAAGGCTGAGTCCAGGTCCAAGATATGATTAGGCTGACAGTTAATATGGAAGACTTCAGGAAGAACCTAGAGATGGCCCGCTGATCTACCTCCAAATCCTCCATCCAATATAGACAGCTGGGCTACTAGTGAACATCAGAAGACTCCAGTTAGAGCGCAGGACTGGCCTATTGGTCAACCTCATTAACCTCCAGCCTGAGGCTGGGGCCAGTTCCTGATGGACCTTGGCAGTCTCCAGGCTTAGACCAGTGCTGGGCTATTGATGGATCTAGGCAGCCTCCAGCAAATACCTGGGTCTGACCTACTGGCAACCTCCACAGCCTTAAGGGTAAGGCCAGTTCTGGCTTCCAGGCTGACCTCTGCAACCTCCAAGCTGACCAAGTAGCTGCTTGCTGGCTGTCCTTCCCAGAAACCAAGCTGAGCCCGGGGTATCCAGTTCTCTGAACTCCAGGCCTCTATATAGAGCTGGGGCTGTCCTGCCATTACATTTTAGTAGCTTCTGGTTGAGCTAGGCCCTAGGACCCACCAGCTGGTCAATTTGAGGCCCTCCAAGCTATCTGGGGCCATCCTTCTGTTCCGTAATGGCAGCCTCCAGGCTGAGACTAGGCCTGGCCTGCCAGTTGACCCTGGCAGTCGCCAGTCACTGCTTGGGGCTGACCTAATAATCGACCTCAGCAACCATCCCCAATGCCCGGAGCTGGCCTCTAGTCAACCTAGGCAGACTCCAGGCTGAGACTGTGCCCAGCATGCTGGTTGACTATGGCAGCCTCCAGGTTGTGCCTGGAGCCAACCTCCTGGTCCACCTTGGCAATGTTAGCCATAGTCTGGAGCTGGGCAACTGGTCAAGCCAGGCAGCCTGCATGCTGAGTCACAATTAGGCCTACATGGACCTCAGCAGCCTCCAGGCTGGTCTGGGGGCATCCAGCTCTTTGAGCCCCAGGCCTCCAGATTGAACTAGGGCTGTCTTGCTGTTATACCTTAGGAGCTTCTAGTTGAGTTATGATCTAGGACTAGCCAGCTGTCCAATGTGGGGGCCCTCTGTAATGTGAATGGATTTGGTTCCATTTATGGGTAGGAACCAAACAGACTGAGCCCAGTTCTAACCTGCTGTTCTACGTGGGAGTCTCCAGTCTAGGTCTGGGTTTCGGATAATGTCCTAGGCAGGGCAGGCATTCTGAATTTGGGGTCCTAGATGATGAGCCAAGATTCGGCTGGCATTTTGACCTGGGGAGTCTCATGGATGAGTCCAGGTCTGGAACGTGATTGGGCTGGTAGTTAATATGGGAGCCTTCAGGCAGAGCCCATGGTTGGCCTGCTGGCGGACCTTGGCAACCTCGGCTGGAACACCAGAATGAGGATTTGGCAGGTCACTGGGGAAACTGGGCAGGTGGACAGAGCAATGCAGTATTGGCATTGATCCACTGGAGAGTTACAAGGTGGCATATGTGGGGAAAGATCCTTTCCAAGTGACCAAAACTTCCTGGTAGGTGGACTCCTCCCTTCAGAAAGTGATTCAGCTAATTCTTTCTTATGTCTTTTTGGTTCTGGCTTTTTGAATCATCACAAAGCTTCATACCCTGTAGCTTCTGTGAAACTAAGCTCAAAAGATAGTTAACTGTGCCCAACTGTTCCTGCCAACAGGAGGAAGTAGTCATGGTTTCCAGATAGATATGTAGTGGCAGAGTATGGTGCCCTCATCCAGGATGTTCGTTGCTACAATAATTTGGTCTTTCAGGGCACAGGGGAATATCCCCTTCACCACTAGGTTCTTCTTTCAGGTGGGTGAAAAATCAAGATAGTATCAGACAGGTCTGCAAAGGAAAAATGAATGACATGCATATGGAAAATGTACACGGTTTTACATTCTTAGGATTAATGGAGTGAATCGGAGTATTAATTCTGTGTTAAGGAACTTGAAGTGTCAAGGAGAGAGAGTGTGAGCAGAGGACTAGAAAGAATTCAGGAAGTTCCCTCTTGGCCCATGTCACCAGGCGTAGGTCACCTTTTACACAGCTTCTGGCCCGTAAGTAAAATCTAAATAAGAATCATGTATATAACAAGCTTTCTTGTTCCTGAGGTATGCTGATATGTGTTTTGTGGACTTCCCTGCTGAAGATAAGGGATGAGGAAGGTGGCTATGTGCAGGAATGGAGACCAGAAGACTCTGGCTGCAAGAACCAAGACATTCCTGAGGATTCACCTCCCGCACTAACAACATTATATAATCTCATCTCTCTATATCCTTTTAGGAGAGTTTCTTTGGAAATACTCATTTCATTGTCTCCTTTTCTTGTCACAAAATAGATACTTGTCATTTGTGCTCTTTTATTCAATCCAAACACCCATTAAGAGAATGGATCCTTTGAGTTCTGTTACCAGATGGGAGACTTCACATGACAGACAAGAAGAGGCTGACCTCGTCTCTACTCAGAGTACAGATGAGATTCTTAGAGAAGACTTGACTGATGAACCTGGATGACACCCCCAAAATGACATTTTCCTAAGTCATAGAAGAAGGATGTAATGAATAACCATTCTGGTTAGAAAAAGAGCAAAAAGCTTAGGGAATGATTTCTTCTTTGATTAGAGAAGGGTGAAGGACTCAAGCAAGAATGTACCTTCTCCTCAGCCTCCAGGGCCCTCATTGCTCTCAACTCGAAACCACCTGCATTCTTTAAGTAATGGTAACAGGCTTCCCCGGGCTCAGTGGGACTCAACTGACCTTTAGTGCCCAAATCTAAGTGGCATTTCTTGGAAGAAGCGTACTCTGAGCATGTTGAGAAAAATCTGCTGGACCCTTTTGGGGAAACCAAACCTACCAGTTAAAAAATTCTTTAAAAAAGATAAGTGTTTTAAAAATTGACTTGGGCCTCCCTGGTGGCGCAGTGGGTTAAGCAAGGCACTGTGAAGCAAACCGCAGCCACTGCAGCACGAGTTCGATCTCTGCCTCCGGCCAGGGAGGGGACCCACATGGCGCAGCAGACCTCTCCTGCTGTGCCTGCTGCTCCCCTCAGCAGTGTACTTCAGTTGCTCTGCCTGTTCTGCTCCCCGCTCTCTGTGGTGAATCCTCTCACCCCCCACACCTCTGGCCTGTACCCCAGTGCTTGTATGAATAAATAAATAAATCTTTAAAAAAAAATAAAAAAAAAATAAAAATTGACTTAAGGGGCCCACCCTGTGGTGCAGTGGGTTAAGCAACGCACTATGAAGCAAACCATAGCCACTGCAGCATGAGTTCATTCCCTGCCGCTGGCTGGGAAGGTGACCCACATGGCGCAGGCAGACCTCTCCTGCCTCACCTGCTGCTCCCCTCAGCAGTGTATTTCAGTAACTCTGCCTGTTCTGTCCCCCACTCTGTCTCTGGTGGATCCTCTCACCCCCCATACCTCTGGTCTGTACCCCAGTGCTTGTATGCATAAATAAATAAATCTTTAAAAAAATAAAAATTGACTCAAGGGCCAGAATCAGCAGGCCCAAATCTGAGATAGTAAACGTTTCATTCCTATTCCTACTAGGGGAACATATTTCCACCACAAAAAATTTGACATTTTGGCATAAGGATTCCTTTAGGTTATTTTTGAGAAACAGAAGACATAGAAGAGACTCTGAAAACTAGGTAGAGGTGGTCTTTTTATAAGACAGTTACATGTGTCAGGCAAAATCTCTATTTCTAAGGTGTCTTCCTCACAGTACTAGGAAGAGGGGGATGACTTATTCTCTTTACCCTTATCAAAGGGGGCTACAGTGACTTAAATCTGCATAACCACATAGCCTTGCTTCCTGGTAACTTCTCATTACTGACCCATCCTTTCCCCACACCCCAATATCCTTTGTCTTAAGCAGAGGATGGTATTTAAGGAGGTAGTTTAGGTATTTTGGCAAGTTTCTGTTTTCCTGGGTTTCTCCCACTTGTACTACAGAGGTATACATTTCATTAAACTTCTGTTTTCCCCTTTCCATCCATCTTTTATTACAGGGATATCTCAGCCAACAACCCAGACAGGTACACTACACTATAAAATCCAGTTTTCTGTGCTTTTGCTTCACTACATCATTAGCATCATCACTATCATCTTCACTAATATTGAGCTATAATGTCTTTTTTTTTTTTAAGATTTTTTTTATGCATACAAGCACTGGGGTACAGGCCAGAGGTGTGGGGGGTGAGAGGATCCACCAGAGACAGAGTGGGGAACAGAACAGGCAGAGTTACTGAAATACACTGCTGAGGGGAGCAGCAGGTGAGGCAGGAGAGGTCTGCCTGCACCATGTGGGTACCCTCCCCGGCCAGCAGCAGGGTTCAAATTCGTGCTGCAGGGGCTGCAGTTTGCTTCATAGTGCGTTGCTTAACCCACTACGCCACCAGGGAGGGCCCCAAGCTATAATGTCTTATGGCCAAAAAAAAATCTGTCATATGGTCAATTATTTCAGCTATATAAACATGTATAGTTCCTTGATTTTTCTATAATTATTCTAAACAAGGTGGGCAGAGGTGAGGTGGGACAAAACTCAAATTTTCTAGTTAAAGGATGATGTAAATGGTATATTATTGTAGCAATACTTCTGCCTCTCTCCAGAATTGCTTTTTCTCTGTGTTGTTTCCTTCTCTTGCAAGCATTCTTAACCTTTAGACCAGGAGAGATTTATTGCCTCAGAGAAATGGAGACACAGAGCTAGCTTTAGTTTAAGCAATGTAAGGGAGTAGGAAAGAAATATTTTTCCTGTCACCCTATTGGATTCCCTGGCTGGAGATTTGTAAATTAGGCTGGCAAGAGGCAAATTAACAGGAGAACAAACAGGTTTATTAACATTTGCATCACCTAGGGAAAGTTCACTGATGAATAGCCCTCAGTGGCACTGGTCAACATCTTAAGTTAAACAAAGAAAAAGAAATTTGAGGTTTAGAGATGCAGAGAGGAGGAAGAGGAGAAGTTAAGGGAAGGTAACCAGCGA
The DNA here is from genome assembly GCA_019455555.1 of Galemys pyrenaicus. Lineage (NCBI taxonomy): Eukaryota > Metazoa > Chordata > Mammalia > Eulipotyphla > Talpidae > Galemys > Galemys pyrenaicus. The sequence goes on along the minus strand of JAGFMF010011752.1, from coordinate 28,522,488 downwards.
AAGTATGGCACACAAGGGTTGTTTAGTAAGATTTATTAGTGCAGGTTTAAATGAGCACTTTTTCTTTTGATAAGATTTAGAGTTGTCCTCTATTTCATAAAGGGGGACACTTTTTACAGATAAAGATTTATATTTTGAATGTAAATGTATTTTATAAAAGGCAAACTTGTCCCCTTTTTTAGAACTTTTTCCTGTGTCCTTGTTCTCAGTGGCCTTTCACTCAAAATAATCTGCATACTAGAGACATATTTTGGGGTGATTTATTCTGATCCCCTTTAGGAGTAGAAGGATTTTTCTAAAAGGGAAATCTACCCACTGGGGAAGGCTTCCTCTGGTCTAGTGGTACAGGATATGGGTGGTGTGAAGAAAGAGATCTGCTCTTTCTTAAGATCTGCTCCCTGTTGGACCCCAAGGGGTTATAACTGATTAGAAAAGGGGAAACACCCATTTGCAATGAGGATATAAGCCAAAGGCAAAGGGGCTTCTTGTTTTGAAATCGAGAAAATGCTCTTCTCAAAATACCCTAGATCTGTTTAGAGTGGCTGCAGGAGGATATAATGATAGCTTCATAGACAGAGTTGAACCCTTTGATGACTTGGGGGCATCCAAAATCTCCTCCCGTGGGGAAGTGGAAGGTAATCCTGTGGGATGTGCCATGGGTTGCCAAGAGAAGGAGGGCTGGAAGGAAGGCGACATGCCAGCCTCTGCCAGGGTCTGAGAGAGACAGTGCCTGAGTCGCTAAGGGATGCACAAGTGTGGCCAATTCAGTGGTTGTTGATCAGGGGGGCCCATTCAAGAGGACAGGTCAACATCTTTGCCACACTTTCCAACAGCAAATGTCCCCAGTGGTAGGAATACCTGGGACATGGATACTAAGTTCAGCTGGAACCCTGAGGTCCACAAGGCTTCCAAAGCCTAAAAAAGATCCACTTATATAGATGCTAGGTTTCCCTCCTCCTGCCAAAGGGCACATGTCTTCTCCAATGGAACCCAGATACCTTTAAAAGTGAAAGGGGGAGGGCCTCCCCTGGTGGCGCAGTGGGTTAAGCAACGCACTACGAAGCAGAAGCAAATCGCAGCCACTGCAGCACGAGTTCGATCCCTGCTGCCGGCCAGGGGGGGGACCCACATGGTGTGGCAGACCTCTCCTGCTGTGCCCGCTG
>JAGFMF010011752.1:28491687-28507792 GCA_019455555.1 Galemys pyrenaicus | reverse complement strand
GTATTAAAGTTCCTTTCTAATGTTTGTCTTGATGGGGCAGATGGCAGAACCCATTCAGAGAGGGCAGGTTTGTGGGTACTGGAGTGCCCCTCTCCCTGCCCTGTAACAAACCCACAGGAAAGGGGCAGGAGGGGCCAGGCCAATCTGGAGGGAAAGGAGCAAAATAAAACAAATCAAAATAAAGGCTGTCATCATCAGCCTTCCCACAGATCTCTCACCTACATTCTGTCTCAAGTGTCTCCTCCCATGTCCCCCAAGTCCCTGGTACAAGTCCGAGGCTCAGAAACACGCACAGCTTCTTTACCCTCTGGGTCCTCTTCCTGATCTCCTTCCTTCCCCCAGTCTTCTCTCCCTTCTCAAGTTCAGCTCCACCCTTCCCAGGGTGGGCAGGGAACCAGAAAGCTTCTTTCCCTGGGGATTACCTTATTACAATGCCTCTACTGTATCTCTTTGCTCTCGCCTCTATCCACAATTTTGCCTCCAAGACGATTACATTTTTTGAACCAGCTTGAGTTCAAAAGTTTTTTTTCTCTCTTTTCCCCTTTACATCATATGTTAACAGTCACTTCTTACTTGGGGGAAGGACAGAAAAGGAAGCTAACTCACTTTTTTTTTTTCCGAGCTGTTAAAGATTAAGAATTCAGATTGCAGAATTTCTCAGATAACAGAGTTAAATTTATCCAATTCTGAAGAAAGGACTTAGGATTTCTAAAAGCAGGACTTCTGGGCTTCAGTGTTTTCCCATGGTCTTCTTGCTTTGTTGATATTCCTCATTCTTTCAGGTTGCAGATAAGGTCACCAGATAAATGAGATGCAACTGTACTTTTTCCCCTGTTCAGATATTGATACTTTAACATCATTCCAACAAATTTCATACTGCTAAATGAATCAGAAATGCAATTTCATCAGTCCATTTGCTGAAAAGCCTACTTGCTCATGTGTCAGAATTAAATATTTTCTCAACTCTTCCAAATGCTTAAGTGCTTTCATGTATTATTTTAGTTGAAGTTCCTATTGTTAATTCTATAAGGTAATTACAACAAGTATATCATTATTATACCCACATTTTCTTTCAAGTTCTCAGGAAAGAACGAGCAAAAGTGAATTTGTTAGGGGGAAAGATAACCCTGAAGGGATTACACAAATAGGTTTATGGACTCCAACCCTCACTCCAGACCAACAATATCCAAAAACCACAAAACCTCTAAGGTCATTATCAAAGAGTAGATCGCTGGGACCAGAGGGTGGAGCTAAGCAGCCAGGATGGCATAAAAGCAGACATTTGGCTTTGGGAGCTCTCTTTGTTCAGAGCCAGCTCTCAGAGTGCCATTGGGTTCCAGCTTGGAGAATCTGGTAGAACATTTACAGATTTGTATCCCTCTCTTCTCCTTGTGATATTCATTACTTTATTTCTCCTTCTTTTGTAAAATAAAACCCTTTATTAATTAACCCTTGTTGGGCCTCCCTGGTGGCGCAGTGGGTTAAGCAACGCACTATGAAGCAAACCTCAGCCACTGCAGCACGAGTTCGATCCCTGCTGCCGGCCGGGGGGGGACCCACATGGCATGGCAGACCTCTCCTGCTGTGCCCGCTGCTCCCCTCGGCAGTGTGCTTCCATTGATCTGCCTGTTCTGCTCCCCGCTCTCTGTGGTGAATCCTCTCACCCCCCCACACTTCTGGCCTGTACCCCAGTGCTTGTATGCATAAATAAATAAATCTTTAAAAAAAAATAATAATTAACCCTTGTTGTGTGTGCCTGCAGTTGGGGCTTTATAAATGCCTTTTGAGCACGTGGGGAGGGCCAGTCAGGTAAACCCATGTTATATTAGGGTTGCCCTAGAGAATTTGTTAATTCTCTAGATGAAAGGACTTCAATAATATTTCTTGTCATGGGACAGAATCAGGCGTTGGGGGTGAAAGAATTTCACCAGTGACAGAGTGGAGAACAGAAGATGTGGATTTATTAAAATACACGGCTAAGGGAAGCAGTGGGTCAGTCTGGGGAGGTCTGCTGCACCATCTGGGGGTCCTGAGGGTCTGTTTATATTCATGGATTTAGTTAGGGTTCAGGTGGGTCCTGACTGATGGTCTAAATTTGCATAAGGTTTTACCAGCTTAAGGGGTCACCAGCATAATGCCCAAGTTCTCAGAGCAGTCCCATTCAAGCCCTTTATCCATCTAAGCCTCCCAACCCCACCTGCCAGGGGAGGAACGGTGGCTTAGTTATTAAATTTAGAAATGATATAGCAACATTTCTGACACCCTTTGGCTCTCTGGTTGGAGCCAAAGAGATAGAAAAAAAATTAAGGTAATTTTGCACCACTGAAAAGTAAACTTTCTTAGAAGTATAGGTTCTGGGCCTCCCTGGTGGCACAGTGGGTTAAGCACCGCATTATGAAGCAAACCGCAGCCACTGCAGCATGAGTTCGATCCCTGCTGCCGGCCAGGGAGGGGCCCACATGGCGCACCAGACCTCTCCTGCCTCGCCCGCTGCTCCCCTCAGCAGTGTGTTTCAAGTCAATCTGCCTGTTCTGCTCCCCACTCTGTCTCTGGTGAGTCCTCTCACCACCCTGGACTCTGGCCTGTACCCCAACTCTTGTGTGCATAAATAAATAAATCTTTTTTTTTTAAAAAAAGAAGTATAGGTTCTGGGCAGGGCTAGGTATAGGGTCCAGGATTAGGAGATTGAAACACTTTTTCTTGGCACAACATTTAAGGGAAAGCCAAGCGGTCCCTCAACAAGATGAAAAATATCTTAACGTAAAATTTTAATTTTAAAAAATGTTTATTTGTCTTTATTTTGTGTGTGTATGCATAGAAGAACTGGGGTGTGGGCCAGAGGTACAGGAGGTGAGAGGATTCACCAGAGACAAAGTAGGGAGCAAAACAGGCAGGTTTACCGAAATATACAGCTAAGGGAGCATCCAGCTCAAACATAGGCCATAGTGGTGATAGTGTTGAGACTTAATTCCTAGGCCACCAGGGAGGCCAATGCATTTTTTTTTAAGTCAAAATGTATGTAAAATATCCATGAAGAACAAAATATCAAAAATTTAAATAAAGACAGAATCTGCCATTTGCCAGCCCCACCCCCATCCTGTTCTTAGTAACCTGCTCAAATCTCAATTCTGTATTTTCCTGGCTGTATGGTGAGGGGCAATTATTTAACTGTGCCTCCATCTGCAGGAGGAGAATAATGATGCTGTGACCCTGGTAAGGGTGTTTGAGGATCACATGATCACAGCACAAAGGAGATGCTAAATAACCAAAGCCCATCACCACTGAGGAGGCAAATCTCACAGGCGATCCTATAAAGTGGTGGGTGGTATCATCTGCTACCATGCTTGAAAAGACCTCAGCTGTATAAGCATCTTGTTTGTTTTTTTTGTTTTTTTTTTGAAGATTTATTTATTTATGCATACAAGCACTGGGGCACAGACCAGAGGTGTGTGTGTGGGGGAGGGGTGGCAAGAGGATTCACCACAGAGAGCAGGGAGCAGAACAGGCAGATTAACAGAAGTACACTGCTGAGGGGAGCAGCGGGCACAGCAGGAGAGGTCTGCCTCGCCATGTGGGTCCCCCATGTGGGTCCCCCTCCCTGGCCGGCAGCAGGGATTGAACTCATGCTGCAAGTGGCTGAGGTTTGCTTCATAGTGCGCTGCTTAACCCACTGCGCCACCAGGGGAGGCCCTGTATAAGCATCTTGTATAACTGACAGAATCATTGTCAACTACACACAGTATGTGTCAGTTCTCCTAAAGAAGGATTAAAAGATACTCCTTGGTGGCCCAGGAGTTAACATCTCAGAGCTATCAAACTATCCCCTGCCATGTCAACATAAGTTAGATCAGGCCAGGGAGCTGACCCACATGGTGTGGCAGACCTCTCCTGTCTTGCCTGCTACTCCCCTCAGCAGTGTATTTCAGTAGATCCGCCTGTTCTGCACCCCACATGGGTCACTGATGAATCTTCTCAAATAAATAAATCATTTTCTAAAAAGTTTTTTTTTAATTTATACATACAAGAACTAGGGTGTAGGCCAGAGGTTGGGGAGCAGTGGACAGGGCAGGCGGTGGTGCAAGAGGATTCACCAGGGACAGAGTGGGGAGCAGAACAGGAGGATCTACTGGAATACACTGCTGAGGGGAGCAGTGGAAGAGGCAGGAGGGTATGAAGCACCATGAGGGTCAGTTCCCTGGCTGGGATTGAACTCATGTTGAGGTGGCTGGGGATAGCTTGATAGAATTGTGTCTTTAAGCCTGCACCACCAGGGATGCCCCACTTTTTTTTTTTTTTTTTTTTTTAAGGAGTAGTAAAAGAATTGACTGAAAAGTGTAAACACTTCACCTTGGAGTGTAGTGAAAGGAATCCTGTTTTGCAAGTCTGCTAATCCATCTAACCTGTCAAGTTGAAGGTGACTATTTTAAGTATTTCCTGAAACTAGTTCTGAAGATAATTCTAAAATTGCATTGAACGGTGGTTACATTGAGCAAATATATTGTTTCCCAGGGGGGAATAGATTTTAAGACAAAAGTCATACTAAGTAGAGAATATTGGTAGAAAAAAAATCTTTTTCCAATAAGTGGCGCCAAGGTAGACCCTCGTACAAACAGCCGGTGTGAAAGCAGTGGTTCTCTCTCAAGGTCCTTATCATACTTTCTTTTTTTGTACTCAACGTTTATCTCCCACTCCCCCACCCCTCACCCCTAGGCGCTCTAGAAACAGTGACTAGATCTTGTTCACTTTGGAATACCCGACACCAAGCTTATACTAGACAATCGACATAATACATATTTAATGAATAAATGAATTTCAGTTTTGTCACGTTAGTATTTAGATTTGCACTTTCAAATCACATGTTTAGGGAGCCGGAGAGGAAACGAGCCCCAAATAACATCTCTTCTTAGTCCTGTGAAAAGGCATGATCTCCCAATGATTGTAAATGCATGTTTTGTGCCCCAAAACATTCCTGCCATCTGGCTCTGTTGGTGCCACGGCGTCCTGGCAGGGACGGGTCCTAAATGCAGATCCCAGTCCTGCCCAGAGCACCTGTCGCGCACGCGCAGACGAGGGGCGCGCGCCTGCCCTCCGCCCCTCCACCCTCCAGGTGGCGCTGGCGGCCCCACCGCCGCGGCCGCCGCCGCCGCCGCCGCTGTCTCTCTCCGGGCCAGACCGGGGCGGCGCCGGCCGCCTGGCGGGCCGCGGGTCCGCCTCCGCCGCCCCAGGGGCGTGGGCTCCCGGCTCCCTCCCGGAAGCGGCGGCCGCGGCGCGGAGCCCAGCGGGCGTCCGTCCCCGGAGCGGCAATGAGCGGCGGCCGGAGGCTTTGACCTGAGCGCGGCGGCCCGGCTGGGGCCGCTGACTGGCGGCTCGTTGAGGCGGTGGCGGCTCTGGCTCCTCGGGGCGTGGCGTGGCGTGGCGGCGGCCGGGGTGATGCTGCTCAAGCTGTTGCAGAGACAGACCTATACCTGCCTGTCCCACAGGTATGGGCTCTACGTGTGTTTCGTGGGCGTCGTTGTCACCATCGTCTCCGCTTTCCAGTTCGGAGAGGTGAGTAGCGGCGACGGAGCCCCGGCCCGGGCGCCTGGAACCGCGCTAACCCGCGGCGCCCCAGCCCTGTCCTCGCCGAGCCCCGGCGCGCTCGACCCCTGCCTCCCACCCTCCCTGCCGCGGGGGACCAGCCCCAGAGCCTGCCCTTTCCTCGGAGGCGCCGGGGGCTCCGCTCCCCCGCCCCCGGTCGGTTTTGTCGTCCGGGCGGCGGTCTCGTCCTCCCGAGGCTTCGGGGTGGGTGGGTGGGGGTCGTTCTGCCCAGTTGCCCTCTCCGGGGTCCCCAAGTCACTTGACTTGCTCCCCCAGGCCTTGCCCTCCACCCTCCTGCTCCCCGCGACCCAGAGTTGGCGTTCTTTTGCATTCCTGAAGTCCCCCATTGCCTCGTTGCTTGTCCCTCCTACAGCTTTCTTGCTCGGTGTCACACTCGAGTCTCTCTAATCTAAAGATACTAATATCTTCTTAATCCCGTTTCTTCACGGATCTCAAAAACTTGTGCAAGGAGCGAGTGTTTCTTTGCACCCGAATTTCAGTGGCCCCATATTGAAATTAATCATACGTGTGAAAGGGGATTTTTGGTGATTTTTTTTTTTTTGGCACATTTGCTGTGTTGTTTGGGACAACTGTATATCATCAGGTACCCCGGAGAGACTACTGATAGAAGTGTCATGAAGTTGAAAGAGTACATGAACTCCAACCGCTTTTCCCTATCCCGGGACCAGCTGAGGCCAGGGCCCCTCCACGTGATCAGGACTGGGTAACTAACTGTCTTGGACTCCAGCACCCGACCTCTGGGGAGCAGCACAAGCCCTTAGGTCATAGGATATGCTAATATCTTAGACTCCAGTTCACACAAGCCAGGCCCTTCTTGATTTGCTCTTAGTTAATGTGCAATAAAGTTGTTCAGTTAGAGGAAAAATCTTCAGAAGTTCTAAGCAACAGGTTTGGGCGGTGAAAAAATTCAGGTTTAAAGGTTTTGTGTGTCTTGGTTATTCACCTTGAACATTTTCTTGAGTGAATGTTTTTATTGTAGGTCAAATAGTTAATTCGTCATTGACATATTGTGTAATTGTTTAAATGGAATTTCCGTTATAATATTGTAGGTTTCAAGTGTGCTTTGTAAATCAACATCTGTTTTTACTGCAGCGATTTCCCTGTTAAAAATCCAAGTCTATCCTTCATCATATATTTGACCCCTTTTACCTATGCCTTGTCTACCTTCCCTTTTGATAACTCCTAATTTTTTATATTATAAAATTTTATTTTATTTAGTTCATATGTTTGTCTTATGTACCTCGTGTGAGTGAAATTATAAGATGTTTGTCTTTGTATATCTGACTTATTTCACTAAGCATAATACCCTTAACTCTATCCAGGTTGAGAACATCACTTAAAAATACACTGTCACAAAGGGGAATTTTTAAGTTTGAAATCTACCTCTTGTTTTAATACCACACCCCTTTTTTAAAATTTTATATTTTAAAGATTTATTTATTTATGCATACAAGAGCTGGGGTACAGGCCAGAGTCACAGGAGGTGAGAGGAGTCGCCAGAGTGGGGAACAGAACAGGCAGACTGACTGAAACACACTGCTGAGGGGAGCAGCAGGCAAGGCAGGAGAGGTCTGCCACTCCATGTGGGTCCCCTCTCTGGCCTGCGGCAGGGATCAAACTCTGCTGCAGTGGCTGAGGTTTGCTTCTTAGTGCTTTGCTTAACCCACTGCGCCACCAGGGAGGCCCTCCCCCCCTTTTTTTATAAGTGGTTGCAGAAGGTTTTACAGTAAACAGTGGTTTTTAGAAATGCCACAGAAACATTCAGTTTACATCTGTCCCCATGCTGGAGCCCATAAAGAGTGTACTGTCTGTTAACTGTACTTCTGGCTCTAAGCTTGGTGCCAGGTACTGCCATCATATGCAGTCTAAATATTTGTTTAGTGAGCGAATTAGATGGCATGATTTCCAAGTGTATACTTTAGTTCTAGGAACTAAAAAAATTAGTCTTAAAGGAGTGAGAAAGTGCTTATCTAATAACGTATCATCTGCTGTCCTACCTTTTATGTGTTGCAACTTAATACAGTGAATGCATGCATGGTGCAGTGCCTTACTGTTGATGGGAGATTTCTTCAGACCCTGATTAATTTAAGGTAGCTGTTTATTAACTACTCTGAAGTGTGAAGGTGACTTAAAAGCCATCAGTTATGAGAAATTTTTATTTTACATATTTTATGTTTGGTTATTTATTTACCAAAAGGAAGACATGGAAGAAATGAGACACAGAGGCATAGAGCTGGCTTAGTAGCATTCATAGGTTGGCTGTGGTTAACTTGTACAGCACAGTGGAAAACAATAGCTGCAGGATTAGGCAAATCTGGGTTTGAATATTGGTGCCCTTACGGATGATCATCACAGTAGGTAGTACATAGGACTCATGTGCCAGGCACCTAACGATCTTACCTGTGTTAACTAATTTCATACTTATAACATCCCTAAGTGATTACTGTTCTTATACTCATTTTACAAGTGATGAAACTAAAGCATTTGGCCTATTAATCTAGGCAGAGCTGTTTTAGCCAAGCAGGGCTTCAGACCCAGGCAGTGCATACTTCCAAAGCTGAACCCTAAGCATATGTCTATGGCCTCTTGAACAGCCCAGGCTGTTCCTTGTATGACCTTTGGAAGAACACTTATCTTCTTTGAACCTCAGCTCCTCATCTTTAAAGTAGAGGCAAGAATAACTTCCTTGCAGGGTTGATGGTGAGAATTAAAAAGATCTGTATGTATTGGGTATTGGGTATGGGGTGTTACATCTGAAGAGGTGTGAACCTATATCCCTAAATCATACTGTGTTGTAAATCAATGTTAATGCTAGTAAATATATATATATATATGTATATATACTGTTTAAAAATAAAGTCCATATGTTAAGTACCTCACTCTGTACCTGGCACATAACAGACTCACCAAATAGTAGTAGCCACTGCTACTACTATTTTCTGTCATGTCCTTAATCATGATCTTGAAATAAACTTTTGAAATAGACTACTCCCAACATATTAGCAACTAGTTAATAGCTTCACTAATTGTAAAATCCTTTTATTTGTCATTGTGGTTTTTTGTTGTTGTTTTTGTGTAGAAGAACTGGGGTGTAGAGCCAGATGTGTGTGGGGTGAAAAGATTTACCAGACACAGAGTGGGGAGCAGAACAGGCAGATATACTGAAATACACTGCTGAGAGGAGCAGCGGGCGAGACAAGGAGACATCTGCTGTGCTATATGGGTCAGCTCCCTGGCAGGGGATCGAGGTTAGGCCATAGCTTTGATAATGCTGAACCTTAACCCCTAGGCCACCAAAGAGGCCCTTATTTATCATTGTTAACTGTGACCTCATTAATATCTTTTTCCCTTTAAAAAAATATTTATGCATACAAGAGCTGGGGTACAGGCCAGAGGTGTGGGGGTGGTAAGAGGATTCACCACAGAGAGCGGGGAGCAGAACAGGCAGATCAACTTAAGTACACTGTCGAGGGGAGCAGCGGGCAAGGCAGGAGAGGTCTGCTGTGCCATGTGGGTGACCCTGGCCGGCAGCAGGGATCGAACTCATGCTGCAGTGGCTGCGGTTTGCTTCATAGTGTGTTGCTTAACCCACTGCGCCACCAGGGAGGCCCGTCTGCTGCTTCTTAATAAGGCATTTGTATTTCTCAAAATTTTGAGAAAGAAAAGTAGAATTGAGGAAGTGTTAAAATATTACAGTGTTTTTGGAGGATGCCTTGGGAATTCTGGTAATTCAAAAGTAGAACTGGACTTAAACCTGAAAGGGAGGCCCTTCAGGATGTGGTATAATGGCCGTGGGAGTACATTGCCTTGGGTTGAGGATAACAGATGGTAGAGTATGTTTCTTGTAAACTAAGTGACTAGGTAAGTCATGTGGTTTCTGGAAGCTTCAGTTTGTATATCTGTAAATGAAGGTATTAGAGGGACTATTTTTTTTTTTTAAGATTTATTTATTTATGCTTATAAGCACTGGGGTACAGCCCAGAGGTGTGGGAGTGAGAGGATTCACCACAGAGAGCGGGGAGAAGAACAGGCAGATCTGAGGGGAGCAGCGGGCACAGCAGGAGAGGTCTGCTGCGCTATGTGGGTCCCCTCCCTGGCAGGCAGCAGGGATCGAACTCGTGCTGCAGTGGCTGCGGTTTGCTTCCCAGTGCGTTGCTTAACCCACTGCGCCACCAGGGAGGCCCAGAGGGACTATGTTTTTGAGGTCATTTTTAACTCGGTAACTTCTGATTTTAAATAATTGTTCTCTGCTAATTGATATTGTGTAAAATTTAAAGCTTGCACTTTTCAAGTAAAAAATTATTTTAGGGCCATTGTTATTTAGTCAAATTATTAGTATATAATTCCACAATCCCTTATCTAAAACTTAGAATTAATTGTATCTTGGTGAAATGTATGAGAATTTACACTCAGGAAAAAAAGACTGAATAGCTCCAGGTCAATTTAGGTCAAGTTTTGCTACCAAATAAGGTACAGCAAGATCTTGTTGAACTTTTGAGTTTAGGGATTGTGAATAGAAGTGTGTGTGTGTGTGTGCGCGCGCGCGCGCGTGTGTGTGCGTCTTTATGCCTGTATGGGTATATAAAATATATCAGTTCCTTTCTATATAGAAGCAAATATGAATATTCCCTTATTAATTGCCAGGAGGAAATCAGGTTCTGATGGAATCTACCCATACTGGGTAGTAAATGTCCCCTGGCTTCCCTGCTCCTTTTTGCTCTCCTGCCTTCTTGTCACTGTTTTGGATTAGTGAGATATTATTGTTCAATGAAGGAAAAGAAGGAAAAACTGGGTCCAGTTGAAGTTCTGCTCATCCTCATTGGCCCTATTTCAATAAACAAACTAGTATCATTTTTTAAAAAAGATTATGCATACAAGAACTGGGGTGCAGGCCAGAGGTGCAGGAGGTGAGAACATTCACCAGAAAAAGTGGGGAGCAGTACAGGCAGATATATTGAAATACACTGCTGAGGGGAGCAGCGGGCTAGACAGAAGTCTACTGTGCCATGTGGACCGCCTTCCTAGCCAGGGATGGAACTTGTGCTGCAGAGGCCACTGATGCCTCTCAGTCCTATGCTCAACCCCTTGCACCACTAGGGAGGCCCCTGCAGGCTAGATTTCCAACACCCCCATTTTAACTTTAATGCTATATGGATTTACATGTGTTAGATACTTAACATGAGAAAGCATGAACTGTAATATCATAGACTTTGTGCTACCCAGAATATACCAGTGGCCACACAAAACCCTTTTAAATGGTCTCTGGGGAGTTTGGGTGAACTACACAACCCAGCTAACTGTCCACCCAATGGCCTTGTCTTATTCCCTGCTTTATTCTTAGCATCTAAAAAGTGCTTGGGTCCTAGTAGGTGCCAAATAAATCCTGGATGGATGGATGGATGGATGGATGGATGGATGGATGGATGGATGGATGGATGAGTTGGGGGTGATCTTAATCAATATCCTCTCAAATTTCCAGGAAGAGTAAATTTTCTACTCCCACACAAACCAGATGGGTGCATCTGGACTTTTGACTTCTCAGACCTGAGTGGTCTGATTTGAGCTCTACAGTGGAAGGCACTATCATAAAATCAAAGAATTCTAGCTATATATGCATTAGAACTGAATAACCTTGCGAGGGAGTAATTGAGTGACTGGGTGGGTACATCATAACTGCTTAGAATAGCAGAGGAAGGGAAGAAAATTGTAGGTTGAAACATCCTCAAGGAAGCTGAGACTTTTACAAGGAGGCAGGAACTTTTTCTCCTTGAATTATTTGTGGTTTAAAATTGCTGCTGGAGGCCTCCCTGGTGGCGCAGCAGGTTGAGCGCCGCACTGTGAAGCTTCCACGGCACAGCAGCAGCGAGTTCGATCCCGGGCCAGGGAGGGGACCCACATGGCGCAGAAGACCTCTCCTGCCTTGCCCGCTGCCCCCCTCAGCAGTGTATTTCAGTATATCTGCCTGTTCTGCTCCCCACTATGTCTCTGGTGAATCCACTCACCTCCCGCGACTCTAGGCTGTACCCCAGCTCTTGTATGCGTAAATAAATAAATTAAAAAAAAATAAAATTGCTGCTGGGATTAGATGACAACTCGTGGTTGCAAGGGACAGAATCCCAGCTCAAACCTGGCTTAACGAAAAAGGTAGTTTTGCGACTTGTGTAATTAGAAAACACAGGGTGAAACTTGTGGGCAGGGTTGCACTAAGGTGCTCCCATGATATAATTTCTCTCCCTGTTCTTTTTTTAAAAGATTTATTTATGCATACAAGAACTGGGGTACAGGCCAGAGTCAAGGAAGGTGAGAGGATTCACCATGTGGTCCCCTCCCTGGCCGGTGGCAGGGATTGAACTCTTGCTGCAGTGGCTGCGGTTTACTTCATAGTGCTGCTTCATAGTGCGTTGCTTAGTCCCTGTTCTTACCTCAGCTGGCTCAGTTGTCAGGCAAGCTTTCCCCATATGGGAATGGAGATTGCTGCCTGCAGCTCCTGTGTCCCATCTGCAGATTGTCACCTCAGAAAGAAGAGAGTTTCTCTTTCTCACTAGCACCAGCTAGACCCAGGGTGGCTGCCTAGGCAGGGAGTATTTTCCATATGTCATGCTGCCTTTAACCACCTGCATCATCCTGAGAGCTAAGGTTCCGGATGGGGCTTTTAGTTTCATATGTGCCACATGAACTGACCCGGGTTCCCCAGAGGAAAATTACGAGGCAGTTATCAAAGAGCCAGAGCAACAGTTGTCATAGACACTGCCTTGAGTCAAAACCCATTTTCTCTCCTTAGCCTTGTCATTGACATTGTGACTTAAAGCTGTTAGCCCGTTGCCTTTTAGAAGTGACTTTACATTTTTGACATTATTAATCACTTTATCGGTGAAACATATTCTTGGTATGTTACAGAGTCTATTTAAACAACTCCACTGGTAGGGCCTCATAAATCTTTCACTAATGATTCCGTGTGTACCCTTAATTTAATAATGCTATATTTGATAGTTGCATTTTTGGCACTAATAGCTAAACATTGTTGATTTTGTTAATGAAGTTTAGCAAGCTGCTTAAACCTGAGTGTTTTTTGCTAAGTTTGATGAAGAGGGGTGATCTGTGGGGAAAATGAACTAACACAGAAAGGGCGTGAGCTAAGCATAGTAGCAGGGGACACATGAGTTCAGATTCCTTTTGGCATCCCAACCCTGTCTTTGGAGAGAAGGGTGCTGAAGGTCTTATGACCTTTTCTCAAATTCCTTCAGGTTAAAATATTCAGTGGACCAAGGCCCTATGTTTTGGGAGTATACCCTGAGCTCCTTTTCTGAACTTGGGGTGATGAGAAAGATTTTCACCCCTCCCCATAGGTGGAGCAGGATTCACAGAGATCCAGCAGTTTTTCAAACCCTTCCCTGGACCTTTACCTCTTGATTTGGACAAATTTTCAAGCACTGCCTTAGGAAACTGCATCTTAGTTCACCATTAATTTGGAATATAGTATCTGGTTAATTAGGTGCCTCAGAAGAAACTTCTATATGGACAGTTTTTTCAATGCACGTGTCCTTAATTGAGCTGGCCCAGGCAAAACTTACTTGCCACTTCTGTACTCAGCATCCTGAGCGCCCACAGAGATGTTAAATTTCTTATCTGGGAATCCCTGTGCCTCAGGAGGGTACCTAAGTCATTCACTGGGTTAGTAAAACCTTCATTGAGCCTGTGGCAGGCCCCTGGGGCACAACTCCCTGCAGACAAGGAGTTAGGCTCTGGTTGTGCAGTCAGACATTAAATGCTACTTAAGTGCAATTGTAAGAATTGTAATGAAGGAGTGGGAGCTATGCTAGAGATCAGCAGTGAGAATCCTTGTCTGGTGGTTGGATTGGGAGGCTCTTGATGCACTTTAAGCTCCACTTTGAAGGGTATGAATTACTGAGACAGGGTAGTTCTGCTCTAGGCCATTGGTTCTCAAATGATTTTGGGTACAGTGTAAGTTGTCACAAATGGGCATGGGGTTGACGCCAGAGATTCTGTTTAACACCGTTATAATTTGCAGATTATCTACTCCAAAATGTCAGTATTGCTAAGGCCGTGGAAACAGTGTGAAGGTGTTGAAGTTGGGATGCATTTGAAAAGGTGAACAAGGGCCTGGGTGACTGGAGAGTGGACAGTAAGAGAAAGTGCAGATCTAGGGGAAAATGATGCAGGTAGTGGTTCCCTGCCTGGCCCTTGGTCACTTGGGAGTTTGTCCTGAGAACAGTAGGAGCCAGTGAAGATTATTATGTGCTGACATATAGAGGGTGGAGGGCAGGGATGCTGCTGAACGTGCTACTGTGCACAGGAACAACAACGCCAGCAGTGCCAGAGTTGAGAAACCCGAGTTAGAGGAAGAAGACTGGCCACAGGCCGTGGGAGCCCAGCTAAGCTGGCGGTAGGGCATCTGCAGAGCGGCAGACAAGTGGAGAGGTGTGGGAGGCGCGATCATGTTCCATTATATGCCAGACACTCGTCTTCCATCTTAAGATACAGAGGTGAGTGAGAGCAACAAGTTCATTTACTCTCCCAGACCCTATTGGGAATCTGAGTGCTAAGTGAATGTTGAATGAATACTTAAAAGTTTATTTTTGCTCACCTAATTATGATTGAGTCTTGTGAGGAAAGGCAGTTTAAATGAGATAGATATCTGATATGCGTCAAGCCTTTTGTCTAGAGCCTGGTGCAGAGTGTTTTGTAAATACTAATTAAACAGCTAGTAGCATCTTCCCAGAGCTGTTCTTGCCTTGGTCATGATGCTCAAGAAGACAGCAGCAGAGACCTACTTTCTGGGCCCATGTCCAGGGTCACACTGAGGAGTCTATTCATCTTTCCTAGTGACAGAATAGAAAAGTTCACCATGATTTCTTGACCTGAGTGTGCCTTATTGTGGTTGGCATGAAAGCAGAAGGCAGCAAGTGCTTTCTTAATTTATTATTTTTCAAAGATTTATTTATTTGTGCATACAAGAACTCGGGTACAAGCCAGAGGTGTGTGTGTGTTTTGGGTGGGGGGCAGGTGAAGAGATTCACTAGAGACAGAGCAGGGCACAGAACAGGCAGATCAACTGAAACACACTGCTGAGGAGAGCAGTGGGAGAGGCAGGAGAGGTCTGTTGTGCCATGTGAGTCACTCCCTGGCTGGGAATCGAACTCGTGCTACAGTGTCTCCGGGTGCTTCATAGTATGGTGCTTAACCTGAAGTGCCACCAGGGAGGCCCTGCTTTCTTAATTTAATACAGCCTTATTATTTATAATAACATATGTAGACTTCCTTTATCATTCCTTCAAAATGTAGCAAGTTTAGCTATATTAGGTTATTTATATTCATAGTATATCTTTTTAACTTCCTACTGTCCCTGAAATTGATTGTTCATATCTTGTGATCTACATGCAGTATCTTTAGCAGGTGATTAGTCAGCTTTTGTGTGACTCATACATGCACTAAATTAGGCAGGGAAAAAGATGATCTTTCAGAAATCTTACAGACTAAGGCATGCCTGTACAGGGAGAGACTAACGCCTTCTACCATGACACTGAAAATATTGCCCACTGTAAAATCGCTTCCTGAAATTGTTTCTTTTAGGATCTAGTTTATCCTTACCCCAAGCTGTATGCACTCTTCCCTGCTTCATTATCACTTTCATTCCTGTCTCTGATGAATTTCAAATCAGATAAAGCCTCTTTACTAAGCTTTCTGAAGTTCCTATTCAGCAGAGACTTATGCAGATGTTGTCTTTGGGCCAATACTCTGCTCAGTAGAGATAGAAAGATGGTTCCAGGCTTTGCCCTGCTCTTGTGGATCTCACTGACCAGACTGGGAGATGGACAAGCAGGTAGACCGACTTGAAACTTACTGTAATGGATTAAGTTGAAGACATTGGCATGAATGGCAGACGAAATTTCACAGACAGGTGTGGCCTCTGAGCTTGATTTTGAAGGAGAGGACTAGGGAAGACAGGGGAGCCTCCCACCCCTTTTAAAGGGAAGGAAGCTTTGGATATAGGGGACTGTCCACCTTCTGAGAGCAAAGATAGTTCTGAAAGGGCTGTGGCATACTAGGCTCAAAGCTGGGGGGGCGGGGGGGGGCACAAAGTGACCGTTTAGGACTTTCCAGCTCATTGATGCTAGGGAATTTGGACTTGGCCCAAATACTTTGTTTCTTCCTCAGTTTCTTCCAACAGTGTTTAGTAGTTTTCAGTGTGCAGGTCCTTCGCTTCCTTGGTTAAACTTATTCTTGGGTATTTTATACTTTTTGCTGTAGTGGTGAATGATGTTTTCATCATTTCTTTTGCTGCTAGTTCATTGTTACCCTATAGAAATGCTACAAAATTTTGTAGCCTGTGACATTACTGTATTTATTTATTACTGTATTTATTTATTATTTCTCTTTTTAAAAAATCTTTATTTTTTTTAAGATTTATTTATTTATGCACACAAGAGCTGGGGTAGAGGCCAGAGTTGCAGGAGGTGAGAGGATTCACCAGAGAGAGAGTGGGGAG
>JAGFMF010011752.1:28466176-28491354 GCA_019455555.1 Galemys pyrenaicus | reverse complement strand
CCCTGGCCGGCGGCAGGGATCGAACTCGTGCTGCAGTGGCTGCGGTTTGCTTCATAGTGTGTTGCTTAACCCACTGCGCCACCAGGGAGGCCCCATTGTAATACTTTTTAAGTGTACAACTAATCCAGGGGCATTAATTATATTTATTTTTGCAAGGCTACTACTTCATTTCCAAAACTTTTCACCACCACAAACAGAAACTCTAACTATGAAGCAGTAGCTCTTCAGTCTCCCTTTGGCCCCTGGTCACCTCTTATATTACTTTTGTCTCCCTGGATTTTCATATTACTGACATTTCCTATAAGGAATATTACATACAATATTTCTCTTGTTTGGGCAGTTTCCACTTGTTTTTTGATGTTTGGGGAGACACAGAGATTGGATTTTCCTAGTTTGCCATTTTGCTGACATCAGTGATAGATGAATGGGTTTAATTGTTTCTCTTTTAGCACAATATTTTACCAAAGACTTTATACCTTGACTAACTTGTATATTCCACAAAGGAATGTACTTTGTATATGCCATGCTATATCTTCAGCGACTAGAATTGTGCTACTTAGTATTATAAGTAAAAAAGGTCATATCTCCATGGAAGTCACCAAGTCATCATCTGTCAGGATTAATCCTACCCTTTCTTATTTCTTTTTCCTGACAGTATTCTATTTCATTGCTTTTTGTTTACTTGACAATATTCTCTTTTAATCTGAACTCCTTAAAAAGCCAAACAATACCTTTTCAACTAAGTCATTTCCTGCAAGTAAATGATTAGTCCCTATCATGGATAGTAATTCCTGAGAATAGAGCCCTAATTTCCATTCTGTGCTCCCTAAAATGTCCAACATTTTATCATGTGAGTCTAATTCTTCAAAGGAGTCAAGGAATATAGAAATGGTCTAGAAAAATGTCTTTGAGTTTAATTAATGTTTGAGCAGATAATGGTCATGTGTCTTGGGTTTGGATCATTTTCTTTATCTGAAATCATGCTGGTCTTAATAACCAGCATTTGACTCCTAATTCAAAATTGGTCACTCTTATTTTAGTCACTTTTTGTTGGGAAATGCTGTAGACTGAATGCTTGTGTCCTTCTCAGATGCACACATTGAAAGTTTATCCCTAACGTGACTACTAGGAGGTGATTAGGTCATAGGGTGAATGGGGTAAGTACCCTTTCAACAGAGACCCCAGATGGCTTCTGCTCCCCCATGCCATCTGAGGCCACAGGGAAAGGAGGAAGGACTCGTACGAGCCAAAAATTGGGCTCTCAGCCAATACCAAATCCACTGCACTTTGATCTTTTACTTACCAGTCTCCAGAACTGTGAAGAATTTCTGTTGTTTACAAGCCACCTTGTCTGTAGTATGCTGGTATAGCAGTCTGAGGGGATAAGACAGGAAAAGTGGCATGTTTAATCAAATGTGATAAGAAAATGCTGCTGATGACAGATTTGACTTCCTGTTGATATCAAAGGAAGAGCAGGGTGAGTATGAAAGATAAAACCTAGACTATCTTTAAGATATCTTGGTCTCCCAGTCCCTTAATGCAAACCTAATTTTGTTTTCAGAACCCTTGCAGAGCATGTTGTATCTAGGAACGTTATAAACTTTCCAAGTGATTATCAGTGTATGAAAAGCTCCGTTAGTGTCACTTAGAATTCCCACTGCTTGAGGTTGGAGAGCACAGACACCTGACATTTCTCAGAGAAGCATGTCACCTTTCTACCCTCAAAAACTTGAGAAAGGGACTTGTGCTTTCACTGAGATAGATCTGCTGTCTATTTCTCACTCTGTCCTTTACCCTGTACCTTAGCTGAGAATGGATGTGAGAACAGAAAGTTCTAGAGGGAAACCCGGGAGTGATAAGCCTTTCCAGGATGTTTGCCTTATAAAGCTAGTAGCCAGAATCATTTATTCTACAATGTTTATTGATTTTTGTGCCAGGTACCTGAAAAGACTCTGGGAATAAAAATAAGAGATGAAGTTCCTGGCTTTGAGTTGCTCTAGAGGTACAGACAGATAAACAGATATGTTGTATTTCAGTATTGCGAATGCTGTCTTTAAGTGACGTGTGAACAGTTTACATGCATTTATTGTACAGCCCTGTGTGATTTGCACATCTCATTTTCTTGTCAGAAATATCTTGTAAAGTAGGTGTTAGTAATTCTGCAAAAGGTGGTATTCATTCTACAAAAGAAGAAATTAAGAGCAGAGAAATGTCCTAGATTTCATTATTGATAAGGGCCAGATTGAAACTCGTATTTTCTGATAGTAAATCTTGTCTTTGTGTGATACCTTTCCTTAATTGGGGGATCCCTCTCGTACAAATCTAACACAAGCATGCTTTTAAAACCTGTTCTGGGACCCTCCATGGTGGTGGAGTGGGTTAAGCAATGCACTATGAAGCAAACTGCAGCCACTGCAGCACGAGTTCAATCCCTGCCGCCGGCCGGGGAGGGGACCCACATGGCGCAGCAGACCTCTTCTGCCTTGCCTGCTGCTCCCCTCAGCAGTGTACTTCAGTCTGTCTGCCTGTTCTGTTCCCCACTCTGTCTCTGGTGGATCCTCTCACCCCCCACATCTCTGGCCTGTACCCCAGTTCTTATATGTATAAATAAATAAATCTTTTTTAAAAAATAAAATAAAACCTGTTCTGAGGTTAATCAAAAGTGCATGCAGGTTTAATAACTTTAAAGATTTTATCGTCTTAAAACCTTGGCATTCATATACACCAGTTAGAAGACTACTAGACATCCTAAAAATACTGAGAAAAGCACAGTTGTCATTTATAAACATGCCAGGAAAACAATTCTGGGTCATTGAATTAAGGTTGATAATCATACCAGTTTCGAACTGGTTGAATGACCACTTTATAAATGTGTTCTTGTCAAAGAAACTGTGTTAATAAGCCTCAGAGGAGGCAGCCTGTTGAAGCTAAAAGAGCCTTGGTGAAGAGAAACAGGCCCTGGAGTTGCATTGCATTGAGAACTAGCCTCATCACACAACTGCTTCAGTACCTGCAGCTTCTCTGGAAAATGAATGAGCCTTCATAGTCCCTGCCTTATAGTTGGTAACTTGTTACAGGGAGTCAGTGGGAAGGACCCTGGTATGATGGTGCTTAGACAGTGTGTGTATGTATCTCCTCTCTTCAGTGTCCAACCCGTTGAGACCGGCTTTGGCTGTCATTTTGTAAAAACTGTCTGACAGCTGATCTTGACTACCAGGAATGCTGTGATTATTAAAATGGGGTTTCAAAAGTGATACATGTTTTTAATTAATTTTTAAAAAAGATTATTTATTTATGCATACAAGCACTGGGGTACAGGCCAGAAGTTTGGGGGGTGGTGAGAAGATTCACCACAGAGAGTGGGAAGCAGAACAGGCAGATCGATGGAAGTACACTGCTGAGGGGAGCAGCGGGCACAACAGGAGAGGTCTGCTGCACCATGTGGGTCCCTCCCCAGCCGGCAGCAGGGATCGAACTCGTGCTGCAGTGGCTGCAGCGGTTTGCTTCATAGTGCGTTGCTTAACCTACTGTGCCACCAGGGAGACCCTAATTAATTTTTTATCAAAAATTTTTTCAACTAAGTACCAGTAGTATTCCATTGTGTACACGTGCTATATCTGGTTTTGGACACTTAGGTGGTTTCTATAGCTTAGCTGTTGTAAATAATGCTGCAATAAACATGGGGAGGTAGCTTTCTTTTCAAATTAGTGTTTTTGGGTTCTTTGGGTAGATACTTATGAATGGAATTGCTAGGTCATAGGGTTGATCCGTTTTTAGTCTTTTAAGTAATGTCCACCTTGCTTTCCACAGGGGCTGGGTCAGTCTACATTCCCAGCAGCAGTGTAAGTGGGACTTCCATTTTTTGTTGTTGTTTCTGGTCTGATAAACATTTTTCACTAGTAGAATAAACCGCTTTTAGATGATTCTTGTGATTCTTTACTAATAACGCATTGCTTATGTGATACTTCAGAGCCTACGTGGTATTTTAATATTTTTTAGTTCACTGTGTCTCAAATTTTTACCAGGAGACTGTACTAACAGCAGAGAAAAGTAAATTCTCTGTGAATAGTATAGAGGGAGGGGTGCATGTGGTATCTTCTAAGAATGAGCCAGGTGCTCTATTACCAGTATAATGGTAATGGTTTTAAGTGCTATAAAGTGGCAGTTGATGGGGTTAAGATCAGGTACCAAGGTTTCAGAGGCAGTTGAGGACTGAAAGACACACAGGGTCCTTAGGTAATTGACAAGTGGGTACAGGGTGGAAACTGGGCCAGTCAGCCAGCATGAGCCACACAGTTGTACCCCCCTATAGTCTTATACCCCTAGCTCTGGAAGGGGTTTTCAAGATGATTTGGTCAGCACCCCCTTTCTTTTACTTGTGACAAGACAGTTCAGAGAGACTAAATAACCTACTCTCCTAAAAGTGACAGAACAGAGATAAAATCCATATCCCCTGAGTCATAACCCACTATTCCCGACACCTCCCTTCATATCAAGTGTGCAGAGCTCAGCTCAGCAGGAATGCTCTCAAATGTGTTAGATAAGGATCCCCTGCTGCTGCTGCTCTCTCATACACACCTCAGTGGCTTGGAGATGGTGAGATGAAGTTATCTGATGAAAGGAGGAATGTTGTGGCAACACAGACAACGTCAGCATCTCTTGGGCACTTGTGAAGAGTGTCTTCTCTGGTGTTTTCTCCCCATCTTCTGGGCAGCCTTACTAGCTAAGAAGATTTCTATTGAGCTTGACTTCTTATGGTTTGTATTACAAAATTGATGTCCTTTGCAAACTATACAGGGATATGGATGGGCATCGCTTCTGTTTCATCCAGTAAGCTGATACACATCAATACAGTGGTATTATGAAAAATAGATACACATTCTATATTTAGCAAAGTAACTGGCATTTTATAGTTATGTGCCTGACATTGGGTTTGGTGCTATGTGTGATGTCAAATCCACATAGCATTTGCAGTTGGGTTAGAAAGGCCGATTTGTTATATGCACTTAGAACTGCAAATGTACTGGGACTGCTCTCAGCCCGACTATGCCATTCCTCCTGTGTCATAAAGTGGGCCCACTGTGCGATCAGACACACATACTAGAAATACTGAAAACCTAGCTGGCAGCCCTCTTTGATGCTTTCCCTCTCCTTCAGTGCCCCAACCAGCCTGATAGCAGGTCTAACACACACACTCCTCTCCACTGAGCTGCCAGCAGACTCTGTTCATCATTAAGCTCTGAGCATTGCTCCTCAGGGAAGTACTTGTGGTGTCTTCTAAGAGTGACTCAGGGGCTCCCTTCTTCAGTGTGGCTGTAACCAGCAATCAGCTTCTCTGTTATTAAAATGCCAGGCTATAGTCCTTGAAGTCAGGGAACTTAGCTTATTTCTCTTTGTAAACCTAGTGCCAGGCTTCTCAGTTTTTTGTTTTTCTAATTTTTTTTTAAAGATTTATTTATAAATACAAGAACTGAGGTCCAGACCAGAGTCCAGGGGTGGTGAAAGGATTCACCAGACACAGAGCAGGGAGCAGAACAGGCAGACTGACTGAAACACACTGCTGAGGGGAGCAGCGGGCGAGGCAGGAGAGGTCTGCTGCGCCATGTGGGTCCCCTCCCAAGCCGGCGGCAGGGATTGAACTCGTGCTGTAGTGGCTGCGTTTTGCTTCATAGTGCATCGCTTAACCCACTGCACCACCAGGGAGGCCCCGCTTCTCAGTTTTTAAATCAAAACATTAAGAGGACTACTAGTTTAGTTTGTGGTGTTTTTAAAGCTTTCCAAGTAAGCAAAGATGTAAAGAAGCCAGATCCTGAAAAGCCTAAACCCCATGAAAAGACACCAGTAGTTACAGCAGGACACCTTGGTCTTCCAGGCCTCCTCTGGAGCTAGATGTCTCACAACTGAGTTCTGACCAGTGAAAACACAACTGGTGGGTGCCGTTTCTAAGAAGTCTCCTTAAAGGGGCTTGTCTCCCCCTTTTCACCCTTGTGTCGGCCAGAATGAAATCTCAATGACTGGGTTCCCTCAGCCCTCTGAACATAGCAAGGCCACTTCCTGACTATTCTGGAGTTGATGGGGTAGGAATCTGGAAGGAGCTAGGTAGGAAGGAAGGTATTTCAGGTAGAGGAATAGAATGAAAGGACACAGTACACGGCAGAGAGAGGACGAGCTGGCACTGGCACCACCAGACTGATGGGCTGGGACCACCGGGAAAGTGGTTGAATAGGGAGGCAATGGGCAACTGCTGCCAGTTGAGTAAGATGAAGATTGGGAAAACCCCTCTGGATTGAACATGGATGCCTTGGTAGGGTCTCTAAAGTGGTGAGGGCAATTGTAGATAGGAGAGTAGTGTGACAGTGGAAGAGAATTTGGATTAGAGAGAATGTGTGTGTATGCTCATGGGGATAAATCTTTGAGGAAAAAGAGGGTGGGCAAGGTCTTGATAACATGAGAGTTAATGATACACAGAGCAAATGGAAGGAGACTGGATCTTCGCAAGGAGGATGTATGCTTCCTCTATGGTGAAGAGTGTGGGAGGAAGAAAACGGGGCATATAGGTTTATTGATTAGGGATGCAGACAGCAGCAAGCGCCTATCTAAAGCCTCCATTTTTCTCCTGAAATATTTAGCAAGTTCATCAATATTACCTGTTACTTATAGATAATAAGCTCATCACCCCAATATCTTGTTGGTTTCTTCTGTTTTACCTTGTGTTCTTTTTTTTTTTTTTTTAAAGATTTATTTATTTATACATACAAGATCTGGGGTACAGGCCAGAATCCAGGGTGGTGAGAGGATTCACCAGAGACAGAGTGGGGAGCAGAACAGGCAGATTGACTTGAAACACACTGCTGAGGGGAGCAGCGGGCGAGGCAGGAGAGGTCTGGTGCGCCATGTGGGCCCCTCCCTGGCCGGCAGCAGGGATCGAACTCATGCTGCAGTGGCTGCGGTTTGCCTCACAGTGCGTTGCTTAACTCACTGTGCCACCAGGGAGGCCCTTACCTTGTGTTCTGTTATGAGAAGTCTTTTCCACATTCTGGATGGATCATACAGCTATGCCAATACTTTATTGCCTGTATGTCTCATAGCATGCAAGTCATGTCATAATCTGGGCCCCGCTTCCATTCCAAACCCACTTATCTCCAGTTACATAGCTGTACGCCAGCAAAACCCATTGGACAGTTGTCAAACAGCTTGCCCTTGCTGCTTCTCAGCAGTGCTTCTGGCGCTCTCACTTTCTCCTTACCTGTGAGCTTATTATCCAGCTACCAGTTCACATTGTTTCAGATCTCTTAGTTTGTCTTTGCTCTTCCCCTTCCCAAGCCAGGAACTGTAGCTTTTATTTCCATATCTGTGTACAATAGCTGACATGGTAGCCTTTTCATCTGCATTGAACACAAAGAGCACAATGCCAGGTATATGGCAGGCACTGAGCAAATGGATGAATTTTGATTGCTTTACTTGTTCTATTGACAGTTCTTCGTGAAATGAAAGTCATATATGTTTAGTTTTTTTTTAAGATTTATTTATGCATACAAGAGCTGGGATGTAGATCAGAGGTGGGGGCTGGGAGGAGTGTGTGGTGAGAGGATTCACCAGCGACAGAGTAGGGAGCAGAACAGATGGATCCACTGAAATACACTGCTGAGGGGAGCAGCAGGCAAGGAGGAAAGGTCTGTTGTGACATGTGGGTCAGCTCCCTGGATAGGGATCGAACTCATGCTGCAGTGACTGCCGATAGCTTCATAGTGCTGAGACTTAACCCCCTGCACCACCAGAGAAGCCCATATACGTTTAGTTTTTGATGCAAAGAAAACACATTTTCTTTTTCTTTTTCTCTAGGTGGTTCTGGAATGGAGCCGGGATCAATATCACGTTTTGTTTGACTCCTACAGAGACAATATTGCTGGAAAGTCCTTTCAGAATCGGTGAGACCAATTTTGGAAAGTATCTTATTTGGATTAAAATGATGAGTCATGAAATCACTCTTGTTTTAAATACATATTTAAAAATCACCCTTGCTTCAGATAGGAGCTCCCATGTCTGCTTCCCAAGGGTATTTCCTACTTGCTAGCTGTAGATATGGTTTAACTTATTCAAGATTATTTCCATCTGAAAGAACCTTGTAGTCCATCACCACTTCTTGTGCATGCAAGTTCTGATTGCCAAAGAGTAAAATGCTTTGCATCTTACTGAATACAGTAGTTCCCCTTTTTCTGGAGGGTCTGTTCCAAGAGCCATCCTCCTCCCCAACACAAAGCTTGCACTGAACCCTATATTATACTGTTTTTCTTATACATACACAGCTATGATAAAGTTTAATTTATAAACTAGGCATTGTAAGAATTAATTAGGAAACTGAAACAATGGTACTATAATAAAAGTTTGTGGTTTTCTCTCTCAGAATATCTCTTTGTAAAATTTTAGTAACATGATACTTAACCACTATGTGTAACTGAAACCTTGAAAAGTGAAACCACAGATAAGGGACCAAGGGACTACTGTTCTTTAAGTTACAGGATCTCCTTTTATCCTTGGCCCCTTCAACTTTGCATTTGTTGTGTTTTTTTTTAAGATTTTATTTATTTATGCATACAAGAGCTGGGGTACAGACCAGAGTCGCGGGAGGTGAGAGGATTCACCAGACAAGAGTGGGGAGCAGAACAGGCAGACTGACTGAAACACACTGCTGAGGGGAGCAGTGGGTGAGGCAGGAGAGGTCTGCCATGCCATGTGGGTTCCCTCTCTGGCCAGCAGCAGGGATCGAACTCGTGCTGCAGTGGCTGCGGTTTGCTTCATAGTGCGTTGCTTAACCCACTGCGCCACCAGGGAGGCCCCAACTTTGCATTTGTTTGCAGACTTTCTTCCCTTACAAGCAGACCTCGGAATGGAAGCAATATTTTCCAACATCTTCCTTCTATTCTTGTAGCTAAAATGAATCACACAGTCTCTTTTTTGGTCTTCATCTATAAAACTGTTACCTATATTGTTTTTTAGGTTTTATTTATTTATTTTTTCAATTTTATTTTAGCATACAAGAGCTGGGGTACAGGTCAGGGGTGTGGGGTAGGGGGGTGGTGAGAGGATTCACCAGAGATATAGTGGGGAACAGAACAGGCAGATCAACTGAAGTATACTGCTGAGGGGAGCAGTAGGTGAGGCAGGAGAGGTCTGCTGTGCCATGTGGATCCCCTCCGTGGCCGGGGATTGAACTTGTGCTGCAGTGGCTGCAAAAGCCCCACAGTGTGGCACTCAACCCTTTGCGCCACCAGGGAGGCCCCAGTTTTGTATTGTTATAAAGGCAATATATACCTATGGTTGAAACAGACAATACAGAAAAATAAAAGTAAAGTCTCTGTCTATTCTGAATTCCCCTTACCCAGAGGAACGATTGTTAATTGTTTTTCGTTTTGAATTTTTTGGCCATCGTCATTTTATTAAAAAGAAAATAAAGAGTCCTGTTGTCATGTATTTTCTTTTTACAATATCTCTTGCTTTTCCTTTTCATTGTGATGGGTGCACAGTTGATTGCTACATGATGCAGAGCAAGAGATGATCAAAGCAGGGATACCTAACACATCATTCACCGCACAGAATACCAGTCATCTGGGTGTCAGGGCCTACACCCAGGGCCTATCCTGATAGGCCATATTTCCCTGACGACGGGTCCACAAAACCTTTCCCTTTACTCTGAATGAACTAGAAGACCAAACAGTGATAATTAGTGTCAGCGAGCACCCGTCTAGAATGCCAGTTCCTGAGGACCTTGTTTCTCACTTACGGTCACATCCCTGTTCAACCATTGGTATGGGTGCCTCTGTGGTTTCTGTCCTATACACAGTTTTTAAAATAGCTCTACTAGCTATATGTATGATGTAAAGTGCTAGGTAGTCCTGAACACCTCAGTGAAGGACTGTGGGATTCCTTGAGTTGACCTAAAAGCTTTATTCTTTGCTTTGGTCCTTAGGTATGAATGACATCCTTAGATTTGCTCCTTCAACAAAGATTGGATCTTTGAGCCTTACTGTGTTTTAGAGCTGAGATGTGACTGCTGTCAAGAAGTTCAGTGTATTAGAAATGCAAAGAAGAGAAACTCTAGCTCTTTCCCTTAGAATCCCTTAAAGCATCAGTTTTCAGAGACGTCTTGGAGAATGGGTGGGGGGAGGGTGGTTGAGAAATCAAAACTGTTTTTCCAACAATGCTGAGGTATTATTTGTCCCTTTTTTTACTAATGTGGACCTTTGCACTCCAAAAGGAGTGGCAGGTAAATCTGTACACCCAAATGAGTCATCCTATTCTTCCGTATCACACACGTATCTTAGGTGGAAAGTAAAAAGCTACTTTCGTTTAAGGGTGTTCATGATGAAGTTTTGAACACTGTTCATTTATTTTGCCCTTCTCAGTGCACATCCTTTTAATGTTTTTTGTGATGAAAAGGGAAACATAATTTAAGCCCCTGCTTCTTGGTCGTTGGTTGTTTTGCACAACCTTGTTTTCTGTCTAGGGCTGCAGCCTGAGCTAGGTGTCCTGTTTCCTGCAACACCATCGTTACAGCTTCACAGCACAAAATCAGTAAGAATGCTCACCCTTGCTTATTGTGCAGGTATTTTCTGAACAATGAACAAAGCGATCCTATTTTTAAAGGAAAACCAATGAGAGAATTCCTTGCCAGTGATAATATTTGAGCTTCCAGATAAAAATCAGAAAACTCTGGGGACCGCCCTGGTGGTGCGAGGGGTTGAGGCACAGCACTATGGAGCTGCCGGCAGCCACTGCAGCATGAGTTTGATCTCTGGCCAGGGAGGTGACCCATATGGTGCATCAGACCTTTCCTGTCTCGGCCGCTGCTCCCCTCAACAGTGTACTTCAGTGGATCCACCTGTTCTGCTCCCCACGCTGTTCTTGGTGACACCTTTCACCCCACCCTTGCATCTCTGATCTTCACCCCAGTTCTTGTATGCATAAATAAATATTTTTTAAAAATTTAGAAAACTTGTCTCCACCACAACCTCACAATATTGTAAAGACTTCTGTAGCTAGATTTGTGGCATCAACAAAAAAAACCATGTGATGATATTATATAAAATGATTAAGGAAATACCATTTTCCAGATATGCGTAACTCAGTAAGCTGTTATTTTCCAGGATCTCACCCACATAAAAAGAGCCATTCAGAGTGCAAAAAAGACAAATAGAGTTTACTGTAAATGCACAAAAAAATCCATTAATGTTTCAGATATCACACTGCTCCTTATTTTGAAGAAATCGTAGCTTAATTTGGGCTAGTGCCAAAGAAGAGCCACTGTTATCTGAAAAGGCTGTTAAAATGCTCTTCCCCTTCCCAAATATACATATGTGACAGCCTGGGCTTTCTCCATATACTGGAGCTAAAATAATGGTTTGAATATGGGAATGGATTAAATAGTGAGGATTTGAAATGCCCGCTTTCTTCTACAAAGCCAAAGAGATTTTCACAAGTGTAAAACAGCACTTCCTCACAAAATTATTTTTATTATAGGGAACATTGTTATTTTCATTAAAAGTTATTCATCTCAACGTGTAGTAAGGTTTACTGTTTTAGAATGAATTAATATATTTTTAAATGTTTGTTTTATTTTCAAATATGACACATGAGGAGTTCTGATAAAATTTCTCTGAGGTCCTTAATAATTTTTTTAAAGATTTATTTATTTATGCATATAAGAACTGGGGTACAGGCCAGAGGTGTGAGGATTCACCAGAGAAAGAGTGGGGAATAGAACAGGTGGAACGACTGAAACACACTGCTGAGGGGAGCAGCAGGCGGCCGAGACAAGAGAGGTCTGCTGTGCCATGTGGGCCTGCCTCCAGCCAGGAATCGAACTCGTGCTGCAGTGGCTGTGTTTTGCTTCATAGTGCATTGCTTAACCCATTGTGCCACCAGGGAGGCCCAGGTCCTTAATAATTTTTAAGAATGTTAAAAAGATCACGTAGAGAACCATTTCCTTAATGCAGTGGTTCTCAAACGTTGGTGTGTAGCACAACCCACAAGCTTGAGAAAGGAGTTCCTGATCAATGGGGCTCTGAGGCTTTTCATTTCTTTCAAGTTCACTGGTGATAATTGAAGCTGCAGATCTGGCAACCAATTTGGAGACTGTCATATTCATGGATTCTCAGTGTAATTTTCATACTTCTCTAATTTTCACTTTAACCATGTAGATTTTCCTAAAGGAAGCTCAAAATAGCCTGTCTTTTGTTGCTGAAACATCTGTTGAGTATCTACTCAGCCTACTTTGCCTTATCCTGTGCTAGGTGCATAAACCTCTGCCCCAGAGGAGCTTCAAACTTTTAGAAGGAAAACTAGCCTAGAAATTGCAAATATTGAGGTCAGCGGTTTTAATCAAGCACTTTTGTTCTTTTTTTTTTTAAACAATACTTTTTTTTAAAAAAGATTTATTTATTTATGCATACAAGCACTGGGGTACAGGCCAGAGTCCAGGGCGGTGAGAGGATTCACCAGAGACAGAGTGGGGAGCAGAAAAGGCAGATGGACTGAAACCCACTGCTGAGGGGAGCAGTGGGCACAGCAGGAGAGGTCTGCTGTGCCTTGTGGGTCTCCTCCCTGGCCGGAGGCAGGGATTGAACTCGTGCTGCAGTAGCTGCCAGTTTACTTCATAGAGCATTGCTTAACCCGCTGCGCCACCAGGGAGGCCCAGCACTTTTGTTCTTAATGAAGAATTTGTGTGTGTGTGTGTGTGCGTGCATATGTTAAATATTTCTCCTCCTAATTTTAGATTGCATTTAAAAGGTAATTTGGGGCCCTCCCTGGTGGCGCAGTGGGTTAAGCAACACACTGTGAAGCAGACCACAGCCATTGTAGCACGAGTTAGATCCCTGCTGCTGGCTGGGGAGGGGACCCACATGGCACAGCAGACCTCTCCTGCTGTGCCCACTGCTCCCCTCAACAGTGTGTTTCAGTTGATCCACCTGGTCTGTTCCCCGCTCTGTCTCTGGTGAATCCTCTCACGTCCTGAGCTTCTGGCATGTATCCTAGTTCTTGTATGCATAAATAAATAAATCTTTTTTAAAAATTAAAAAAAATAGAAGGTAGTTTGATTTTATAATTATATAGGGAATATTTTTAAATTGCCTCATTTTAATGATGACATATAATTGGATTATATGTAACAGCACATGTTCTGATAGATTTCCAAATACCATAATGGTGGTAGGCAGTCTTCATTGTTTTACTAGTTTTTCTATTAAGCCTTTTTTAATGTTGTTTTCCCTGAATAGAAGAAAAAAATAAACCACTCTACATGTCAGCAATAAGCAAATAGGTAAATTACATGACTAATTATGAGGGATTAAATTGGTCACCTCTAAAATATAGATACTAAATTAAGTATAAAGTCTCTTCCAAGTCTTTGCTTCTAACACACTATTTAAGTTCTAAGTTTTCTCACCTGCTTCATAAAATATAGGCCCAAGAGGACTATTAAGTGACTATAATATTCACTTAAACTAAATTAAAATAAAAGTTGTATTACTGTCACCTTGGCTTTGGTTCTGAATCAGAGGTGACTCATTTCATCTCTAGTTTGAAGATACAGGCCTCCTTCTCATAGGGGAACTAAGACTGGTCTGAGAGCTAGAGGGAAGGATTGGAGACTCACTATGACCATTTCTAACAGCAGAAAAGCAGCTGACTCACTGACCTGGAGTGGATCATCTGATTCCTCAGAGTCATCAGCTTCACACCAGAGGACTAAATTGGTCATGTGAACGGCCATAGAGGGCCAGTACAGTAAAGCATCATGCACTTAAGTTGTTCTCTTCAATTGAGTGTATATAGATGTCTCTTGAGTCTATTTTAAACATCTTTAATAGCAGAATTAATCTGCACAGCACAGGAAAGCTCTGGAATGTGCGATCCTTTTTTTCTCCTTTTAAAAATCTTCTTAAAAATAGTCACATAAGTATTTTTTTTCAAATTAGTTTTTAGTCTGAGAATAGATCTGGGGAGGTAGGAGTGAAATGACCTTGGATAACTTCCATGAGGGTAATGTGAAGCTGATAAGAGGTTTCTGGGTTTTTTGTTTGGTAATGGAAAAGATCACTGTATTTGAGGGAATTAACTAACAGTTATTTAGCCAACAAGCACATGTTAAAACAAACTCATATACTTAACACAGTTCCTAAACCTATAGTGATGAGCAAGAAGAACTCATTTTGGTGAGGGAAGCTGGCTTGTTTTGTTTTTTGCAAACTTGAGGACATATTTAGATGCATATAGCCTGCATCTGTTTTTTTAAAAAGATTTATTTATTTATGCATACGAGAGCTGGGGTACAGGCCAGAGGTGTGGGGGTGGGGTGAGAGGATTCACCATAGAAAGAGCAGGGAGCAGAACAGGCAGATCAACAGAAGTACACTGCTGAGGGGAGCAGCGGGCACAGCAGGAGAGGGCTGCCGCACCATGTGGGTCCCCTCCCTGGCCGGCAGCAAGGATCGAACTTGTGCTGCAGTGGCTGCGGTTTGCTTCATAGTGCGTTGCTTAATCCACTGTGCCACCAGGGAGGCCCATAGCCTGCATCTAAATAGGTGGTTCTCAGCGTGAATTTCTAGAAAAGCAGCAATATCATGGCCCGAGAACTTGTTAGAAATACACATTTTGGGGCTCCCTGCTAAACCTAATGGATGAGATATTATGGGCGGGAACCCAGAGATCTGCTTTACATGTCCTAGAGGTGATTCTGATGCCTGCCGGGCCTGGTCTGAGAACACTGACACACAAATGATGCAGAGCGAGCCTGCATATTCGAGAAAGAGGGTGCCATTAAGGAAGCAGGACACAGATGGCACATTTTCTTCCTTAAAGGTACTTTATCCAGTGGAAGTTAGGCACCTAAAAAAAACAAAGACCAGTAGAAGCTGCATATTAAGAAGCAAATGTTTTCTTTGAGGGGGCAGTAATAGAATGGAGAGATTTGAGGAAGGAGGAAGTGGTTAAAGGATGCTTGAAAGAAAGAATATTCTGGGAAGAGGAAGCATGTTCAGAGCACAAAAGCTGCTAATTCTTAGCCTGTTTTGGGGGTTGGGGGTGGGTATGCAATTGGAGTGTCTAGCATGAGAGGAGACAAGAGGACTGGTACACCTGTAGCTGTCTCTCTTCCTGAGTCAGAAGTGTGATTCCCCATCTTCCTCCATGAAGCTGTGAGTCCCCTGATACCTCTTTGGCCCTCAGTTCCTATAGTACTGTTCCCTTTGTTCTCACTCTCTTCTACGATGGCCCCAATTCCTTGAATAGGCTAGATCTGCATTTGCATGTAGTGTTCCCTTTCTCTGGACCATTCTTCCCCCAGTTACCCTCATGGCTGCCTCACTTTCTTCACATCGTTGCTGAAAGGCTACTTTCTCAGCCATCCCTGGTCTCCTTGTTTAAAACTGACCCTCCTCTGCCACCATAGACATGTTTTCCCATCTTGTGCTTTACTTTCTCCATCACATTTAACATCAGTTGACTCTATTTTTTACCCTGTCTTCACCTTTCTAGAATGTAAACTCCACAAAGGCAAAGATTTGGGTTTTTGTTTTACTGACTGCTGGGTCCGCCGCTTCTGGAACAGAACCTAGCACATACAAAGTGCTCAGCAAATACTAATTCAAGGAGCAAATGAACACTTTCTGATGCTCATTTCCTCCTTGAATAAATGACTCAAGTTTTCCTGTAAGCTAAAAGTAGTTGCCACTTGTGCTACTTATTTTTTCCTTCCACAGTCTTTCAGACTTACCACCAAATTGCATTTATTCTCCCTTGAGATAATTAACCCTGCGCTGTGTAGTCTGATGACAGCCAAAAGTAGCGATGTGGTTTTTTGGTTAGTATTTGGAGCCCTTCATCCTGCTGTGGGCTTCATCCTGTGCCTCGCCTATGAGGAAGAGAGAGGGCCAGAATGCACTTTGTTCCTTGGCCTTAAGAAGAAATGCTGTTTCATGAAAAAGATTAAACGTGAAACACAACTACCCGAAGTCATGTGCCATACGTCTGCAGCAGGCCCTAAGAGACAGTGGGATTTGGGTAGCAAAACAAAAGGGAAGATTTCAGCAGAAACAGAACCTCCTGAGTGAAACACTAAGCCCAAGAATTAAATGTCTACCCAACTCCTTATTTTGTGGATAGATATTAAGAAAAAAACCTAGCAGGTTTAGAAAGGTCCCCTGTGGTATTACAGTGTCTGAGCTCCTAGGTCAGGCACTCTTTGTATGGTTGATACTATAGGGAATAAAACAGGAAAATTTACTGTTTCTCAGGGCTTGTGATCTGGGGGAGGGACACCTAATTATCCAGATTGGTAACAAGTTAATTATCTAATGTGAAAGAAAGGTGATATGAGCTGTGAGAAAAAAGGAAGAAAACTGGGCCAAGGAGCATAGGCAGGCTTGGGGGCAGCGGGGAAGGGGAAGACAGCAGCACTAAGTAACAGGCCTGGGTCTTCATTGTGGGCTGTTGGATAACTCTTTCTTGGTGGTTTGGTTTAGCTTCTAATTCTCCCCCTTATTTTGGCTGCATTTGTATCCGGTCTCCTTCATGTGCTAAACTGGAATGCAACAGTTCAGAATGAGCCTCCGAGGCCTCCACAATCTCAAAGTGGAGTGACAGCAGCCTCCTTACTAGTACTGTGAGGCTCACATGTACCCTGGAGTGTAGCCCAAAGAAGGTTCTCAATGACTGTTAGTCCCCCAGCTCCAGTTTGAAAGCAGGAATTCTGATAGATGCCTTGGTCAGATGACCTTTTCATTAATTTTTTTCATAACCTAAAAGTTTCAACCTCTTACTCCCAAGTAACAGAAGAATGTATATAAGCTGGATGACTTGTGGGTTTACTCTAGGCTCTGTCTGCCCATGCCGATCGATGTGGTTTACACCTGGGTGAATGGAACTGATCTTGAACTACTGAAGGAGCTACAGCAAGTCAGAGAACAGATGGAGGAGGAGCAGAAAGCAATGAGGTAAAGCAAAACCTACAACGCATACTTTTTTTTAAGAACTGGGGTAAAGGGAAGCTGTGCAGGGAGGTGAGAGGATTCACCAGAGACAGAGTGTGGATCAGAACAGGCAAATCTACTGAAATACACTCCTGAGGGGAGTAGCAGGTGGGACAGGAGAGGTCTGCTGCACCATGTGGGTCACCTCTCTGGCCGGGGATCAAACTAGTGCTGCAGTGGCTGTGGATGCTTCATATTGCTGCGATTCAATCCCTTGCACCACCAGGGAGACCCCAAAGCCCACAACACATTCTATGAGTACAAGCAACTGCCCATTTTAGAAGGATAAGGTGATGTTTACAGTGCTATCTAAACAAAAACCAGATTTTCAGATTCATGCCATTAGTTGATGTCTGCAGCCACATGTCTGCCATTGTTTTGGTGCCTAACAGGAACTCAACTACTCGGGGAGATCCTGGTGTCACTTTGTCAGTTGGCCATTTTATGATTTTGACACTGTAGTGATGTCTTAAGGGGCGTAAGGGGCCCTTGGCTTCCTGCTCACTCAGTCTGAGTCCCAGCTGTGATATATTACGTGAAAGAGCTTATTATATTACGTGAAAGAGGTCTTATTACGTGAAAGAGCTTCGTCATCAGACCCATTATTCCCTTGAAAAATGAAATAGGCCTAGAGACTTTTTTTTCCTATTTGACAAAGGCACTAAGAAATATATTCTCTTTGTTTACCCCCCCCCCCCTTCAAATATCAAATAGTATACCATGGAGCTAGAAGCATAATTTTTTTTCATGATGTACTACTATATACTTTATCTGGGAAAGATTTGATGGATTCTGGAGAGTCTTCAGAATGAGGATAATGCTACGACTTCCCCTCTAATTCCTCAGGAGGATTTGCTGAGAATTGCCCCATTCTCCTGTTTACACATGTTTTGGGTGTGTTCCATTTTGGTTCATAGGCACATTTTACTGTAACAAACTGTCTCTGTCTTAGAGAATATAAGACCTTCCCTGTGCATGAAAATGCCTTTGACAGCCTGGTACCGTATGTTACTAGTAAAATGTAAACATATTTTAATGAACTCATGGTTACCATAGAACACGTGATGATGTTTGCTAATTGTACTTCACCAAGACATAATTTACTATATATCTTCAATGTTATAAGCGTTTTAGTTACTTCCTAACCTACTGGTAAGTTACAGTGGAGTAACTAAGAAAATCAATTTTGTAATTCTCCTTTTTATTTCTTTTTAAGATTTATTTAATTTATTTATGCAAACAAGAACTGGAGTGTAGGCCATAGGTGCGGGACATGAGAGGATTCACTGGAGACAGAGTGAGGAGCCAAACAGGCAGATCGGCTGAAGTACACTACTGAGGGGAGCAGTGGGTGAGACAGGAGAGATCTGCTGCACCATGTGGGTCACCTCCCTGGCCAGGGATTGAACTCAGGCTGCAGGGGCTGGCAATATCTTGATAGTGCTGAGACTTTAACCCCTGCCCCACCAGGGAGGCTCCAGTAAGTCTGCTCTTTAGAGCCAGCACTAGTCCATGCACATATTAAACGAAATGTATTTGTTTTCACTAGAGAAATCCTTGGGAAGAACGCAACAGAACCAACTAAGAAAAGGTAAGCATTTTTATTTTCCTTTTCATCAGAAATAAAATGTCAAATTTCATGTTCTCCCTTGCTTTTACTGGTTTCACAATATTTTACATAAAATATGTTGCTCTTGTTTAATACCTCTTAGGATGTTTTCAACCTCCAAATTAAATACATCCACTGGATGTGAAAATTTGCATTGCCAAATGTGTAGTTGGTTAAAAACTGACTATTCAGGTGATAGCCAATCAAAGCTGTATAATTTCTGAAAGGGTTGGGAAAAGGTTTTCTTCTTTATCATTTCCTTTAATCTATCTTGATGTACTATTTCTTTGCTCATTTTTG
Organism: Galemys pyrenaicus; assembly: GCA_019455555.1. Lineage (NCBI taxonomy): Eukaryota > Metazoa > Chordata > Mammalia > Eulipotyphla > Talpidae > Galemys > Galemys pyrenaicus. The sequence continues at coordinate 28,472,418 of JAGFMF010011752.1, read as the reverse complement.
GAATTTATAGCCATCATTTGTGTAGTCAGTATTTCCTTTAAATGCCATCATAGTTGTATGTCATACCTAAGGATTTGTTTAATCCAGTGTAAGGAATCAGACGTACCTGTCTTGATTTGAATCCTGCCTGACTCTCACAGGTAGGATTGTCCCCTTGATAAGGGGAGACTGCCACTTCCCCACTTAACCGTTAGACTTGAGACAAGAGTTCTTAGAAATGGTCCTGAGGGGTTCTGAGAGCCAGAAGTGCTTCCTGATCATCTCTTTATGTTAATTAGATACTCTTATTATTGAATATATTATTATTAATACTGTTACTTTTTATGGCTTAAAGCGATGATGTAGCAATAGAGAAGGGGCAGGCAGTGAAAAGAACAAATGTGGTTTTTTTCAACTCTCATTCAAGAACTATAATTACTTTTATTCCCTTTCATACATGTTTTTGTAGTTATTATCTATGCAAACATAGTAAAACAATATTTCTGTTGAGAAATTATTTTCACACTTCATACTTTTTAATTATAAAATAACCCTCTAACTTAACTAAATATTAGGCACTTAGTATTTTCACAATTAGAAGTATTTTGTGATATTTATATTTTAGTCTTTGACATTTTCAATATGTGGGTTTGTTTTATCCATTCTCTCTTCTAACTTGGAAGTAAATTATTGAGGAAGAAGCCTGTGTATGTTTTTATGGGTATTAACAAGTACAGTACCCATGTACAAACACGTATATGTGTACACAATATATGTGTATAACACCAAATTGCTCTTCCCACAAGGAGAGGGTGAACATCCATTTTGAGGGGATACCAGCAAATATTTGTTTTACCGTACTTCCACTGAAGCTGATACCTGTTTCCTTGTGCATATCTTTGTTAGGGAGGTTAAACAGTTTCAAGCATTGCTTAACTAGTCATTGGTTCACATTTTGTAAATTTTCTAGCTCTCCTTTGCCCATCCATTTATTCAGGTAGCATATTTATACTAGGTATTTCTTGTATTTGCATAGAATCATGTAAGTTCGTCCTAGTACCTGTCACATTTGCTTTTGCTCACCTCAGTGTCATGGCACATCCAGTGCATTCGGTGGTATTCTCATTGGAGTTGGTAAGTTGTATGTGCTCAGGTGACCCTGTGTTAACCAGAACTACTCTGCCATCTGATCTGCCTAATCATGGGCCTCACTGGAATTACAAATCGTCTTCAAAACGATAACGAAGTGCTTAATTTCTTATAAACACTACTTGAGTCACTAAATTTTGGTGGCACTCTATTTTATTACTAGGAATTTGAAATTTCTATTTCTAGACTCAGTCTTAAAATCATTTCATACCTTACTTGCTAAGTTACAATTTTTATACTTTGAAATACAATTCCTAGTTTACTAATGTTATGATTTCATTTAGATCTAGAAAAGTGTCCAGGAAGTTTAGTAGCCCTAGCAAGTCTTTCAGCATGGGTTGCTCCTCAGGAGTGTAGATGTGAGCATGTGGGTGTCTCTTTCCAGTGAGAAGCAGCTGGAGTGCCTACTCACGCACTGCGTCAAGGTGCCGATGCTGGTCCTGGACCCGGCCCTGCCAGCCAACATTACGCTGAAGGACCTGCCTGCTTGCTACCCTTCTTTTCATTCTGCCAGTGACATATTCAATGTGGCAAAACCAAAAAACCCTTCTACTAACGTCTCAGTGGTTGTTTTTGACAGTACTAAGAATGGTAAGATCTGATGGATATTTCTTTTTTGTTTTCTTAAAGACTGATTGATTGATTTATGCATAGAAAAACTGGGGTGTAGGCCAGAGGTGCGGGGGTGAAAGGATTCACCAGAGACAGAGGTGGGAGCAGAACATGGGGAACTACTGACATACACTGACTTCTGAGGGGAGCAGCAGGTGGGACAGGAGACCCATGTGGGTCAGTTCCCTGGCTGGGGATCATACTCACGCTGCAGCTTGATAGCTCTGAGACTTAACCCCTGTACTACCAGGGAGGCCCACTGATGGATATTTCTTTCTTTCCTTCTTTTTTTCTTTATGTATATTTGACATCAAGTGTAGTCCCCATGGAATTCCCACCACCATTTCACTAGTGTACCATCACCTCAGTCCCTTGTGATCTTCTGCCCTCATCCCAGTCATTCCCCCAGCAAGGTATCTCTGATTTGTCATTGTCTGTTTTTATTTTTTTTTTAATTGTTAATGTTCTTTTCCTTGATTCCTTATTTGGTTCCCTTATATTCCTCCTAAAAGTGAAACCATCCAATATTTTTCTTTTTCCTTCTGACTTATTTCACTGAGCATAATCCCTTCTAGCTCCATCCATGTTGCTGCAAATACCATTAGTTTATCTTTTTTGATTGCTGAATAATATTCCACTGTGTGTATGTACCGCATCTTCTTGATCCAGTCATCTGTTTTTGGGCATTTGGGTTGTTTCCAGGTCTTACCAATTATAAATAGTGCTGCAGTAAACATAGCGGTATGGTATTCTTTTGAATCAGTGTTTTTGTGTCCTTTGGAGAGATCCCTAGGAGTGGAATTGCTTGGCCATGAGGTAGCTCCAGTTTTAGTAGACTTCGAGGAACTTCCATATATATAGCTTTCCATAGTGGTTGGATTAGTTTGCATTCCCACCAGCAGTGTAGGAGAGTTCCTTTGTCTTGTCACCACATCCTCTCCATCATTTGTTGTTGCTGGTTTTTTTGATGTGCCATTCTTACTGGTGTCAGGTGGTAGCTGATAGATATTTCTAAACCATGTAATGAGTGGGTATTTGAACAACAAAATGTTAAACGGGCAGCAATGATTTGCTTTAAAGAAATGCCTGATAAATTAAAAACATACAAGCGATTGCATCGCTGTGGTCAGGACCTTCAATCTTAGGTTTACTGTATTCTCTTGACTCTGGATTACTCTGGAGGCTCCTTTCCCTAACAAAACTCCTCGGCAAGTTGTTGTCTGCACTTTGGACAGAACAGATTTGGAAAAGTCCTACTTTACAGTGGAAACATCTGATTATACTGTTCATTTCACCAGACAGTTGAATTCAGATCGTAATTCCTGTTGCCAAGCTGCATCCACAGCTTGACAGGAGATCCCATCCTTTCGCTTGATCCTTGAGCTGTGGGGACTCGTGCCAGTGTCTCTACTCTTGCCTCTTGTCTTTCATCTTCCTCTGTGTAGAACCTCTCTACTTGGAGGCTCTATGTTGTTCACTTCTGTAGAATGAAAACTGACATGTTCCCTCTGTAACACTGGGTCATGTTCTGAGTTCCCGTTCTCTCCATGTCACACATTCCTGCTTAAGTCTTTGGACCCATCTTTGACCCACTCTTCCTTTTTACATCTATAACAATAATTAACTTCGTTCTGTTACTTGCCTTTGTTTTTTTGTAAATGATTCTTAGATTTTTACCTTTCATACTCATTTCTGCTGCGCCAAGCTCGATTCCTTCACACAGGCCTCAGCAGTAGTCTCCTAGCTCTTAAGCCTTCCTAGATCCTCTACAGTCTGTCCAGCGCACAGCTATAAACGAATCAGAAAGCTCTGATCTCACCAGTTCACTCCCTTTTTGAAGAGAACGATGTGGTGGGTAGTGTGTACTTGTTTTCCCCTAGATATACCCCCCTCTTCCCAGTGTTCAGCTTTGATTGCCGTGGCTGTGCTCACTGGTTCTCAGCATCCTTCCTTCTTCGTCTCATCAAAGCTGACATTGTCTTCCCAATACTCTTCCCTCTTCTAGCCCAGCTCTCTTTCAGCCCCATCTCAAGGTCTGTCTCCACAAAGATCCTGGACTAGTACATTCACAATGATTTAAACTTTGCTACTTTCCTGTAGTACTTTTAATCTAATGCACAATTTAGGATTGCACAAGAGTTTCTGGTGTCCTTGTCTAATTTCTCCATCAAGCAGATACCTTATCACATCACCCCTTTGTGTCCTAGAGAATGTCCCACAGAGCTTGCACCATAGATCTTAGCAAGATATCTGTAATTTGAAAGAAAATTATAACTCCCTTGCACACTGTAGATCTCTTCCTCAACTGTTTTGCACAATTATTTTTTTCTTTAGTTATACTTAGAGTATATAGGGGAAGTAAAAGCATAATCTTTGAATTATAATAAATTAATGGGTTTATTGTTTGTTTAGATTTAGCTTTGTTACGTTATTGTTAATGTTCCTGAAATTAAGAGGTTCTGGTACTATATCACCTAATAATTAGATATTATGGTGTCTAATGAGAGAATCTTGGGTTTTACTCTGGTTTTATAATATAATAAAGACAAGTTTCAACATAAATAGAATCTGTATTAAACTGTAGACTTCTAAACACAGTTTTTGAATTCCTGGTTGGATTTCTGTTTGACTGCCCTATTTATTATATTCATTCATTCAGGAAAGATTTGTTACTCTGAATTGGTTGCTTATAGGGTAATGGGGAATAGCAGAGAACAAAAATGACCACGTTCCTGCCTTCATGGAGCTTACAATCCTCACAATCTGTTTTAGCTTAGAGACGTAAGAGTCAGTCACTGGGTTTTGCCTGTGGATTGCCAGCCCTTGATGTAGATGAAAAAATTTATAGCCATATTTGTTGTTTCACTGACTTCATTTAACTTTTTCAGTTAATCATTGAGATCTGTTGACTTTTACTTTTGAAACGGGCCACTTCATTTGTGTCTTAGACTGTTATCAATTGGATCACACTTAGACAGTTGTGTAATCCAGCCCTGCAGCCTGGACCGGGTCTCCTCAGCAAAGTAGTTTTTCCATTGAAGCTTATCTAATCTTTGATGGGTTGGAAGTGAATTTCCTCCTCTGACAATTCACTCTATCTTTGTACTGTGCTCACTTTTATTTTTTGTTTTTATTTTTAATTGAGGTAACGTTTGGTTACCCCCATCTGGTAGTACCATAGTGGGTACCACAGTGCATCCAGCACAGTTCACCCATAGCCCACCACCATAGTCCGTGTGCTTCCTTCCCTCTTTGTCATTACCCTTCAGTTCTGAAGTCAGCTATCAAAGGTTAGTTTCTAAGCTAATCCTTGTATGACTTAATTTACTTACTTTATATTCCACATATAAAGTGACATCATCCAGTATTTATCTTTCTCCTTTTGACTTTTTTCCTAGCATTAGCCCTGCCAGCTCCATCCATGTTGTAGCAGGTGGCTTGAGTTTATCTTTTTTGATTGCTGACTAATATTCTATTGTGTATACCAAATCTTGATGTATTCATCTGTTTTGGGGCATTTAGGTTATTTCCATAATTGAGCTACAGTAAATAGCACTATAATAAACATGAGAGTGCAAGTTTCCTTTCAAATTAGTGTGTTTGAATTTTGGGAGTACATGCTGAGGAGTGAAATTACTGAATTGAATGGCCAATCCATTTTAAATGTGATAAGATATCTCCATACTGCTTTCCCTAAGCGCTTACCAATTTGCATTCCCATCAGCACTGACCAATTTGCATTCCCAATCAGGAGGGTTTCCTTTTCTCTACATCCTCGCCAGTACTTGTTCTGGTCTGTTTGATGGGGGCCAGTCTCATAGGTGTGAGATGCTATCTCATTGTCGTCTTGATTTGCATTTCTCTAATAATGAGTGATGGTGAACATTTTTTTCCATGTGCCTATTTGCAGTCTGAATGTCTTCTCTGTAGAATGTCTTTCAACTTTGTAGAAGATAGTATTTTGCTAGATTTGACTCATTGTTCAGTAGTAAGAAAATTAAGGGAACCCTTAGTCTGTTACCCAGCAAAAGACTTCTGTCAATTCTGTGTAAATGCACACATTTCACAAGTATGACTTTTGTGTCTTCCAAATCTTTTTTTAAAAAAGATTTTATTTATTTATGCATATAATAACTGGGGTATAGGTCAGAGGTGTGTGTGGGGGCGGTGAGGATTCACCAGAGACAGAGTAGGGAGCAGAACAGGCAGAGTGACTGAAGTACACTGCCGAGCAGCAGGCAAAGCAGGAGAGGTCTGCTGCATCATGTGGGTTCCCTCCCTGGCCAGGGGTTGAACTTGTGCTTCAATAGCTATGGAGGCGTCATAGTGCAGTGCTTAACCCCTTGCGCCACTAGGGAGGACCTCTTCCAAAGTCTTGACAGTGAATTCAACAAGAGAAAACCTGGGGCCTCCCTGGTGGCGCAGTGGGTTAAGCAACACACTATGAAGCAGACCGCAGCCACTGCAGCATGAGTTCGATCCCTGCTGCCGGCCAGGGAGGG
>JAGFMF010011752.1:28436222-28461287 GCA_019455555.1 Galemys pyrenaicus | reverse complement strand
TGTGGGTCCCCCCCCCCCCCGCCCCCGGCCATGTGGCTACCCCCCTGGCCGGCAGCAGGGATCAAACTCGTGCTGCAGTGGCTGCGGTGTGCTTCATAGTGCATTGCTTAACCCACTGTGCCACCAGGGAGGCCCTTTGCTACATATCTCTTATGGGTCTGCTGGTATTGGGTGTGCAAGTTGTTCTCAATTGGGAACTTCTAATTAAGGAATTAGACAAACTTATCAAGCAAGAAGCTATTCATAAATATGGATGCAGCTGCCCAAACTAACTCTGACTTCAGGTGCTTACTGCAACCACTTTTCCTTGCTCCCTTCTCTCTTCTGGCAAAAGTAATTACGGGCCAGCAGCCCCAGAGTGTTTACTACCAAAGAGGGAGCAGTTCCTGATGGAGTTGGCCAGGGATTTCCAGGACTGCTGGATATTGGGCAATGTGTCTGTCACCCTGAGGAAGTATGATAGTCGAAATAAACCTATTCTGAGGAAAGGTCTCATGAAAGCTTTTTGGCCCCTGAACAACAGGCATCCGTTAAGAGCTACTGTTGGGAGAAAGAGGATTAGTGTTGTGAAGTTAGTAGGTTGTAGGTGGCGTATTAAAGCCTATTGACAACTAACATGGATGGTCTGAAGAAGAGGTACAGAAAAAACCAGAATAAGAAGCAACTTAGTGAAGGGCACCAGATTTCCTGCTTGCACCTGCTAACCACTGAAACGAATCCCTCTTTTTCCTCTGGTTTTCACTTTTGGCCACAAAGCCAGGCAACTGGTTCCCTTACAGTAACTGTTTTCACATGAGATGAGGGTTATTCTGGATGGAAGAAGAGCTTCTATGTTTACAGCATAGTTTTAAGAAGTCAGTTTTCTTTAGATGCCAAAACTGGTCTGTGTTGCATGGCTTTAAATTCCTGGATTATAGTTAAAGTCTGCAGCCATCTGTGTGAGGAACAATGTATCGGTATACCTTCTGGCCGCAGCCTGCATCTTTTTGTCATATCTTTTACCCCCACACCCCATATTAATAGTTAGTGGCAATAACTGCTGATTTTGGAATGATGTCATCCTGAACAGGGTTTATTTATTTTTTTTTAAAGATTTATTTATTATTTATGCATACAAGCACTGGGGGTACAGGTCAGAGGTGGCGGGGGGTGAGAGGATTCACCACAGAGAGCCGGGAACAGAACAGGCAGATCAACGGAAGTACACTGCTGAGGGGAGCAGTGGGCACAGCAGGAGAGGTCTGCCGCGCCATGTGGGTCCCCTCCCAGGCCGGCAGCAGGGATCGAACTCATGCTGCAGTGCGTTGCTTTGCTTCATAGTGTGTTGCTTAACCCACTGCGCCACCAGGAGGCCCCTGAACAGGGTTTAGCCCTGTCTCTCAGGTTATTGGAATGAAGCCCAACTGTTTAATAAAGTGTTATCTTCATGGATATTCTTTCCAACTGGCTGTATAATTTTACCATCATAGTTTCTTTAGCAAATTTGAATGAATTTCTCATAACCAAATGAATATTTACTTGACTACCTTAGGATGTGTGCATTATGAAATCATCAAAAACAAAAATCACAAGTTTTTAAAAGTAATTAAGATGTCCAGATCTGGGGTGCCCTCTAGTGGTTAGGAGGGCACCCTTTTCTGACAACTTGATTTTTTCAGCAGAGAAAATCTTTTTCGTACATAATTCTCTTAAACTCTTGTCATCTGTCTTCCACTTACTGATTAGTTACATTATGAAGATGTTGTTGAAATTCCAAAATAGTTTTTCATAATAAAAGCAGTTTGGATATAAGAGTTTAAGATAGAGGTATTTTTCCCATAAATTTCTAAATTAATTAGAATATTAAAGTGCTACACTTATTTTTTCTAGAATAGTGCTTTTTTCTATCCAGGGAGCCCTCAGAGGTACTGTGGGAGGGAGGGAGCAGGGAGCGTCAGTGGGACACTGTAGGCACTTCCAGATAGATGAATATTCTCCCTGCGTAGCCAGCCCCCAATCCCCACACAGGGAGGCAGGGTGGTGACAGCAGTGACAGCAGTCATCAGTGGGTGGTTAGTGTATGCCAGGCACTGTCCAATGAAGGGAAATAATCAGGAGGACAATACACGTGTGTACACTTTGTGGTAAGCGTTAATGGTCTACATAATATGGGGTGATTTCTAGCCCTCTCCTTTCTGAGCCTTGAAAGCTTTTTTTTTTTTAAAAAAAAAAAAAACAGGAAATTGTTTGATATAGGGTTAGAACTTAAAGCAGATCAGAGGTGGCATGGACTCTGGTAGGGGTGGTGGGAAGCCTTCTTGTAAAACTTGTTGATGTTTATGATGTTTTAGCCTAGATTCGTGGCTGCTCAAAAGCTTTGTTCCCACATGCTTCCTATGGAGCCACCTACCTTTCTATGGAAGCACTTCAGCAAAGCTCCTCTCAGGTTGGGGCACAAAAGCTGCTCAGACACTCTACCAGCAGGCTGTGAGCAACACCAGTTTCCTGTGATGTCACTTTACAGGGTTGTTTCTCCCCCAGATTGATAATGTTCCAGAATAAAGATCACAAACAGGTGGCCAGATATGTTTTCTTTGAATAGATGATAATCAGAAACATTTGAGCCCGCGCTAAAAATTGGGGTATTTCATATAACACCAGGGTTTCTGGTCTCAGAATATCTGGCGTGTGGAGCAGTGGCTGCAGCTTTCAGATGGGGCCTGAGATGCCTTGTATCCATGGCTACCACTCCCTCTTCTCTTCCCATTATTTGGGAAATGTGTCTACACGTGTAGGCGGTTTTTGTTGTTGTTGGTTTTTTTTTGGTAATGTTATCTTGCTAGTGTGTGCATGGAGACATGTATAGAAATATTTTAAATATATGTAACATTTCCATACATATGTATATACATACATACTTAAATATATGTACTGATATTAAACTGGGAATTTAAAAGTATCTGTTTTTCCACATGTAACCCTTCTTATTATTTTATAGTTGCAGTTGTATTCAGAGGCCAGTGTGGCACTTCTAAAATTGAATAACCCCAAAGATTTCCAGGAACTGAGTAAGCAGACAAAGAAGAACATGACCATCGATGGGAAGGAGCTGACCATCAGTCCTGCGTATTTATTATGGGACCTCAGTGCCATCAGTCAGGTAGGGGGTGCAGGGAATCTTTTAAAACACAAATGGAGGGGGTTGATGATTAATGATTTACAGGTCACTAGATTACAGAGGATTTCAGAGGATTTATAGAGGGGAACGTTTCCTAATTTTTTAGTCACTGCCCTTAGTTAACATCAATTGAAGTGACCTATATCAGATCCAAGAACCTTTTCTAAATAGTGTATTAGAGAAACGCTGTGTGCCTGTGTTGTTTTAAATATGGCAAGTCTTTTCCATTTTTTCTAATGTTTAAAAAGCAGGACTTAGTTTGTCCAAGTTGGCCAGGCCCCTGGCGGATGGGGCAGAGGGGACGGACAGGAGGAGGGGGTACCACTCAGTGCTTCTTCACGCCACTGCTTTCCTCAGTCGAAGCAGGATGAAGACGTGTCTCCCAGCCGTTTTGAAGATAATGAAGAGCTGCGGTACTCCCTGCGGTCTATCGAGCGGCACGCGCCTTGGGTCCGGAATATTTTCATTGTCACCAATGGGCAGATTCCATCCTGGCTGAATCTGGACAATCCCCGCGTGACGATAGTGACACACCAGGTGTGCCTTCTCCAGTCCTCACAGGCTGTGGCCTTCTTCCTGTCTTTCACTTTTCAGTTATTTATCCCTGATTTCATTCCCCTTACCTTCCTCACTTCTGCCTCTGTCTTTCTTAAATCCTGCTTTCCATCTCCTCCTTCCCTTTTTTCTAAAACCAAGACCATACAAAAAACTCTTGTTCACCCTTTCTGTTTTTTTTTTTTTATGTTAAAAGGACATCTTTCAAAATTTGAGCCACTTACCCACCTTTAGTTCCCCTGCTATTGAAAGTCACATTCATCGCATCGAAGGGCTGTCCCAGAAATTTATTTACCTGAATGATGACGTCATGTTTGGGAAGGACGTCTGGCCAGATGATTTTTACAGTCATTCCAAAGGTCAGAAGGTGAGTGCCGAATTTAGTCATCATCTAGACATCATAAATGGTAAATCAGGAAGTCATCAGATATAGTACTGTGTTCAAATTTGATCAAATGTACAATGTTGAGTGCTCCATTTAGGACAGTTAAGTGAGGAATAAGGGAATTTCTCTCTCGTAGTTTTTGCTTCTTATAATCTCAGATGCTCAGAACCCACTCATTTCCTTGACTCCACATTTTCTATAGCAGCAACAGAAAAAAGGAAGATCACCATGAAACCCCAGATCATGGTTACAGTGTCAGCATAGACCAAGATAGAAAGTTGATTGAATTTTCTGCTTAAAGACATGGGTGAGGGGGAGGGACAAAGGGTCAGGGGGTGAACGAGATGGTTGGGGTTCGTGGGGGTTCATTGGAGGCAGCCTGTCTCACTCTGGATGTAAAGGTGTGGATTTTCAAAGCAGGATGAAGAGGTGGTTGTGAGCACCGTTATGGAAACCAACTGTGTGGGGCAGTCCTGGGCAATGACGTGGCCTCTGCTTCCTGTCTGTAGTGCAGGGGCCATAGGATGACCCTTAGCAATGTTAGGAGGGCTCAGTGATTAGCCGGAGACCTGCAGCTGTCGTGCACACTGCACAAAGATGCTACTTCTGTGGCTGTCCCTGCCCTCCAGGGTGCGCATGCCCCACTCCCTGTTCAGGTGCCTCCTCTGTGTTGGACTGTTGGATGCAGAGTTGAGCTGTGTCTTGACAGTGGAGTCGCAAAATCTGACTGTGCACAGTAACTGCTGTGCCCTGAGTGCTAAGAGAGGGAGCACAGGAGGTTGAGAGGAGAGAGGGAAGAAGTCAACTTTGCAGAGCAAGTAAGAGTTAATTAAATGAAGAAAGACATTCCGAGCAGAATGTGCAAAGGCATGGAGACTCTCTAAGGGGTGTCACACGGGCTAAAGAGCAGCCGTGCACCACTTCACTCATTTTGAGAGCAGATGGGCTCACCACTCAGCATGTGGTGCTGATGAATTTATCTCAGGACCTAAAGTGGAGTTGAGGATGTAAAGCTTATCTGCTGCTGTTCTCAGCCTTGAGACAAGGTCATGCTTAAATACACAAAGCTGGCGTTACTTAAATACACAAAAGCTGTGACAGTTGTCACAGAACAGCAGTAATTTGTGTGGTATACTTAGCACCTGCTCTGGCACACTTCTGTACCTCACAAGTCTGAAGTGCTGCTCTTTTGTTTAAAACAGGTTATAAGACTGAATTATAAGACTGTAAGAGGCTAATCCATGAGCTGAAGGCCTATCTGCTTTCCTTGAGTAATGGGAAAGAGTAAATGTGCTTTGTGAGAATTGTCACCAGAGTAGGACTTAGAAAATGGCAGGGCAGCCTGAAGCAGAACATGCCCCTTGAAGGCAGACAGCCCTTGGAAAGTGTTAATCTGTTCTAGAGACTTGAGTATTCTGTATTTTCTAAGGGATCCTAATGAGAGTTTCAAAAAGGGTTTTATTTTCCTTCTGGTTTTGTTGTAGGTTTATTTGACATGGCCCGTGCCCAACTGTGCTGAGGGCTGCCCCGGCTCCTGGATTAAAGACGGCTATTGTGACAAGGCTTGTAATAACTCAGCCTGCGACTGGGACGGTGGTGATTGCTCCGGTAAGGGCGTGTGCAAGTGACGTTTGCTCGTGTTCAGGGAACCTTTTGTTCCTCCTCGTCACTGAACATATACAGACCATGCAGCGTTGCTCAGGTATCAGACTCTCAGCACTCCGGATATTCCTTGCAGGGGACAGCCACGTGGCCAGTTCACTCACCTTAGACACTGCAGGCGTTTCCCAGTGTTGGCCTGTACTCAGAGGTGCCTTTTCTTGATATTTAAAATATGAAAATCAGAAATACCTTAGTTATGTGAGCTGAAGAACAAGACGTCCCTCTAACTGGCTCTGCTGGGGCTGGTGGCTTGCAGCAGCAGGTCACCACAGGTCAGCAAGTTGAAATTAGCTAGTTTTCACACTTTTGGCCTTCCAGTTTATAAAGTATACCACCCATCATTCACAGTCACCTGAAACAGAGGGAACATGTGTACAGAGGCTGTTACCATGTGTGCCAGCTGAGGACACAGACTTGGGAGTCTTCAATACTGGAGGCCACAAAGCTTCAAGTTGTGTTTCAGTCAGATCTGTCAGATGTTCTTCTGGAAAATACCAGCAGCTGCAGAGAGAGCTTGGATGTGCAGAGTAGACCTGAAATTTTGGTAAAGAGGTTTGCCCCCTGCAAGGACATGTTTTGGACAGTTCTGACAGTCTGTGGATTACTCTTCCTAGTCCCCTGCTGCTCCATACTCACCTGGGCAACTAGAGTGAATTAGAGGTCTATATAATCAAGAAATGTTTCGTGCAACTTTATTTCATTGTAACCGTCCTAGCCAATGTCCTTACTAGATCTGATTTTGTTAAATGTCATTTGGCTCAGAGTTGCAGTTCTGAGGAACTTATGGACAGTGGCGTTAAGTGGGAACCTAATCGTACTTCTAGGGTCTACAGCTAGTCAGCCCCAGGGCCTGGTCATCTCTTGCCCAGCCCACTGTGAAATGATGCCTCCCCTCACCCTTTCAGTTTGTTTTCTTCTTAAATTATACAAAGTCTTAATGCCAGAGAATGTAATGAATCTTCTCTGACTGAAATTCTGGCATCACTCTTGAAAATGCTATTAAGCAGTGAAAAACTGTCTTTTCAAGGTCACAGTGTGGTTCTGTCTTCCTTCCACCTCTGCAGGTAACAGTGGAGGGAGTCGCTATATCGCAGGAGGCGTAGGTACCGGGAGCATTGGAGTTGGACAGCCCTGGCAATTTGGTGGAGGAATCAACAGTGTCTCTTACTGTAACCAAGGATGTGCAAACTCCTGGCTCGCTGATAAGTTCTGTGACCAAGCCTGCAATGTCTTGTCCTGTGGGTTTGATGCTGGTGACTGTGGGCAAGGTATAGTTACTGCTTTGGAAACATTAAGACTAAGGGGGTAAAAATCTTGGATAAGTAGAAAGGGGATTAGGATGCTTGTTGTTATTTAATTATTCTCTGTGTATCCCTTTCCCAGCCTAGCATCTAATCTGATTGTGAGTTAGAAGTAAGGAGGACACAGATTTTTAGAAAACAATAGATACTAAACTGCATCATTTTCTGTTACTGCTCCTGCTTCCAGAGGCAGGCGGAGGTTTTTTGACTCAGCAAATTTACCTTAGTTGAAAGTATATGGTGGTGGTTGAATTTGGAAACAATAAAAGGAGACTGATAAATCATTAGGATGGTTCTAATTGGATTGATAGTTTATTTAACATTCATTGATAACTTACTAAGGGAGGTTATTTTGGAAAAAAGTCGTGTTTTTTCAAATGGATGAGAATTGGAAGTCAACCATTTGAATTTGCTGCCAAGAATCACACTGTGTCTCTGTAGCAAGTCAAAGTTGGCCTCCCTGTTGATAGTTGTGATTGCCCCAGTGGTAAAAGGGGCCCTACCTCAAGGAGCTCTTGTGTTAAAAATTTCTGATTATATTAAGGTTTTGATTATTTTGTTATTTAAAGTCACTCTTAGAAAACCCAAACCCCAAGAATGAAAGGAAAATGGGGTTGGGAGGAATGGCTAGTTTTTAAAAGTCATGTTTGTGTTTTTTCCTCTAGATCATTTTCATGAATTATATAAAGTTACTCTTCTCCCAAACCAGACTCACTATGTTATTCCAAAAGGTGAATACCTACCTTATTTCAGCTTTGCAGAAATAGCCAAAAGAGGAGTTGAAGGCGCCTATAGTGATAATCCAGTCATTCGACACGCTTCTATTGCCAATAAGTGGAAAACCGTCCACCTCATAATGCACCGTGGAATGAATGCCACCACAATACATTTTAACCTCACACTTCAAAAAGAAAACAATGAAGAGTTCAAAATCCAGATAGCAGTGGAGGTAGACACAAGAGAAGAACCAAAACTGAATTCTACAGCCCAAAAGTCTTCCCCAAGTTTGGGTAGCCCCACAACCCTTCTTCCAGAGGCAGAAGTCCTGTTTGAGGATATTCCTGAAGAAAAACGCTTCCCAAAGGTTAGGAGACACAATGTGAATACAACAGGAAGTTTCCAGGAGGAGGTGAAAGTTCCCCCTGTAAATATTTCCCTCCTTCCAAAAGAGGTCCAGTTGCGTCTCAACAACTTGGATCTGCAGCTCGAAGCTGGGGACATCACTGTGAAGGGGTACAATGTGTCCAAGTCAGCCTTGCTGAGGTCTTTCCTAATGAAGTTACCGGAAGGTGAAGTGAAAATCTATCAAGCTATCGTAACAAGTAACAGAAGAAATGACAGTTTGGAGGCCCCACTGGGAAAAGAGGCTCATAAAAGCAGCTTAGGAACATCTGAAAAATCACAGAGGATGACTTCCCCAGCAGCAGATGACTACCACCAGAGTCAGAACCCACACTTGGACGCTCAGACCCAAAAACTGAGAGGTGGAAGTGTGTTAAGACAGAAGCTCTCATCTCGGGTTGATTCCCTGGAAAACCACGTAACAAATAAAAAGAAAGGCACAGGGGAGGAACAAAAGAAAAGCAGAATGGAGGAAAATGTTAGAAGTCATATAGGTGTTAATGAAGTGCTACCTGGAAGAAAACTGCAACATTATGTGGACGGCTACCTGGGCTTTTTGCCATGGGAGAAAAAAAAGTATTTCCAAGATCTTCTTGATGTAAGTTCTATCCAGCCTTGTCTTTCCATGCTCAGGAAAAATAAATAACCTTATAAATGATAATGACAGCTACTGTTTATTCAGCATTTCCCTGAGGCAGCCACTGAATGAAATGCTTCTCTCCCACCCTTTCTTTTAACTGGCCCAGTAGCCGTTAACAACAAAAATACTTTATAAGGGCATCTACTATTGTTATCCTCATTTTACTGTGTAAGTATGAATAAGTAAGGGATTCAGCTTGAGACATATCCTTGAGACATGTCCTAAGTGGTAGAACAGGGATGGTATCTTACCTTGTGTTTTGATTTTTAAAAAATGTCTTTGCTTACATTGTGCCCTCAGAGCTGATGTTTTCCTGGCTTTATTGATGTGCATAGAAGTTCATGAGCTTCCCCAACATCACCCCAGCAAGTCAGTATGATCCAGGCCTCAGTTGGAATGCTCTTCCTCCTGTGCCCTGACCTCCACATACCTGGTGTCATTTGTGTGTCTCCAAGAGCCAGGGTTGCGAGAAGAGTAGAGCAAAGAACAAGTTAGGAGGACAGATTTGTCTGCAAGTAATTGTCAGGATGTGATAAATATCTCTGTTGGTGTGAACAAAGAGCCCACAGGGAAAAATCTCTTATCTCTGCCTAGAGGTAACTGGGATAAATTTCTGGAGGAAGCTGACATTTGAAGTGTGGGTAGGAGTTGATAGACTAAGAAGATCCTGTGGTCTAGGGCCAGAGCAGACAGTGAGGGAAGCAGAGCTGGGAGAGAAGGGAAGGAAGTGGGGAACTTATCCTCACTGTCTTCAGGAATTACCTTGTATCTGGCATGGTAGGCATTTACTAATTGTTGAATGAAGGGCTTGCAGAATTCTTGTGTAGGTTTCTCACTTTCTCTCTCTCTTAATTAAAAAGGCACTATAGGCTACTGGAAAAATTGCCAGCAATGCCAAAAAAACAAGAAACAGTTAAAGGGAAAAATGTTTCCTTCCTTCCTTCCATGATCGCTCTAGTCAAGCTAATACAGTGAACAGTTGGGTGGGTGTCCTTCCAGTATTTTTTCATAGACAAGACATGCAAGCATATGTGCTGTATTGCTTTTGTTTTGTGACAGTCAACTTCACTACTGATTTAGTACAATAGTCTGTGGGTGCACTGCCCTCATCACTGCCATTGTTCACTTAACACCTGCAGATTATTATTATTATTATTTTAAAGATTTACTTATTTATGCATATAAGCACGGGGGGTGGGGGGTAAAGGCCAGAGGTGCGAGGAGGTGTGAGAGAGTCCACCAGACGGAGCAGGAGGCAGAACAGGCAGATGGACTGAAACACACTGCTGAGGGGCACAGTGGGCCAGGCAGGAGAGGTCTGCCTGCGCCATGTGGGTCACCTCCCCAGCTGGCAGCAGGAATTGAACTCGTGCTGCAGTGGCTGCAGTTTGCTTCGTAGTGCATTGCTTAACCCACTGTGCCACTAGGGAGGGCCCAACACCTGCAGATTATTTACAGTGTTCTGCAGTTTCAAATAGTGTTGCAGTAAGTACTCTTGTACATATATCTTACTCTTGAGGAAGTTGTTATTCCTGTAGGAGAAACTGCTGGGTTAAAGGACCTGGAGCATATGAAATTTGACTGAGTCCTTATAAAATGTTGCACCTCTTAATACATCCTCTAACATTATACAAGAGTCCTTGTTTCTCCACAAGCTGACAATACAAGTTAATTCCAATCTCTTTATATTTTGAACAGTTTGACTAGCAAAATACTGTGTCATTTGTATAATGTGTTCGTATTATTTGCCCATTCAGTTTTGCCTCTTAGTGGTTTTGCTAGGACTCTTTATGTCTTGTAGTATTAACACAAGTACATTGTGAAAGCAATTTTGAATTCTAGACCTTGAATTCAAAACTCAAGTATTTCTTGTTTCAGTGTCACCATCAAATTTTACTTACAAATTTTCTAAAGGTTGCATTGAATTGACTCAGGAAATCTCATAGAAAATCCCTTAAATAAACTTACATCACACCGATGTTGTTGTCTAGCCAATGTTGGTGATAAAGTCATTGAAGTTCATTTTTGTTCTGTTCTTGGGATACTTAAATGATCTTGGTGCTTATCTACTTGCCCGTCACATAGAGTTAGTGACTAGCCACCGGCACATTACACAAAAGGGCACCTTTATTTCTTGTTCGCAAAGTACACTTGTGCATTAAACGTAATGCTATGACACGTGGAATTCTTTTTTCAGGAAGAAGAGTCATTGAAGACACAATTGGCATACTTCACTGATAGCAAACATACTGGGAGGCAACTGAAAGACACGTTTGCAGATTCCCTCCGATATGTCAATAAGATTCTAAACAGAAAGTTCGGATTCACGTCTCGGAAAGTCCCTGCACACATGCCTCACATGATCGACCGAATAGTTATGCAAGAACTACAGGATATGTAAGTCTCCACAGGCTCCTAGCCAAGGCCGCTTGCGATTTGTCTCTACGCTGTGCTTTAGATTGTTGGCACTAATATTGGGTAACTAATATATGAAGGTATCATTGAAGTAAGTGGGGAGGAAAAGAGTCTGACTCCACAAATATTATCTGGTACTGGATATAGTTTGAACTCCAGGGTTCATTATGTATTATATTTGGACAGGTTCCCCGAAGAATTTGATAAGACATCGTTTCACAAAGTTCGCCATTCTGAGGATATGCAGTTTGCCTTCTCTTATTTTTACTATCTCATGAGTGCAGTTCAGCCACTGAACATATCTCAAGTTTTTGATGAAGTTGATACAGACCAATCTGGTGTCTTATCTGACAGAGAAATCCGAACACTGGCAACCAGAATTCATGACCTGCCTTTAAGTCTACAGGTGCTATATTTTTAAAGATTTATTTATTTATGCATACAAGCACTGGGGTACAGGCCAGAATCGCGGGAGGTGAGAGGATTCACTACAGAGAGCGGGGAGCAGAACAGGCAGACTGACTGAAACACAATGCTGAGGGGAGCAGCGGGCGAGGCAGGAGAGGTCTGCTGCGCCATATGGGTCCCCCTCCCTGGCCGGCAGCAGGGACGGAACTCGTGCTGCAGTGGCTGCAGTTTGCTTCATAGTGCATTGCTTAACCCACTGCACCACCAGGGAGGCCCCTGCTATATTTTTATTTTCCCTAAACCATATGATACTTTTATCTTTTTCCCTATAATTTCTATTTCCCTGCTATACTCATTTATAGCTAATGCAAGTTAAAGTATTAATGTTTAATCAGGCTACTCACAACTAGTTCACTTTTAGTGCCAAGATTAAAATCTTCAAGTTAGTATTTTATGGGATTATTTTTTTAGGCTTTTAATAGGGACTACTACAGTGTTATTTAGAAAAGAGCCAGACCACAGTTGTTCTTTTGGACTGTCTTGTGACAAGTCCATTTAGGGGCTTTGGGTTTGGCTGGCTGGAAATGGCAGCGTCATCCCCTCTACCCTAACATCCTGTAGTCCCAGGAGTAGGAGAATCCTCAGCAGTGAGTGTTAAGATGAATCTAGCTGCAGAGCACACCCTGTTGGTCCCCTGGACCATCCTGCATTAAATGGTGTCTCACAGTCCACTCTGCTCTGTGAGGAGGAGGATGATGATGATGATGTGTGTGTGTGTGTGTGTGTGTATGTGGTCTTATCCTATTCTTTACTAGGGTTTTTCTGTCATAAGAATCATGTAGTCAGGCTAACTGAAGATAGCATTTAAACAATTTTTGGAGACTGTCACATAGTCATTACTTACAATAAACATAGGTTTAAACACCTTTTTGTTTTTCTGTGTTAGGATTTAACAGGTCTGGAACACATGTTAATAAATTGCTCAAAAATGCTTCCTGCTAATATCACTCAACTAAACAACATTCCACCAACTCAGGAAGCATACTATGATCCCAATCTGGTAAGTGGCATGGGTACTTTTTTGTACAATGGAAAGTATAGTTTTAGGTGTTATTTATATCATTTCTGTAGAGCACTTCAAAATCTGGAAGTAGAGCCTATGTTTACATGTCTTCGCTGCAAAGTAGTAGCCCAGATAACCCAGAATCACCTATATCTTTCATTGGAATACCTTTTTTCCCCCCCCAGTAGATATTAAGCTGAGATTATGTGCTTTATTTCTGTTTGCATCCTGTTCACTAAGGATGTCAATGCTAACCCTGACACATTCTCATTGGCCTATCAGAACAATCCTGAGGTTAATCAAAACCAAGGAGATGTTCACCCGAGTACCATCTTTTGTCAAAGTTAAATTGTTTTAATGCTGGCACTTTTAAATTTTACCATTAGTGGCAGCAGTTAATTTGCACACAACTACATTGGGGTGTCTGGCTGGCTAAAGTGATCGGGAGGCTATTAGTTGTAAGACACATCCCAGTTTCAGTGAGGTGAAAATGAAAAAAAAAAGTATCTAAAATTGATGAAACAAGAGCATACAGCCATTGTCTACTAATCATAGCCACTAATACAATGCTTTTGGCTAATTTTTGCTTACATACAGACACGTTAGGGAAAATAGAAAGGAGAAAGTGTGCTGGGCTTCTGACTCATCCCCTGCTATATAGAACGTGCAGAAGTGTGTTCTTTTTTAAGGAAGATGATGTATACTTAGAAACAGTTACTCCTCTTGCGCTGTTACAGGCCTGATAGATTACTGAGAGATTTTCTTTTGAAAAGAAAATAAGCAGAATAAGAGTTTAATGTTTGACAAATTTCTGGCCTGAGATTTAGAATCAGTATGGCCTTTTAATACTAAAGATTAAGTAAGTTAAGGCTGCTTTACTGATGATTGCATTACTCTTGTGGGCAAATAAACTGTTTGATTTTTTTTTGTGTGTGTAACGTATATGAAGAACTGGTATGTACGCCAGAGGTGCAGGGGTGAGAGGGTTCACCAAATACAGAGTAAGGAACAGTACAGGTGGATCCACTGAAATACACTGTTTAAGAGGAGTAGAGGGCAAGACAGGAGAGGTCTGCTGTGCCATGTGGGTCAACTCCCTGGCTGGTGATCAAACTCAGGCATTAGCTAGTGGCGATAGCGCGGAAACTTAACCCAGAGGCTACCAGGGAGGCCCCAAATAAAGAACATGAGTTCAGAGCATGAGTACTAGTTAAACTGGCAGTTAACATTACTTGATAGCACTCTTAGCCAGGGTGTTGGCTTCATTACTGCAACCTCTGTGTGGGATCACACTTAAGTACTTTCTTTTTTTTTTTGTTTTGTTTTTTACTTTGATTTATTTTGCATTTGCATGAAAATATTGTACTAGAGATACAATAATTACATAAAACAGAATTTTAGAGCCTATGAATTGAAGGGGACCTTCTATATTATCTCATCTAACCTGTTAACTTACTGGGATGGAGCTAGAGTTCTGTATGACTTTTTTTTTTAATTAATATAAAATATTTTAAAATTTACATATACTTGCCATCAATTGTAATCCCCATGTATTCCCCATCACCATCTCACCAGTGCACCATCACCTCAGTCCCTCGTGCTCCCATCTTCCCACAACCCTCCCCCTCCCCTCCCCTCCCCACCAGGTGTCCCCAATCTGTCCTTGTCTCCTCATTTTTTTGGTTTCTGTGTCTTTATTGCTGTTATTGTTATTATTATTGTTCTTATTCCTTTCCTTGATCCTCCTTTGGTTCCCTTATGTCATAAGTACTTTCTAAGTAGACTATAATAATTCATAAGTTGGCTCAAATGAGTATCATATAGCCCATTTTAGTACAGTTCACAATAGAAGTTTTTTTTTTTCTGAAAAAAAATGTAACATGATTGTTTTTAATGGATACTGTGTAGTAATGTGTAATTAAAATAAGACTTTATTTACTAAAACAGGCAGTTAATCTGTGGGCTGTCATATGCCAATATATGTTTTTAGAATACTGCATTAAAGCATTCATCTTTATACGGAGTCTTGGGCACCCTTTTAAGTTTGTGCGTGAGGTGAAGGTTGTGCTATCACCCTAGTCTTGACTTTGATATAATGTCTGTGTTTCCTCATAGCCACCAGTCACTAAAAGCCTTGTAACCAACTGTAAACCAGTAACTGATAAAATCCACAAAGCATATAAGGACAAAAACAAATATAGGTAAGTAGTAAATATACTTCTCTTTGATTAGTTTAGGATAATTTTACTTACAATAGTTTACTATGAAGTATTCTTTCAAATTTATGTGAGACTACTCCCTTTAGTAATATTGAAAGATGTAGTCATTATGAGGCTGTTGTGTCTGTTCAAACTTTATAATATGCTTTTCTTTTTTTTTTTTTTTAAGATTTATTTATTTATGCATACAAGCACTGGGGTACAGGCCAGAAAGTGTGGGGGGTGAGAGGGTTCACCACAGAGAGCGGGGAGCAGAACAGGCAGATCAACGGAAGTACACTGCTGAGGGGAGCAGCGGGCACAGCAGGAGAGGTCTGCTGCACCATGTGGGTCCCCTCTCTGGCCGGCAGCAGGGATCGAACTCTTGCTGCAGTGGCTGCGGTTTGCTTCATAGTGCGTTGCTTAACCCACTGCGCCACCAGGGAGGCCCATAATATGCTTTTCTTATTGAGATTCTATTTCAATATCCACATAAGTATTTAAATCCTTTAAATATGTTTTGATAATTAGGTTTGAAATCATGGGAGAAGAAGAAATTGCCTTTAAGATGATTCGTACCAACGTTTCTCATGTGGTTGGCCAGTTGGATGATATAAGAAAAAACCCCAGGTACTGGCTTTTATTGTTAATAAACTTCATTTTTGAAGAGCACTTTTATTTATTTATTTTTAAAGATTTATTTATTTATGCATACAGTCACTGGGGTACAGGCCAGAATCACGGAAGGTGAAAGGATACCAGCGTGGGGAACAGAACAGGCAGACTGACTGAAACACACTGCTGAGGGGAGCAGCGGGCGAGGCAGGAAAGGTCTGCTACGCCATGTGGGTCCCCTCCCTAGCCGGTGGCAGGGATCGAACTCGTGCTGTAGTGTCTGCGGTTTGCTTCATAGTGCGTTGCTTAACCCACTGCACCACTGGGGAGGGCCCTGAAGAGCACTTATAGCCAAAAACTTAAAACAAATGGAGCACAAAGTACAGAGAACTGCCAGAACTTTAAAAATTATCTTTAATCATGTAAATAAATGTAAACAAAAGACAATAAGAATAGACAGAAGGCTTATGTCTGTTTGGGGCAGATGGAAAATGCAGTATTTGAAGTGAAGGTAAAGCAGTGCTTTGAGATGTACACTATATACTGTACAGCCAGTGTAGACATCTGAGAGTTGGGTGGTGAGAGCTGTTCAGGGGGGTGGAAGGGAGGTCATAGAGCCCAGCTCGCCCACCCTTTCTGTAATAGACTTTCCAGAGAAATTGTTTTGGTGATTTATCTTTATATTCAAAGTAAAGTTCAGACTACTTTCTGAGGAAAGAAAAATGCTAGCACAAATGTTAACATTGGTCCTGGAAGCTTCGTCCTTCTTTTGGGGAAGAATAAATGTTGAGGTTTCCATAAACCTTGAATGCATAAAAACACAACAGTTTTCAAAGGGCATTTGGAAGCAACTGGGGAAATCTGAATACACACTATTACTTTTTTTTTCTCACTTCTTCCAAAATAAAGTCATTCTCCTTTGTACCACAAGACAATACACCCAAGGAATTTAACATAGACTAAATAATACCATCTGATGGTAGCATTCTCTGTATTTGATTGGCATATCTCTTTAGTATCCTTTATTGAAAGCAGTCCCTGAGTTTAGAGACTAGATAGAATAATGAACTTTCACAGCCTGTCACTCAGATAAGGAGTAATTTATGATTTATCTTGTTTCATCTAAATATACCCACTCCTTTTCTATTAAGTCCTGATTGTTTTTAAGGAAATCTCAGACATTGTATCATTTTATCTGTAAATTTGTCCATATAGATCTCTCTCTATATATTATTATATATCTTTTATAAGGACTCTTTCAATATTACCCAATACTCTTTCAATATTACCCTTTATGTATTCCTTTAGATTATACACTATCTGGTCAGGGTACACATTACCCCAGCTGTCTTTTACACTTTATCGTAGCCAAAAGGCCAAGAAGCGATTCTGCAGTTGTCTTTTATAAGCACTTATGTTTTTAAGTTTGTTGTTCTGAAGTGACAGCCAATAAATTCATTGCAGTTAAGTCTGTAGGTTCCCTTCCATTTGTCTCCTCCCTCTGTGTGTATGTGTGTGTGTGTGTCTATTCATGAGATGATGACTGGGTTATAAATTCCGTAGTCCTCCTACATGGTGGACCTCTCTGATTGTATCCCAGTTGTTTAACATGATCTGTATCTCCTATATTTCCTGTAAAATGGTAGTTGATATGAGAACTTTATTAGATTTCGGGTTAGAATTTTAGCAAGTGATATTATCACTACCTGTTGTTTTAATGGACCCCCACTTTAGTGACTTGCCTTGAAAAGAACTTGAAAGAAGTAGGGAAGCATCTGCTTTTTTTCACCAAAACTAGCTTCTCATCACTTGAAGACATATTGAGAGGAGGTCATCTAACTAATAGAACTTGTACCTGTGAGACACCATCCCTATCTCTATGATCCACCTGACTATTCTTAGCAATGTAACTGTCAGTTTGGAGAAATTCATGTTAGGTACTTGCTGATTTCCTCCTTGCCTACTAACAAAATGCTACAGTCAATGAACTACATTTATAAACAGAAATCATAAAGTGAATTTACTCTTGTAACTAGAAAACATGAATTGTTCAAAGATTATCTTTTCTAGTTCTTTTTTTCAGGCAAAGAATGCCTAAAGAAAAATTTCACAGACTATTACTCTCCCGAAGAATTCTGTCAGCAAATATAACAATTTGGGACTTAAGCCCACTTAAAATATGCTTGGGGTCCATAGTTCTTGTTTGCTAGATCATCATCAGCCTTATGATGACCAGTGACTCTGGTCTCTGCCATTTCCAGGAAGTTTGTTTGCCTGAATGACAACATTGACCATAATCATAAAGATGCCCAGACAGTGAAGGCTGTTCTCAGGGACTTCTATGAATCCATGTTCCCCATACCATCCCAGTTTGAGCTGCCAAGAGAGTATCGAAACCGTTTCCTTCATATGCATGAACTGCAGGAATGGTGAGTTCTTTTTTTTGTGTGTGTGTATTTTTTTTTTTTAGAACGATGAAACTTCTTTAATATGTTATTTGTTCTAATTTCTTTGTAAAAATGCACTGCATGTTGGAAATGTGTATTAACATTTTAGGATTGCCTCCAAGGTTGGGTGTTTTCAGACCTTGTCTCTGCTAAGTCCTGCACAGGGTGACCTATTTGCTTTCTTCTCTCTGAACAGGAGGGCATATCGAGACAAACTGAAATTTTGGACCCATTGTGTACTAGCAACATTGATTATGTTTACTATTTTCTCATTTTTTGCTGAGCAGGTAAGTTAAATGTATTTCACATGGATATAACATTATCTCCTTGGTACATTAGATTCTGGTTCTTTTAGAAAAAGAAGTCTATAGTAAGTAAATTTCTGCCATTGGCTTATAGCTCATGTCAATATTTCAGAATATTCAGCCAGCAAACATAATAGCCTTTTATTCATTTGTCTTATAAATCCAGTGGGTTTGTGTTTTGTTTTTTTTTTTAACTTGGAACTCAATAGGTTAATTTGTAGACTTTAAGCTAAAAGTAAAAAGCTCTAAAGGATCAGCCCTTCATCTGTGTCTGCAGAGAACAGGAATCTGGTAGGCAGGAGAGTGAGGAGAGAGGAGAAAAATAAATCCCCTGTCCTCTCTGCCACCCTGTTCTCAGCTTACTGGAATCAAATTCCTTAACCTCTACCACACTCACAAACAAGCCAGCCCAGACTGCCTTTTTCTCTGTTCCACATCCCTCTCATCATCCAAACATCATGGTGACTTACGCTTGAATAAAGCTCTTGCTTCCACCTCAAGACAGACTAGTGTCATGGGGTCCCAAATTAAAACCATAAAGAATACATTTGGTTTTTCTTGTTGAAACTTTATCATGATGGTGGTCAGGTTTTCTATTTCAGATATAGATGGGTAACCTCTTTCTATGAAAAAGAAGTTTTCAAGTTCTAAACTGCTAATTTACAAATAAACTTGTATTATAACCCACTTTTAAATTGGGTATTGGAGAAAAAATGGTGTTAGGATTTTAATATAAGTTTGGTTTTTTTTTTTAAAGAATTCTGTACTATATAGGTAGTCATTTTCAAGCCCAAACAGTGTCTTAATGGCTGTACAGAGCCAGTTTCCTTCAACAGAAAGACTTGACAAACAGATTATCTTGAAAAAAATATGCCTGGTGATGACTGTGGAAAACTGTAGCCATCGGTCTTTTTAAAAAATGAAGTTTGGGTCAAAATAATTTCAATTCTGGTGAGTTAAACATCTTGTGGGCATATCTAGGGTTACTGACCCTACGAAGCCAAACAAAATTAATCTTGGTTTTGTTTGCGGGGAGGGATGATGGAGACTTGTTTGCTGTCTGTTTTGTGCCTTTTTGTTTTTTACGTATAATGCTGTGGAAATGATTGAGGTCATAGGAGACTCAGAAAGAGAGTTTAATGTACTTACAGTCTTTATTCAACACAGAGCATTAAGATTAACTTTCTGTCACTATTTAGTTAATTGCACTTAAGCGGAAGCTATTTCCCAGGAGGAGGATACAGAAAGAAGCTAGTCCCGATCGAATCAGGGTATAGAAGATCTTCATTTGAGAATCATCTACCTCAGCATTCACTGAGCATTTTAAAACTCAGCACACAGAGAGGATGTGATGCTCAGCCAGCTCAGCCTGAAGAAGAGACATCCAGTCCAGCACTCGTATTATGGCATGAATATAGCACACTGACTAGGAGCTGTTTAACCAACACACTGAAAACTTGTATGTTGAGCAGCTCTGAACTGGTCTTACATTTAAAGCATTTACTCATGGACCTGCCATTCTTTATATGAAAAGGCTCACCGATGAGAGATGCCCGCTTAAGTCCCTACCACAACCATTGCGACACCTATGCCAGCTTGGGAGCACTTGTGAAGAGCCCCTGTCTTTGCATTCCCAAACCCTTTTGTGATGGTTTTACATTTTTGTTTTTCTTTTTCCCATTTCTCATTTTAAAAATAAGTAGTTACTAAGTTAATTAGTAATTCTTCTGAAAACAGTGAATTGGGATGTCTAAATATGTTTTTATCGCTGTTATTTAAATAACACAGCAATATCACCTCTTATTGGCATTATCTAAATTATGACTTTTATTAATGTTTTAAACCACTTACAACAACTGACTTCTGAAATAACTTTGTACTTATTTACTTTCAGCCCCTAAGGATACTGTGATTCAAGTGGAGGCCTCATTATAAAGGGCTAGGGTTAAGTAGCAGAGCTACTTTCCAGATGTAATTATGTTTTGGAACTGTACATATTAAAACAAGCGCCTCCTTTTAGAAATGAGTAGTGCTGGTGGCTGCAGGGCTGTCTGCTTCATACTCATCAGTATAGCCCAGTAATGCTCTCTCCCCATCAGTTTCATATAATGCACAACGGTCAGCAAACTTTTTTCTGAAAAGAGCCACACAGTAAATAATTTAACAGTCCTTTAAAAATGTTAAAAAGCATGTTTAGCTTGCAGCTGTACAAAAACAGAACTCCAGCTGGATTTTGACCCACAGGCCAATGTTTGCTGTCTGCTGAGAGCGAGAGTTGATATTTTTAAGTATCTGTAAGCCCTGATGTTCAGCCATATTTTATTTATGTCATACAGGGGATTTCTGGAGACCGGATTCCATGAGTCCTTTCTGAACTCTGACAGGTACTTAGATCATGATCTTAACAGTATTCTTTCAAACTGGCATACATACTTTGTAAAAAAGAACTTGTAATGTAAATACTATATTTGTGCTGTAAGTTAATGTATTTCAAAAACTGAAGTCTCATAAAAACTTATGTTTTGTGTGATGCTGTGATTTCTAAATGTTTGAGGAGTTTATTGATACCAAGATTCAGCAATCACTAGCATGCTACACCCGTGTCAGGTGTGCTGAACTACCAAAGCTAAGTGGAAAGCAGTGTATGGAGAGTATTAAAACATACTGGAAAATATCATTTTATGGGGCAAAAATAAATTCTAAATGGAATTTTTTATATGGTAAAAATTTAGGGCACCTCTGGGTATCAGTCTAAAAGTGCGGAAAAGAGAAGGAAAACACCATCCTTTGAGGTGAACACAACCCCACACCAAAGCCGAGCTCAGTTATCACAAGAAAGGATAAATACAGACCAGTGTACCTGAAGGAATCTCAAATAAAACAGTGAGTCTCAAGATATCAGTTATTCCCCAAAGCAGGAACTTGCCTCTGGGAATGCAGAATTGATGGCAATATTTGGAAACCACTGTTCACATCAGCTGGACCAAAAAAGTAAACCACACGATCATCTCCAGGGACCTTTCTCTTAAATCGATTACTAGGGATTTTTGGAAGCAAGGACTCTAGCAAATGATTTCCCATTATTCAGTAGTTACCAGGATTTTGCCAAACTTGTTTGCTTCATTCTTTTATATTTTCTTTCTTAATAAACCTTTAAACAACCTCTACCCAGCAGTCAGGAGCACTTCAATTGTTAAAGGCAGGTGAAGGAACTTCTTGGTATAACTGTGCCTTCTCTTTTGCCTTACAAGAGCTGTGTCTAATTGAGCACATTCTGTGTGCTAAATGCAGAAATTAACTCAATCTTCTCAAGGAAAAAAAAATAGGGGTGCAGGATATACCCTGTGAGGGCTGTTAACTCCGCACCACTCGTGCCTACCTCGCTGTGGGTCAGCTTTTCTTCTCATGGTGGGGTGATGCTGTTACAGGACAACTTTAATATAAAATGGGTTTGCTTGACTGGGTTGTTTGAAAGGCACTTATAATGCTTTAATTGCAGGTACACACAACAAAAGTTAATAAAGGGTTTTATTTTTAAGAGAAGGGAAAAGAGTGTAGTGAATAACACAAGGAGAAGAGAGGGATACAGATCTGTAAATGTTTTATTAGTTTTTTGGAGCTGGAACTTAATGGCATGTTGAGAGCTGGCTCCCAAGGAAAAGAGAGAGGCCCCCAAGGTCCACATGTTTGCTTTTATACTTAGCTTGGCTGCTTAACCTTACTTTTAGGTTTTAGTGATTTGATTTTTAATAATGACTTTATGGGATTTGTAGTTTTTGGATTTTGTAGGTTTGGAATGGGGCTTGAAGTCTATAACCTATTTGTGTAATCCATTCAGGGGGGTCTTTTCCCCCCTAACAATGCCAGCTCCTGACTCACATCTCCAGAGAAGCAGGACGCTCCATTTCCAACTCTAGCACAGAAAATCCCGAGTGGAGATTTTTATCAAAAGGAAGGGAGGGATGCTGGACTGACAAAACACTGCCGTTTCACAGAATAAAGATTGGGTGAAAGACCGTGTTCCTGGATTAGGTCAATTGGAGCAAGCTGTAATACTTGAAAGCAAATGGAAGAGTCAAATCTGTCAATTAGAATACAGCAAACTCTTAACAGTTTTCATTATTGAAAGGATTCAAAGGAAAGTACAGTACCTGCCATGTAATGTTCCATAAACGGTTCTCAGTCATGGTTATTGTGGTTCACAGTGGATCCAAAATTATCTTTCTGAGCTTCCATCTGCTTTTCTTCCCCTGCCAGTCTCCCCTCTGGCCACACACTGGCGGCCATATCACATTTCCCCCAAATGTACTGTGCACTTGTAATACTTTTACCCCCTTGCAGAAGCTGACCTTGATGCTTGACCTGTCTTCCCTTTCCTTATCTATTTGTTAAACTCCTACTCACATCTCAAGTGCCTCAGTTCTTTGAGACAATAGGAATTAAAGAATATCAAAGGTTTTAAATAACCATGACAAGGCGCTCCATCACTAGTTACTAAGGAAAATGAGAAAATACTTTGTCAGGAATCCAGATTATTGAAGTGAATGATGATCTGACTGGAGCAATGTTAATATGGTTTTCTAGAACACAAACTTCAATGATGCAATTTGAAAGAATTAGTCAAAATCTAAAGCTCTTACTAGGTCAAAGGAGTAAAACATGATTAAATGCAAACACACCCTTTAAATTGGCAGTAAATTTAGGAAGGTACAAATGTCGAAATATATTTTTAGCGCTTCCCTGCTTATGTAGGGGGTTAAATCTCAGCACTATGATGTTGACAGCAGCCACTGCAACACAAATTTGATCCCTGGCCAGGGAGATGACCCACATGGCACAGCAGACCTCTCCTGTCTCGCTTGCTGTTCCTCTCAGCAGTATATTTCAGTAGATCCACCTGTTCTGCTCCCCACTCTGTCTCTGGTGGATCCTCTTAACCTCCACAACCCTGGCCTACACCCCAGCTCTTGTATGCATAAATAAATCTTTAGAATATATGTTTTATTTCGGGGGAAATATATAAATGCAAAGAAAAAAATGGAAGGAAATAATACTTCCAATTGAAAAGTATGTATTTTGGTAGATTGTGAATAAATTTCATTTCCTTCATAAATCACCTAATAATTGTTTTTCAATGAATATTCATCACTTGTAACTATAACAATTTAATATTAAGTATTAGGTAGGCTGAAAATGACCCATTCTAAATTTTTAGTGGAAAATAGAATGCTTTCTATTAGCCAATTCTAGGGAGGCTAACTTTGAAAATCCATTAAATGCCCTAGGTTCCATTATAAAAGACTTCATATAAAGAAACAATCATTTAAATTCTTGTATTTTTATTTAGTTGGGTAGGAATTAAATTTGAATGTAGATGAGTTCTCATTTAGAACTAGAAAAATAAAGAGAAGATACAATCCAATCTTGATTATTCATGGGCCAGGTCACTCATTCACATCTTTTGTTCCTTATTTTTCACCCTTTTGCTTCCTAACCTTGAGAAAATAAGGCAATGGCATTATTAAGTCAAACAGATGGAGATGCTGAGCTACCCTTGTTAGTGGGACAAACCAGTTAGATAGTTTGTGAGCATAGCCTGGGGAATCTTGAAAACACAAATATCCAGTCCCCACCCACAGAGTAATTCAATAAATCAATAAGTATAACAAGAACTTTAATCTTACCTGTGATGGAGAATTATAAAAAGAAGGCCTTAAAGACATGCCATTTTAGGGCCTCCCTGGTGGCGCAGTGGGTTAAGCAACACACTATGAAGCAGACCTCAGCCACTACAGCAC
Source organism: Galemys pyrenaicus (assembly GCA_019455555.1). NCBI lineage: Eukaryota > Metazoa > Chordata > Mammalia > Eulipotyphla > Talpidae > Galemys > Galemys pyrenaicus. Next base: position 28,437,216 of record JAGFMF010011752.1, on the reverse strand, counting down.
GAGTTCGATCCCTGCTGCCGGTCAGGGAGGGGACCCACATGGTACAGTAGACCTCTCCTGCTGTGCCCGCTGCTGCCCTCAGCAGTGTACTTCTGTTGATCTGCCTGTTCTGCTCCCTGCTCTTTCTATGGTGAATCCTCTCACCCCCCCGCACCTCTGGCCTGTACCCCAGTGCTTGTATGCATAAATAAATATTTAAAAAAAAAAAGACATGCCATTTTACATACACTAGAGTGGCAGAATTAAGAAATCTGACTATATCAAGAGATAATTAGTATATTCAACAGTGGTGTCTAGTATATTCATCAGTGGTGTTGGGTAAATGAATTAATCAGGCTATTAACACCACTGGCCTCTGTGGGAATCACCTGTGACCTTGACGCTGCTAATACAGGAGGTGCTGGGGAGTGTGGGCTCAGGGTCGCATGCCTGATGGTGGAACACCTGGAGTATGGTGTGGGCATGTGTAAGTGGGCATGCCTGTTCCTGGAGGTTGAGGATATAAGGGCCACATTACAAAGTGGAAAGCAAAGTGGAAGGGCTATGAAAGGCCCAGTGATTACAGAGAGGCAGGACCATGAGCAACAGCTGCAACAGAGAGCCCAAAGAGAAAGTAAAGATTGTCAAGGGACTAGGAGTCCTGCCAGCCTCCTGGCCCTCTGTCCCACCTGCTTACTTTGCATCTGGTTGCCCCATTACAAATGGGAATACACTCTGTGTATGGGTGTATAAATTGGAAAACAGTTTGCTGGCACTACTGTCTCGTAGCCTAGCAACTCTGTAAAAACTTGAGTATATATACATTAGATTGTAATATTCACAGCAGCACTGTTCATACAGGCTGCACTCTGGAAATAACCTACATGTCCAAGGACAAAAAAAAAATATTAACGAATAGGGCCTCCCTGGTGGCGCAGTGGGTTAAGCAACAACCTATGAAGCAAACCGCAGCCACTGCAGCACGAGTTCGATCCCTGCTGCCAGCCAGGGAGGG
>JAGFMF010011752.1:28414244-28436172 GCA_019455555.1 Galemys pyrenaicus | reverse complement strand
TCTGCCTGTTCTGCTCCCCGCTCTCTGTGGTGAATCCTCTCACCCCCCACACCTCTGGCCTGTACCCCAGTGCTGGTATGCATAAATAAATAAATCTTTTAAAAAAAATATTAACGAATAAAGCGTGGGGAATACTATACAGCAGGAAAAAAACTATAGCCACTTGTTATGAGGTAAATTCTCTTAGCAACAAGTTGGGGAATAAAAAAAAATAAGTGACAGAATCCCACGCAGAATATGGCACAAATCTGGGCAAGGTTTTTTAGGACCCAGATACGAGGCAACGAAACCTAGGAAGTGGGAAGGACAAATGATTTATACAAAGTTTAGAATAATTTTTAAAAATATCCTTGCACTGCATGGTGAGTGGTGGTGAATTTCCTGAACTGACTCCAAGGGTTTTAGTAAAGTTCTACTTCACCAACTTTGGTAGCGTGTTCATCATATTTCATAACCTATGCGTTATTTTGCAACTTTAAAGTATTTTAAAAATCCAAAGTAAATTAGAAAAAGACACTGAGAAACTATGCGTCGCACCAGCAGTAGTGCCCGGATGTAACCCAGGTGCCCTGCCTTAGCCCCTCAGTGGCAGAGGCCCACGAGGGGCGGAGCTCCGTAGCCTGCTGTGCGCTTGCGCATGAGCCCAGCCAATCAGTGGTGTACAGGGGGCGCTTGCGTATGAGCCCAGCCAATCAGTGGTATGCAGGGGGAGGCGGGGTTGGCTTTTCCCGCCTGACCAAAACCAAGTACCTCAGACAAGCTTCGAGCGTCGAAGACTCCAGAAGTCTTGTCTTCAGGTGAGGAGCTGCGGTGGAGGAGGCCGGCGTGGCAGGCCTTTAACTGTGGTCTCGACTTTTGGGCGGTTTTATTCTTTCTTGGTGGGGTTATGTTTGTAGGGAGTTGTCTAGTGTGAGAGTCCAGGCCGCGGTCACTCTTGACTCGTGAGGTAAATTACGGGGTGGACGCTGACGGGAAGACGAGGCCGGTGGCCTGGCGTGGGCAGGCCGGGCCTTGAGCGACCTTGGGGCCTGTGGAAGGCCTCAAGGCGTGCGGGAGGCTGCGGGGCGTGCGGGAGGCCGCGGGGTGTGCGGGAGCAGGCGGCGCTGGCGTGGACCAGCTCGCGAGGCCGCGGGGTGGGGAGTGGGGCCTGGTCGTCGGGTCTCCCCACGCTCCCCATCCTGTGAGAAACAAGTCCGTGACCGAGGGCCCCTCTCCGGCGTCCTCGAGGGGGCGCACCTCACGCGGCGGCCGGGTTCCCGTGCCCCTTCCGGTGTCTGTGTGGCCCTGAGCCTGTGAGCGTCCCTCTTGCCCACCGCACCTGTCGCCGGACCGGCCCCAGGGGCACCCTGTGGCCTCGCGAGCCGCGGCCCGGGCTGAAGCGGGCTGGGGCGTTGTGCAGGCGTCGGCCCCGTGCGCCTGTTGGGGGCTGGAGGGACGCGGCCCAGCTGACTGGGGGCGCCCGGGGAGGCGGCTGCGCGGAGTTCTAAGGCCTGACGCCCCGGTCGAAGTCACCGGCTCACTTAGTAGGGAGGGGCCTCGCGGCGGGCGGCTTGAGAGCTCTGCTTTCTAGTCAGAGGTGTAGCCATGGTGCCGATGGGGAGGAAACACTCGGGCAGGCCCGCGAAGACCCAGGAGGAGCAGGCCGCGAGGGCCTACGATTTCGGCAAAGAGGAGAAGAAAGGGCTGCGCCGCCTGGAGGAGGATGCTGCAAAAGGTACCACGGGTGGAGTTGGGGGGCGGTGGCCCTGCCCTTCCTTCCGGTCTGCTCCTGTGAGCTGTGATCAGCTCTTGTTGGTGACGCGCTGTCCACAGCTTTCTCGCTTGGAAGTTGCATTGTTGCCTTTGCTTGGAGCCTGGCTGCTAAATAGTGCGCGACCCGTAATGCCGTTGCAGAAAGACTTGCAGTTTGTGCCTGGAATTTAGTGGGGGGTCCTGGTCTAATGCGCAGGAAGCATTGCATTTCCTTATGTCTGCTTGAAAACGTGGACGCCAGGAACCGCTCAAAAAGAAGCTGTTACCTCATTGAAAGTAACCTCATTGAAAGTACCTCATCCGAATAGCATCCATAGTTTCAAAATTATTTTACTTTGTTATTGTCAATGCAGGAAAGATCTCAATAATTGAGAAGCATGGGAAGAAAAGGAGTTCTGCAGGAATAATTGAAGAGATGGGGTAATGTGCTTCAATTGATTTTTGCCTTTAAACAAAATGTTTTAAGAAATGCTTGGTTTGGTTGCCCATCGAAAATTGTGTGAAATACTAGGTGATAGCTCTTCCAAAAGAAGCATTATATTTTAATGGATCCTTAATTAAAAGTTTTTTAAATTTTCTCATAGGGGTGAAGTGCAGACTATGCTGGAAAGATTTGGAGGTATGTCGTTTGTATTTAAATAAAATTGCTTTAAATTATAACTTCCGTAGTAGGAAATGTTACTCAGTGGACTAGAAGATGGTAGCGAATGTTTTTCTTGCATATGACTTTGAGTATAGGTGATTCAGTTTCATAGATTTCCTTATTTAACCTTTTTTGATTGTTGTGGTGGAAAGGGGGTGTGCTACTAAAAATGGCAAGGTAAGAATGGTGCTTTATTTTATACATGTGTGAATTTAATGGACTGTGAAGTTTTAGAAAATAAAATGGATGGGAAGAACCTCTACCCTCTGTGTGGACTCTCTTGCGGACTAAGTGATACAAATACACCTATCTGTATGTATGTCAGTTTATTTTCTCAGTTCATTTTTGATGACATTGCTATGTTCTTTAGGAGAGGCAGTGTAAATTGAGACTTTAAAATAACCATTTTTACATTATTAAACTATGTAGTTGAGATTAAGGATAACTTTGCTATCTAGTAAGATATAGTCAGTTTAAATTTTAAATGATATGTCATCAGTTACATCAACTACGTTAGAGGAATAATGCTTTTTAAAAGTCAGTATTTTATATCTGAAAGGATTATTCCATCAAGTCTCGAAAGAATTGCTCTTGGTGACAGAATATTTGGTTGTCTTATAAATTTATTACTTTCCATATTAAAAACTATAGGATATTTACATAATAGTTTAATTATGATTCTTGCAAAATAATTACCAATGGGGGAATCAATATACATGTGTTAGCAAAGCATTATTTCAAACTTTGAAAATTTTATGAACTACAGTAGCTAATGAAGGGTAAAATGGCCTGTGAAAAGCTCCATAAAGATACTTAAATTAGTTCCTGACTGAATAATTTAGATACTTATATTAAAATTTTTCTGATTAATTAGTAAAAAATATACTTGAAAGTGTCATTTTTAAAAAATATTCTGTATAGCCATTTTTGATCTTTAAAATTGGATAGTTCTGTGTCTCATGAGTCCTAGCAATAATTCTATTAGAAGGTATTTTATAAGTTTTTAAAAATTTAGTCCTTATTACAATTTCACATAAGGAAATTGAAGTTTGTTTTTGAGACTCTTTGTTTCATTTAATAAGCTCTTTTTAATCATTTCTAAGTTAAAATCTCTCAGGTGAATCAGCACTGAGATAATAAAGTTTTCTCAGAGAAAAAAGCAAATAATTTTGCTTTTTAGTGTTATTTAGCAACAATAGCTTTGCTTTTTAGTGTTTTTAAATTTCATTTTAAATGTTGTTCCAAAACTGCTGGGTGAACTTTACCCATATTTATTTGAAAATGTAGGAACAAAATTTTCTTCAACACTAAAGTTTAAGGAATATTTATTTTAAATATAGTTGACATTAACAAGGCTCTTCTCGCCAAGAGAAAAAGATTTGAAATATATACCAAGGCTTCTATCAAAACCAGTAACCAGAAAATTGAGCAAGTTTGGAAAACTCAACAAGAGCAAAGGTAAGGTGATTGGGTTTTTCACAGCCACAGCATACATATCATACTGTAGTATTCATTTGTACAAGAAAAATACTTTTCATCTTCTATTTATTAGGATTGGGATAGCTAGTGAAAAATATATTTGTCTTGGGTGCTTCCCTGGTCACTTAGGGGGTAAGTCTCAGTACTATCATGCTATCATAACTGCAGCCTGCGTTTGATCCCCAGCCAGGGAAATAGCACACATAGGGCACAGCAGACATCTCCTGTCTAGCCCCCTGCTCCCTTTAGCAGTGTATTTCAGTAGATCCACCTCTATGCTTCCCACTGTCTTTGGTGATCCTCTCCCCATACTTCTGGCCTACACCCCAGTTCTTCTAAATAAACAAAAACAGGTAGGACCACTTTAAAAATATATATTTGTCTTGATTTTTCTCTAAACAAATCCCTTAATATCCTTTAACGTTGTTCATTTAAAAATTTGAGATATATTTCCTAAAAATAAAGATTCTTGCCCCCTTTTAAATAACAGTTGGATTTTTTTTCATGATAAAAGTAATTTCCATTCATTCTAGAATACACTGGCTGAATAAAAAGTCATAAATCTTCCATTTTGTGATAATGAATTAACAGTGTAGAAGAAGATAATCATATTGTAAATAATTTGTATATTTTAAATTAATTCTTGTATTATATAAAATCATTTTGCCAAAATGGGGGAAATTTAAATGACATATTGTTTGGAAATCTTATAACAACTTCACTCTATCATAGTCAGAACGTATAATCAGTAGAAGAAAATAAAAAAACTGCTTGAAGATAAAAATCTTTCTGGAAATCATATTTATAAATAGTTTTTAGAGCTTTAGCATGGAAGAGTGCTTTTTTTGATGGTTAGGAAAATAAATACTTCTGAAATCAGCATCACAATTTTACTTCTCATATCTCACAATTTACATTTATCTCCTTTTATTATGAATTAGGTCAAATCTTGTTTTGAAGATTTTTTTCATATCAGTATAAAATATGAAAACATTCATTGTTTTGCAGGCAGAAGCTTAGCCAAGACTTTTCTCAGCAGTTTCTGACTTTGTTTCAGCAGTGGGATTTGGATGTGCAGAAAGCTGAAGAACAAGAAGAAAAACTAGCTGTTAGTGTCATACTTTTGTTTATTATTAAAATCGATAATTAGGTATCAAATAGGAATAGAGAGCCTATCCTTATAGCATATAATGGAACTCATCCTGGTTTCATTATGCATTGGTAAGTGTTCTGGTACTGATGAAATTAAAAACAAGTACAAACACACATACAGTATTCCTAAAATCTGTTGGTCTTTTCTTCCTGTATTGTGGTACCAAGTGATAGAAAATTGTTAAAGTAAAAAAAAGAAAATTTATAAAATTGCTAGAAGTACACAAGGATTGTTGGTTTATTTAAAAGTATAGAGGGTGGTAGTTGTAGCTTCAGGCATTGCTGAATGGAATAGGGAAGGAATCCTTATGCATTATCTCTGGCTTTCTCCAGTTCTGAGAAGATTCTCTCAATAAGGGCAGCAAGAGAGATTCTTGCAATACTATAATTATAAGTTTAGTAACCCTGTGGGACTGAAGTAGTCTTCTTTTAGTAGCTCTGGCAGAAAAGTCTTCTGGGAGAGTATCATTCATCTAGTTTGACTCATTCGCCCATTTCTGAACCAGACATTATAATCAGAACATGTGGTCTTAAGGACTTGCTGCCTGTCCACCTTTATGGTAAATGGAGGTCAGCTCTAATCTTTGTAGATAGATAGATATTAAAAAAACTACATTAGCTATCCTGTCATTGTAAAATTATTACACATATCTAGGAGTTCAAGTAATATTAATTTAGGAGTTTGGTGTAAAGCTTAGTTTTAAAAACTATTAGGATGCATATGAAACATCTAAGGGGAGATGTTGAAGTAGCCTCTGGTGTCCAGATCTGAAGTTCAGTATGGGTTGAACATACAAAGTTGGGAATACCCAATGTACAGATGGTATTTAAGTCATGAAATTAGGTATCAGGGAGTGATTGTAAAAGAGAAGTCTGAGATATAAAAGAGAAGTCTGAGAACATGGAATAAGTACTTCATTCAATGTTTAGAATTCCAGAAGCTAAGGAAGAACCAATAAGGGAGACTGAAACTGAGTAGCCTAATAGTAGAAAACCACTCTAAGTGAAGAAAACCTTTTACAGAAAGAGGGCTGATTTTTGTCATATGCTCACTAAGGTGCATTTGGCATTGTGGAGGTCATTGTTCTTGATCATGATTTTGTTGGAATATTGAGTGCAAGAACCTGACTGGAATGCATATGCGACAATGGGAAAGAAATGGGTTGTTAGCTTGAATAGAAAAGGAATGGGTTTTTGCTTGTTTTCTTAAAAAAAAAAAAAAAATGGAGAAAGCCCTGCATGTTTGTATGCTGGTAGGAATAATCTCAAAGGGTTAAATTGAAAGGTGGGGGGGGAGGCGACTGCTGATTCTTGAGAATGTATGGGACATGTGAAGAAGTTGGCTTTAGCAGGGAACAAGGACAGATCATCCTTAAAACAGGAGAAGGCAAAGCATGTGAGCACAGACGGATATGGGTGGGTAGGTAGTAGCTATAGTAATGGGAGGCTAAAAATTGTCTTTGGGTTGCTTGTTTCCTTGGTGAAATAATTAAGGCCATCAGATGGTGGAAAAGATGTTGCCTCTCTCTGAGGTCAAATGAGAGGTGTGAAATACTTTTCTGAGAGAGCCAGTGAATGGCCTAAGGAAATACAATTGTCAAACAACTTTAAGGGTGGAATTGAGTTTCATTAATATAATGATCATGAAGTGAGTGCTGTGGGTTTTTTCCAGTCATGGCCAGTTGCAAGGATGCACACAGAATAGCCAGAGAGCTGGACTTTTACATGTTTGGGGTTTAGCTAAATGAACACAACAGAATAAGAAGGGAGCAAGGTCTATATACAAAGGAGTAATTTAATGATTGATCACAAAATTTAAGCTGGGAAAGAGAAAAGTGAGGATATGGGAATAGGTAGGGAACAATGTATAAAATATGTAGGATGAATGGATTTTAGGTCTTGATAAAGACTATTGAGCTGAAGTACTTTTAAGAGCATGAGCTAGAATAGTAGAATGGTAGTGGTTGAATAGTGGAATAATGGAGAAATGGTATATAGAATAATGGTTAGTCTGAATTCTGTTTAGAATCATGTTTTGGTTTCATCAAATGGAGACCCTGAACAAATATTTGTCTTTTTGCCTCAATTTCTTGAAGTACCTTTGTCATAATTGTTTTGAGTAGTAAATGACTTAATATGTAAGTTTATTTAGTAGTTCAAAATAATATCTAACACAAAGTTAATGTTAAATTTGCTCTTACTAATACTATATAAGGATTACAATCACTTGTAATGACAAGTTCCAGAGTTTGAGTATGTATGTGAAGGGCTACTAGGGTGATAGCCTACCTTCCTCCAATGATTTTTGTCTAAGGAACTGAAAGGCCAGCATTATTATTATTGAAGGATCACCTCTATTGATAGTGAAAGCACCAAGAATGAAGAGATGTTTTTAGTATTACTATTTCCTACTCAATGACTAGTAGTATTACTGTTATATATTAGTGGTGCACAGGTTATCTGAACTAGGTCATAATGGTTACTATAACCATTGATTTTAAAATTATTCATTTTAAGTTTAATGTAGAATTGTTTTATGCTAAATTTAAAATTTACCAAAATTTTTATCATCACTTTTTCTATTTGTAGAATATATTTCGACAACAACAAAAGATTTTTCAGCAATCTAGAGTTGTTCAGAGCCAACGACTGAAAACAATTAGACAGTTATATGAGCAGTTCATAAAGGTTTGTTGTATTTGGTAACACAATTTCTTATAAAACATGCTTTATATATGGAACTAAAGGTAATTTTTCCAAGTTCATCAGAAAAAACAACTTACACATTTTTAATTCTTAAATACATTCCATTCTGAATTCTAAGTGCAAAATTTTTTCACTGTAGCATTGAAATGTTTTGTGGAGATTATTCAAAAAGGAATGACCACAGAATTTTACCTGAAAACGTACATATTGTGCATAAAAATCATACTTTATTAAACACAGTAACAGTAGGTCTCTGTTCAACTGAAAAATATCGCCCCCAAATAATTTCTAGTCTTTTTATGCCATTTGTTAAACAGAAATAGCCAATTTAAATTGATGAATATTTTTTATTTTTAAATGTATTACATACGTATTTTATGGCATAGTTGCTTTTATAGCTGCTAACAGTCACAAAAAGAGTTTATATGCAAACTTAAAATCCTAAGAGTTACAATAGAATGAAAAGGCCAGTGATGTCTTAAAAAATCGTTGACTAAGAATTAACTACTGGCACACAATTTGTGGTATGTGGCACTGAACTCTTGCTCATGCAGATAGATATTCTTAGTAACTATTCATAGGAGTGAGATCTTGCATATACATTTTTTTCCCCATGGGGGGTTCATTTAGACAATCTTGTTTAAATATACATTAAAATGTCACTCTTCTAAAGAAACTTGGGTGCTCTGAGTAAAATAGTAAAAACATTTAAAATGTAGTTTTAAATCACTTTAAAAGCTTTTTGAATACAAATGTTACAAGTATTTTCAGTCTTCTTGCTCAGTGTTCCTTGAAAACCATTGTTAATTGGTATGAAGGTTTGGTAAAGTATAAGAAAAGATTTTTTTTTTTAATGTTTCTACTTAGCATAGGAATTTCAGTAATATACTTGACACCTCCATCTCTTAAATCTTTGAATCCTCTAGTTAATAGGTCTTGTGATTTTTACTTCCATGATAGTTTCTCATTGCTTTTGTCCGTATAGAACCTCATTATTGTTTGCTTATACTGTTAAAACTCTTATGTTTTCACTTGTTTGTTCTCTAGAATAATTTTAACTATTTTTTGTTGAAATACTTTGCCACTAAATTGGACTTCATTCCCATTTTCTACCACATAGCCATAATAAGTTACATATACATTCCTGGTATAAAAATTTGTGTGCCTCTGAATGTTTCTGGGATAGTGATCATGTATTGTTTTTTAATTCCTCCATAGCACTTAATACAGTATTTATAGAGTAAGCACTAGAATTACTAGATTTTACAGGGATTGTAAAGATTTGTAACATAATTTTTTCTTCTCATAATTGAAGTCCCTCTGCTGAATTCATAGCCTTAGTCATAAGTGAATTGTTTGCAGCCTGGTATTTACAAGCTTATAAGAAATTTTCAAAATTTTAGTATTAATATGGTACTTAGTCTTTATTTTCACCTTAACATGTTGTTCATTAACCCATTGTCCTGAAGAAAGTACACTATAGAACTTGATTCAATCTGGCTTATTCCTTTAGTGTGTGTTTTGGTTTTTCATGTATTAGTACTTATTTTGAAGAAGTAGCCATTATTTGAATGTTAAGAAGTTTCTAATTTTGAGAATTGTAAAAATTTACAAACTGAGATGAAAAATGATGATTTGTAACTGAACCAATCTTTTGTGCTTTAGAGTATGGAGGAGTTAGAGAAGAATCATGAGAATCTACTTACTGGTGCACAAAATGAACTTAGAAAAGAAATGGCTATGTTGCAAAAAAAAATAATGATGGAAACTGTAAGTTACTTAAAGTTAAAAAAATAAGGATTAATGTAAGCACTGAAATATTTTATTTGCTGAAATGTCTTAACACTAATCTAAATACTAAACATGTTTAATATCTTTCACATGACAGCAGCAGCAAGAGATGGCAAGTGTTCGAAAGTCTCTTCAATCCATGTTATTCTGATGACTCTTTGAAGGAAGAACTTGAACCTAAGTAATATGATACAATTATAACATTAGCTAAGATGCATGTAAGTCTTTAGAGTGGTTTAAAATTCTAGTTTAGTTTAAAATATTATATACTGTTAGTAGCTTTAGTGAAGACTCCTCTGTTAACCTTCAAATAAAATCTGGAGTGAATAGCAGCAGCCCCTGAACTATCTGTGTATCAGACTTTAGCTTTTTAATAGTAACTATGAATCTAACACTTGTCATTTAGCTTTCAACAATAAAGATGATTTATTTCAAGTTTTAGCTTCTGTGTATCAGTCCCAAAAGATAGCACAAATACAGGTTACACTGTTCTTTAAAAAAAATATACAAAATATTTTATATATACATACATTATTTTACATTGTTAGTTGTAATGAAAATAAGATTTCAAAAGAAAATGTTGGCGTAAAATTTATTAAAAGCTACTTAAGTTTGTTTTGGAAGAAGTTAAACTGCTAAATACCATTAAGACAGGCTCGGTAAATCAGTTTTAAGACATTAAAATGCCATTTAATTGGGTTTGGCCCACAATTAAATGATACATTCTTAGAAGTTATTAAAAGTATATTATTAACATACTTTATTACTTTTTAAGTGCTTCACATTTGTCTTTAAAGATAAATTACCTAGAATTTTGGTTTTCAGTTGTGATATAGCTATGTTGAAGTTTGATTTTATATTTATTTTCAAATTTATTCTTAAACCTTGTCTTTTAAAATAAGCATTTTTTTATGATGATATTTGCAGTAATTCATTTTCTTGCTGAATTTTTCATTATTCAGAAATACTCAGGAGGAGGAGTCATTTTCTGTTTCATTGTTTTAAATTCCAGTTATTACCCCTGTAATCCACCCTTAATTTTAGTTTTAAAGTTTAAATTTTTAAAAGTAAATTCATACTGATTGTCTTTCTCTAACTAGGATAGTCCACCATTAATGAGTATCTGATTAAGGACACAGTTACAACCTAAAGTTTTGCATTCACTTTTTTTTTTCTTAAAGGAATATCAGCTTTTGCTTTTTTTCTTGCTTAAAATAGAGACAAGACATGTTCATTACTGCCATTTTATTACTTCAAATGGCTTATGGTGTACAGAACTGTCGGATAAAATTAAAAAATAGGGTAAGATAGGAATCTGAGGATTTGGGCCACTTAAAGCTCTTTGCTGCAGTTTGTTATTCATAATGAGTAATATAAATACTTCTAAATGGAAAGAGTATATGATGATAACACTTAGTGGTTGAATAACTGATAATTTTTATTCCCTTTTGCCTCATGTAAAAGTATTCTATATTTAGAGTACTTAAGTGCTTTTGGCTAATATTCTAAAGGGATGATATTTTTGCCATGTTTTTATATGGTTGATTTTCTTTGTCGATTGTGCTTTGTTTTATTTTTCATAAATTATGTTGAATTTCTCCTTTTGTGACTGAAATTTTAACAGATTGTCTAGAACAAGTTATCCTCACTATGTTCATTTTTTTCTGAACTCCTAAGACAATTCCTTAGTAGATACCAAATTATAGAAAATTCTAGCACCCCCTTCAAATTCTGTTAATTCAACTATTTCCTTCTAATTAGTATACTTTCTAAAAAATGTTGCAATCTTAGCACTTAAGCAGTATTATGAACTCCGTTTTCAATTTTTAGCAATCAAAGCAGGCATCCTCAAGTTGGTTAAAATACTTTGGCAATGAAAACCCCATGTATGATAAGGGTTTCTTTTTTTTTTTTGATAAGGGTTTCTAAGACAGAGCTTACTATTTAGAAAAAAAGTGGTTCACTTTCTTATCCTCAGAAAATTGAAATTTTTCTTTGGTTTTGTTTTTAATTTGTAGATTATAGTCTGTAGTACTTGTGATTAAAAATGTTGATGTTACACAATGAGGACTTCACAATTGAAATAGGCATAATGAAATATGTAAGACTTAACGTTTTATACTAAATACAACCTTATTTGATAGTATACTAGTCTCCTGCAAAAGGGAATTTCCTTCCCTCATAGGTTCACCTAACTGCTTCTCCTCTTTTCCTTGGGCTATTAGTCAATATGCTTGTGAACCTGTTCAGGTGCTTGATGACACGAAGTCTTGAAGATACTTAGATGAAGGTGTCTTGAAATTTGCAGGCACAAAGCACTAAAGTACATCGTCATATCAAATGAAGAAATGACCTTAGGAAACAAAAAAATAGAATTTTGATCTCATCTAAAGCAGCAGCTATTTTTCTCTTCCTCTCCTCTTTCCCCAATCTCTTAACCTAAAGTTCTCTACAGAAGACATTACATCTTAGAGTACTTTCACATTTGGACTTCACTATTGACTTCTAGGAAATAAGTTACAGAAGTTGAGGCTCAGAGCAGAAAAGACCTATACTGAAATCAAAAAGTTGAAAAACAGAACTCAAAGTCTTATGACTACACATTGTTTTCAACTTCCTGCTGTGCAACAAATTTTCTACTAGAAGGGGCTATCAGTTATAGTGAAATTCCATCATGTACATTTTATTCCTTTGAGATTAGTTGTATGAAAGGAAGGCCTGGAAAAAGACACCATGGTCATGGGAAGGCATACACAAATCACACTAGCTTACACAAAATTAAGGCACCCTAAAAACTCCCGAGACCAGGAGAAAATCCTTTCAGAAAAAACTTTATCACTCTGTCTGAGGAAAGGAAATTCTCACCTATGAGGGAAAAAGCTCTACCTAACCCTTTTCTATAAAGGGTCACATTTCTCTAGAAATGTTTTCCCAAGGATGCCAAAGAGCACATGTTTTGTTTAAATTGTGGTTACGTAGTGCTTTAAGAAAAGCTGAATTCGACTTGCCATAAACTACCGCTAGTGTAAACCAGGTCATCTTATTCACTACAAAATAGGTGCTGGAATTTTTAACACCTGATACATTAATTTTGTTAGGTAATATATATTTAAGTTCACTAAAAAAATCCCACATTGACTCTTCAAATACAATTTTTTAAAGAAGATTTATTTATGCATATAAGTACTGGGGTACTGACCAGAGGTGGGGTGGGGGAGCAGGTTAAAAGGATTCTCCAGGGGCCTCCCTGGTGGCGTAGTGGGTTAAGCAACGCACTATGAAGCAAACCGCAGCCATTGAAGCACAAGTTCGATCCCTGCTGCCGGCCAGGGAGGGGACCCATGTGGCGCAGCAGACTTCTCCTGCCATGCCCACTGCTACCCTTAGCAGTGTACTTCTGTTGATCTGCCTGTTCTGCTCCCTGCTCTGTCTCTGGTGAATCCTCTCACCACCACCCCCCCCCCCCACACCTCTGGCCTGTACCCCAGTGCTTGTATGCATAAATCTTTTTAAAAANCCCCCCCCCCCCCCCACACCTCTGGCCTGTACCCCAGTGCTTGTATGCATAAATCTTTTTAAAAAAAAAAAAAAGGATTCTCCAGAGACTGGGAAACAGAACAGGTGGATTGACTGAAATACAGTGCTGAGGGGAGCAGGGGATGAGACAGGAGAGGTCTGCTGTGCCATGTGGATCACTTTAGTGGCAGGGTATCGAACTTGTACCCCATCTTCAAATATAATTCTTAAATTTAGGATATTTGGAGGGGCCTCCCAGGTGGCCTAGGGGTTAAAGCACTATCCCCACTACAGCCTGGGTTTGAGCCCAGCCAGGGAGGTGACCCACACGGCGCAGCAGACCTCTCCTGGCTCACCAACGACACCCTTTAAGTGTGTTTCAGTAGATCCGCCTGTTGTTCCCAGTCCTGTCTGGTGAATACTTACCCCACAACTCTGGCCTATATATACCCCAGTTCTATGCATAGAACCGGGCCTCCCAGGTGGCACAATGGGTTAAGCAACACTTTATATCCTAAGCAGCAATTAATATTTGTACTATCCACATCACTTTAAGCTAAATGTCATCAATAAGAATTTGTTTGCTTAGTGAGAGTCATCCACTATTAAGCACCCTCCCCTCAAGAGCCATATAGATATTTAGGGTTGTTTATTCTAGCACTAATGGTCACAGAATCCTTGGCAACACCATCTGTTTTGTTTCATTTTTTAAAATATTAGCTGATAGTTCTTGTAATACGTGTCTACCTTTGTTAACGCTAACCCTCTAGTTAACCTGTTACTGCTACAAGCGCAGAATAAGTCTAGCAAACTTAAGTTAAAGTTACACTAAAAAGTATAGTGCTTTGGGTAGATTTTTGATATCTTTGTTTTGTTTTTTTGAGAGGGAGAAATAAGTTATTGTTAAGGTAAATAAATGTAAATACATTTTTAAGGACTTAGGTTGTTAGAAGCTTGACTCCAGATATGTAGGTCATTTAAGTACAACAAATCAGTTTTTAAAAAAATGTTTAAATATTCATAAACATTACTGTAGACTAGATATTGAAGCTCCCTGATACCACTGAAATAACTTGTTATATTTGTTAATAAAAATAAAAAGAACTTACCATTGCTATCCATAAAACAATATATTCATCTACAAAATTATTAAAATACTGGTCTAAAAATAAAAGAGCTGGGCCAAGAAAGACACTGTCTTGAAGATACAGTTCACTTTTGGTCATGTGAGCTATCTGTAAAAAAGTAAAATATTTTCAGCATTAAATTTTAAATGTTTATTAAATTTTAAATGTCTTTATTTTCAGGATAATTATAACTAATTCACCCTTAAAACAAGGATAGAGAACCTTATATTTGATAAGGGAACACTGAATCTAAAACTCAAAGTCACTACTGAGCAGCTTATTAAAGTTTCTATATTTAACTTCCTTGATAGAAAGTTTTAAGGATAATTACACAACTGAATAACAAGAATAAACATTTTCTTGAATAACATTAACTTTTTCAAAGTTTTGTTTGGGGGCCTCCCTGGTGGCACAGTGGGTTAAGCAATGCACTATGAAGACACTGCAGCACGAGTTTGATCCCTGCCACTGGCTGGGGAGGGAACCCACATGGCGCAGCAGATCTCTCCTGCCTCGCTCGCTGCTCCCCTCAGCAGTGTGTTCAGTCTGTCTGCCTGTTCTGCTCCCTGCTCTGTCTCTGGTGAATCCTGTCATCTCCCTGGACTCTGGCCTGTATCCCAGCTCTTGTATGCATAAATAAATAAAATCTTTAAAAAAAATTTCATTTGGAACACCAGCAGTTAATTCACTGTGATAATGACATCATGAAAAACCTATCCATTGTATGAAATAGTTGCAACTTAGTGTTTGAAGAC
This sequence comes from Galemys pyrenaicus, assembly GCA_019455555.1. Lineage (NCBI taxonomy): Eukaryota > Metazoa > Chordata > Mammalia > Eulipotyphla > Talpidae > Galemys > Galemys pyrenaicus. Next base: position 28,421,251 of record JAGFMF010011752.1, on the reverse strand, counting down.
CAACTACATTATTTATACCATAAATCATAAAAGGATTTCTTACCACCAATTTTTGTGAGACTTTAGCAAAGACACATCCAAACATCAAGGTATATAGACAAGGATGTTTTTCAAATACATTAGTGGCTGACTTTTTATAGATCATTATTGCCAGTATAATAATAATTCCTATGTGAAGTCCAGGTGACAAGACACTGGTGCCCTAAGGTATAAAGTAAATCATCACATTTTAACACTGCATTTGTTACAAAATACTACAGAAGACAACTCAAGAACAAAGGTTAACATTTTTACCTTTTAAAATAATATTTTAAAATATACTTCACTGAAATTACAATAAAATTTATATCATGAGTAATACATTTGTCTGTACGAGAACCCTTAATGAACTTTGGCAGCTTTCTTGCCATTCAATCAAGCCATTCCTTCTCTTCAGTGCAAGACAACTGCTCAGGAAACAAATGGAACTTCATTATGCACATTAGTGAAACAGTGGTTGACTAAGTGGCATATTAGAAAAGTCCACTTGGAGAAGGGTGATAGAGAAAAATGGCCTAAGCCATTTTAAAAATGCTTTTGTACTATGTGCCTAAAAATGACTTAAGAAGGGTGGGATATGGGCAAAAATGAAAGTGATTACACTTCTAATTATAAAGTAAGTTATGGGGATGTGATATACAACATGGCAACTACAGTTTAATACAGATTGTATATTTGAAGATTGCTGAGAGTAGTACTTTAAAGTTCTTATAAGAAAAAAAATTTCGGGCCTCCCCGGTGGCGCAGTGGGTTAAGCAACGCACTATGAAGCAAACTGCAGTCACTGCAGCACAAGTTCGATCCCTGCTGCTGGCCAGAGAGGGGACCCACATGGCGCAGCAGACCTCTCCTGCTGTGCCCGCTGCTGCAGCGAGTTCGATCCCTGCTGCCGGCCAGAGAGGGGACCCACATGGCGCAGCAGACCTCTCCTGCTGTGCCCGCTGCTCCCCTCAGCAGTGTACTTCTGTTGATCTGCCTGTTCTGCTCCCTGCTCTCTGGTGAATCCTCTCACCACCCCCCACCTCTGGCCTGTACTCCAGTGCTTGTATGCATAAATAAATCTTTTAAAAAAAAAAGAAAAAAATTTCTAGGCAGTCCTGCCTTTCTTTTTACTTCTCTCTTTCCTAAAACAAAAATAACAAACCTCTTTAATATGTAAAAAAGACAGAAAAATCAACTACATGTAGTGATGGATACTAAAGTTATGTAGTAACCAATTCACATATCTAAAATGGCCCAAAATACCAGTCATGTTCTTTCTGTGGCCCAAAATGAAAAAATAAATGTATTTAATTCCTTTTCTAGTTCTTGATTTTTGGCATATTTTTAGTGAGTGATAATGGAAACAAAATTCACATTAAGTGAGAATGAAGTTTAAAGTCTTACTGCAATAGTGGATCCATTTTTGCCAACGCCACCATGGAGGATAACATGGAAATAATTTGAACAGGAAAATATTGCTCCGCCCAGTACTCCAAGAACTGGAAAGGTCTTCAATTTTATTTCTAGAATAGGTATCTTTAGGGATAGAGGAAAGAAAGAAATCATTAAGAAAACAGAATTCCTTTCCTACTAGTGAAGAAACATTACATGGTATGATACACAATAAGCTATCCTTTTTCTTAAAATCAAACCTTAACTTCTTGAATGCAGCCTGAGGGCATAACTTTTCCTGAATGGTTTCATTAAGTGAAAAATGTGTATCACATTCAGCAAAGTCATCTTACATAACTAAGATGAACTATTTAATCTCATAAGCCTTCATGTGATTTAAAGGGAACATGAAAAAGGATAGTTCACTTGAATGTGTTACCTTTACAAGGTAGCCCCACAGGAAAGTTAGAACACCAGAAGATGCCCCATGAATGTGACAAGTATCACAACATGTGCACATGCAAACATCTGTGGTGTTAATGTCCAGGATGAAATCTCTAGTAATATAGTTACCTGTTGATCAATTGCTGTTCAAGAAAATTTCCAAAGGCAGCAAAGGATTTAAAAAACAGTAACAATGAATTGCCAAAAGCTGTAGGCTATTGTGTTTTGAAAGACTTTGTAATATTGTACCAAAATGTGTGGAAATGCTAGATTAAACAGCTAAATTTAGAAAACCTACATTTAAGTATTGTTGCTGGTGAGAATAAGCAGGTGGGCTCTCTTCCCATGCCAAAATGCTGAAAGTATTTCAAGACAAATTCTTCCCCATCACTTAAGATGTTCACATTTATGACTTAACAGTCAGAGTTGCCTAACTGCCTTGGCTCCACGCTCACCTTCTTAGAAATGCTGGCTGAAGGCCTCCCTGGTGGTGCAAGGGGTTGAGCAGTGCACTGTGGAGCTTCCATGGCCACTGCAGTATGGGTTCTATCCCCGGCCAGGGAGGTGACCCACATGGCGCAGCAGACCTCTCCTGCCTCCCCCGCTGCCCCCCTCAGCAGTGTGTTTCCAGAGATCTGCCTGTTCTGCTCCCCACTCTGTCTCTGGTGAATCTTCTCACCCCCTGCAACTCTGGCCTATACCCCAGCTCTTGTATGCATGAATAATAAATCTTAAAAAAAAAGAAATGCTGGCTGAGCAGTCATTACAACACACACGCATCCCCCCCACCCCCCAGCATTGTGCACAGGCCTGTTGTGCACGCCCTTGATTTTATTATTTATTCTTACACAACAAGAAGGAATATGAATGTCTCAAGGAATGAATCACTACTGAAAAATATATTCAATGTCCGTTTCTGAACCTAGTGTTATGAACTGTAATTGGCAAATCTGAAACTAAATGCCAGAGGGAAATTTCTGACCATATTTTTAAAGAGCCAATTGTAAGAGGTTCATAGCAGTATTGTACATAAAGTACAGAGTTCCCACATACTTCCTGGTCCCTCTCCATTTGTTAAAATTTGTTAAGGTACATTTGTTACAATCCTTGAGCCTAAATTGACATCATTACCACCCTAAGTCCATATTTGACAATAGGGTTCACTCTTCAGGGGTATACATTATGTGAATGTAGACAAATGCGTTTGTCTACTCAGCCCTCTTCCTCCACAGTGACCTTTGGTGGTCACTGATCTTTTCACTGCTTCCATCATTTTGTCTTTTCCAGAATGCCATATGCTTGGAATCCTTCCATATATAGCACTCATGGCTTCTTTCATGAACTTATATGCACTGACGTTTTCTCCATGTCTTCACAGCTTGGTAGCTCTCTTAAAAAGTGAATAAGTCATTATCTCAATGCCCCATAGTTTACCCATCTACCAGCTGTGGGACATCTTGGTTGTTTCAAAGTTCTGACAATTTTGAATCAAACTGTCACAAACATCCACATTCAGGTTTTTCTGTGGATATGTTTTCAAATTAGGTAAGTATCAGGGAGCACAGTTGCTGGATCTTAGGTGAGGGTATGTTTAGTTTTGTATTACTTCTGATATTTTTACTTGGAGGTCTGTCACTTAGTGACTACAGAGTTTGTGATCAGGCTGCTTAATTCTAGCTCCAGTTATGTGTCCTTGGACAAACTACTTAATCATTTTAAGACTTACGTATAAAGCAGAATAATGACAATAGCTATTTCATAAAGTTGTTCTGAGGGTCAGGTGAAGTAGCGATACATGTTTAGGAACATAGGTGTTGACTACAAGTTAGTTGTTGGCTACTGAGATCATCCTTATTGTTCTTAAACTAAGGGTGTGAGACTGTGGGTCAGGCAGTGTTTTGTACTTAGGTTGTAGAGACTAATTTATTTCTTCATAAATTTTCTTCTTCTGCAAACATGAATTTATGACTGTGGCCTCCTGAAATGCTGAGGTTATCAAACAAGCAGAAAATAAAAGCACTCCATAATATGGGGCATTTCTAGCTTTTAGAAATACAGCATCTTTTCGTTCTTAATATTGAGGGGAAAATTTAAAACATTTTATTGAATTTACTTTTTAAAATTTATTTATGTGATAAATTTTGGTCTGGAAAAGGTAGCTCCACTAGTGTGCTTAACTTGTATAAGGGAAGTGGGGTTGTAATATACTTATATATAAAGGGAAATACCATAATAAGTATATAATAGGTTATAAAATACAGGGTAAAGATTAAGAAGAGGAATGAATATTAAGTATAATACAAAGGATTTCTGGAGGTTAACAATACAATGCTTCTTCCCTTATTATTTAAGAAAGTACTTCAATGTAAATTTAAATATTCAGATTTACCGTATAGTCCCACATGGTTGCTCCTCCCAATGCAGACAGTATAAAAATCATCACTAAAGCTATTTGAATTTCAGTTACATCCACTCTAAAGGGAAAGGATAAAGAATAAACAGGTTTATAAATCAAGTTCCCAAATAGGAAAGTTAGTCAAATATTAAAGAAGCAAAAATTATATAGACATCATTTTTACCTTTATTTCCATCACTGAATGATTGGTTGATTACACTACTAAGTGAAAAAAGCCTACAGAACAGAATGTTCCCACATGAAAGCCTCACAGGTGAACCTCAGTATATGCACTGGGGAAAGACTCGTAGAGCATATAGAATATGGTTAATAGTCATCATCCCTGAGATCACAGAATGCTTTTACTTTCTACTTTACATTCTTTTATGAATTTTGAGGTTTTTTTTTTTTTACCATAATCTTGTATTACTTCTGTAATCAGGTGACTTAAGGCAAATTCTTAAACACTTCTATCAGTTTCACTTAAAAAGCAGGGAAACTTCCAATAGCATTCCTGACTGTTACTAACAGTCACTATGGTGGTCTTTGGCCTCTACATTTTTCTGCCGATATATATAAACAGTCTGAGATTTCGTTCAAAAAACCACTTAGCGAACCAACATTAGTCTCTCCAATATGCATTCCTTTAAGCTATCAGCTCTCTCCCTCGTTCCATAAACAGCCTAAGAGTCTACATTTGTTACTTCCTCTTCTCTTCATATTTGCTGCTTAATCCACAATACTCTAGTTTTTACCCCACTATTTTATTAAAAATGTTTAAAGTAGAAAGTGACTTTCAATTTGTGGAATTTATGGGCTACTTTCAGTTACTATCTTGCATATCTTCTCTACAATATTTTAAATGTTGATCACTCCCTCTTTCTTGGAATCTGTTGTCATTTACTCCATGCTCTCTCCTGATGCTTCTACCTGGCTAGAAGCTCTTGTCAGGATCCTTCCTAGACCGCTTCTTCACACCTTAAACTGCTATTATTTCCAGAATTCTGTCTCCTCGCTTTTTAGGTTCTCTGAACAATTTAATCTATACTTACAACTGCCATCCATATACACTAATGACCTCTAAATTCATATTTATTCATATTTCCAATTTTCCTTTTTTTCCCCCCTGAGCTCCAGATTTTTATATCTGCCTACCTACTTTACACCTGTGCTTGGGTACCCCTGAGTCTATATGCTAGAGGAATACTTACTGCTCTGCAACTATGAGATATGTGGGGATCAGATGACATAATAAGAGCAGATGTGGGAGAAATGATTTCTCAACTGATTTATTTTGAGGGCAGTTGGAGGAAAAGGCTAAATGAACATTAACCCACAGATAAAAGAAAAATATGAAGAACAACATCCAGTAAGAGCAGTGCAGGCAAAGCAGGTGCCCAGGTGCCAGGGAGAAACCACCAAGTTAGTTGAAAAGGTAAAGGCAACACTGTGTTTGCTGCTCTGTGGAAGAGGAGGGGGAAGCACTAACATTTACTGAGCATCTATCAGGCCTCTAACAAACTATAAGTTGTGCTTTTCAGAGAGGAAAACTGAAGTGATTTTTCCGTGCCTGTGTGGAATGGCTGGATACTTTTATAGGGAAATGATGTCAGAGCCAACATTCATCCTACTGCCGTTGTACCTCATAGTCAAAATTCTGTTTTCTTCCTCTGGTAACAATGGTGGCTTATGTTAAGTTAGATACAGTTTTCCCCAAGGTGTGGCCAGAGACCGGCAGCAACAGGAAAGCTGATGGGAATGACAGAAGACTCTCCCTCTGTGCATGGAGGGACACACTGTGGGGACTGAGGAGCCTCGGTTCATACGGGCATCATTCTGACCACAGTTATTAAATGCAACCAAAGCTTCATTCTCTGCCTCTACCTTTTAGGGGTACACACAAAATAACAACTTTTGACTCTGCAGAAAGGGAATCTGAAAGGATAAAAGGGTGGGATCACTCACCAAACCCTCAAATACTTGAACCATGAAGAGAGAGTTGATGCTTGAAGGACAACAAAAAAAGTAGTCTGTGCAGTAATTTAGAAACTTAAAGAACCTACTAATAGGTTCAGGTTTTTAAAAACTGGAACCAGAAGACTTTAAAAAAAAGTGCAAGAAAAGTGGATATGGGCTGTGATGCAGGAGTATCCTTCACACTGACGCTCGAGGAGGCCGGGCTGCACCTGGGCTACTCAGGGTGTCAGCAGTCTGTAAAGGGCAGTAAGTATGAGACAAGGGGTAGCTTCTATGGGCATCCCAATAATTCCTGGTTTGGATCTCTGTCCCACTCATTCACAGATAGGTGAAGTGCAACACTGTGAAAAGGAATTCAATGATATTTAAGAATGAACAACTTAAAAGGCGTACTTACTTCCCAAACCTCAACACTCCCGAAACGTAAGTCTGCCAGTGAGCACAATAAAACATGAACATCCCAATAAAGGAGCAGAAAAACAACCAGTCCGGGTGAGTTCCTAGGCGAACAGCAAGTGAGGCTCCAAGTGCCATAAATACTGAAAGTAATAAGATTTATGATCCATTAAGAATCAAAAATAATGAATGACATAATTTCCATATACTGCTTAGAGTTTTAAGGAATATAATCCTGGCATTAAAATGAGGTCTACTCGCACTCATAGGAACATGGATGGAGCTGGAAGGGATTATGCTCAGCGAAGTAAGTCAGAAGGCTAAAGAAAAATACCAGATGGTTCCTTCCCTAGGAGGAATATAAGGGAACCAAATAAGGATC
>JAGFMF010011752.1:28326180-28403772 GCA_019455555.1 Galemys pyrenaicus | reverse complement strand
GGAGCAGCGGGCACAGCAGGAGAGGTCCGCTGCACCATGTGGGTCCCCCCCCTGGCCGGCAGCAGGGATCGAACTCGTGCTGCAGTGGCTGCGGTCTGCCTCACAGTGCGTTGCCCAACCCACTGCGCCACCAGGGAGGCCCTAAATAAATAAATCTTTAAAAAAAAAAAGAAAATTCCTTAACAGAGAGGGTGGTGTGAAAAGCAGTTCGGGGTACTAGTGTAGAAAATATAAATCATTTTACTTTTTTCTATTAATTTTCTTTCATCTCTGTGCACCAACTTCAAAATAAACACAGTAGTTAAAAAAAAGAAAAAACAACAGGTCAAATATATCATTAATCTAGCTATGAGTCAGCATTGTATCCGACATGGGTCGATAAGCCCAAGCATTTAAATCCAAAAACTTCACATACTTCTCTTGACCCTTTCTGGAAGCAATCTATCAAATCTGAAAAAGTACTAATACTGAAGTCTTAGAGTCAGAAAACAAGTTCCATGCCAGGTTTAAGTCACTTAACCCTCTGGCCCTGAATTTTCTTTGAATAAAAATAGATACTACTCTATTTTTCAGAATGGACAGAGAGAGGAAACACTAAAATGGTGTGAAGACCATTCTAGGAAAGGGAAAAAATTTACCAACCTCCTTTATAATAAATGAACAAATGCAACGAAAGGCTGAAAGCATTTTTACATACTTGATCAGTATTATGCATAAGCCATAGAGAGAGGCAGAAACTTCAGATGCCAAGGCGATGATATGTGTTAAAAAGAATATGGTTTTGAAGTCAGGCTGACTTGGCTCTGAATCCTGGCTGGTTCTGTCACTTACTAGCATTGTGATCTGAAAGCAAAACAGCCCCAAATTGTTATGCTTCTTTCATACTGATGCTGGGATTTTAGCCAACAGGTGCTGTGAATCCTGTAATGGTGTTTCCCATCACTTCAACCTGCACAGGAGTTAATTATGCCATTCCATTTCCAAAATCTTCACATTTCAGAAACTCCTTACACTTTTATCTTATTATTTTAACTTTTATTCCTCCCCTTTTGGGGTCAATCTGATTTTTCCACTTTTTAAAAGTATCTCAGATCCCACTGCTCCCTTCTTCTTTTTAAAAATGAGGCTGACTGTAAACACTAATTAATAATGTTACCTTTTCCACCTGGCCCCTTTGACACCCTTAAACAGAATCTCTTACTTGCTTATATGCCCTGCTCTTTGTAAGTGCTTGACTTCTTAAATGAATAATATTGAAGAGCTCACATATCAACTGGCAAATGTCAGGAACATCCAAATGCTGTTGGCCAAATCTAACAAATACTAAATTACCAAATCCAAATACCAAATCCAACAAATACTAAATTGTATATGTTTTCAGGATATCTTAAATAGCAGCAATAATCTTAATGTACGTGTAATATTTTTAATGTGTTGAGCAAACTCTAATTCTCTATATCTATCTGCAGGTAATATAGATCACTTAGTCCTCACTGCATCCTTGTGAGACTGGCTTGGTGGTTATCATTTTCTATCTGACACATGGACAAACAGCCAACAGCTCTCTCTATGTGGCAGAGCCACATTACAACCCAAGTCTGCCTCTCTAAAGAGCGCTCTTTTCATGTGGCACATACTGGGAAATTCTGCAAACAGGCTGCAAAAACAGAAACTTCAGCAACTTACATTTTTTAGACAATATGGACTTGAGTAATAATGGGAATGTCTACCTAGAAATCATATAAACATATCCATCAACTGGCAAGATATGTTTAAAATGTAGGCTCCATTAAATATTGTTTTAAATGTTCATCCCCCTCCACTCACGTTAGTTCTCTACAAGACCTGTTCTCACAAATGATTTTGAAGGGATTTCGTTACTCGGGACACAGAAAAGGAAGCACTGTCATAGCATGTCAACGTTATATTTATCCTGTGTGTTCCAGGAGTGGATCTTGTCTGCTCCTGTCCCCTCTACACTGAGACAAGTGGTGATGCTTCTAATTAGCAAATGCTCCAAGTCCAAGCTACTCCTTCATTGAAGAATACTCTGCTATTTTAAGGTCCAATACTCACTGCTAATGAAAACATTGCTTTTATGAACCCTGCATTATCACCTCGACCAACAACTTAGTTTATTTTTTTCATGGAAAACTCAATGAAGCAAAGAGGAGGTAGCTCCTAAAAGTGTCTTGTCTTGGGTCACTGCTACCAGGATCGGGAGGCTCACTAGCCCCACCTTTGAGAAACAGACGATGATACTTAAAAAGTGATTACAGGGCACAGGCGGGCACAAGCCTTCCTGACAAGCAGGAGAGTATTGGGGGTGTTCAACCCCAGAGTGCAAAGTAACCGCTCATCCACCGGCTGCCCGGCCTGACGCCGGTGAGATGAGGGATCGGGGAACAGGCAGGCCGACCTCCGGCTAGCAGCGGCCGAGACGCCCCTGGGACTGAGACTGGACAGTGACCTTGACAGCCTCTCGCTGGCCGGGGGAGGCGCTGGGCGGCCGCGGGGCCCCGTTAGTGGCATGACCGCCTGGGTCGGCCCGGGTCAGTGGGCCGCCCGCCCCTCCGTGGCCCTGGGAGGCCCGGCTGCGCGGGGGTCTCCGGGCTGCCGGGGTGCCCCCCGCGCCTGCGGGACCCTGATGGGGACCGCGGGAACCCCCGGAACCGCAGTTGGAGGTCCCCCCCCGCCGCCGGCGGGGCGCTGGCAGGCCCTACCTCCTCGGTGGCCGTGGGGCAGTAGGCGATGAGCACGATCATGGTGAGCAGGTTGATGGCGAGGCCCAGGAGGGTGATGGAGTTGGGGGCCATCCACAGCGGCACCCACTGGAGCAGCCAGTTCCAGCAGAGCTGCAGCGGCGGCTCAAGCAGCGAGACGCCGGTCGCGCTGTAGCGATGCTCCTCCAGCCGCCGCAGTTGCGGGGTGCTCAGCGGCTCCGCCAGCGCCTTCAGCCAGCGCGGCGCGGGCCTGGCCCCCGCGCCCGCCGCCATGGCCGCCTGCGGGCCCCGGCGCTGCGAGGGAGCTCGGCCCGCGCCCGGCGCCAGGGCGGGGAGAGGTGGAGGGCGGGGCTCGCGGGCCCGGGCCGGCGCCCGCCGGGTGGGACGCGCCGCTCGGGCCCGCTCGCCGCGGTCGAGGTCAGGCGGGGCGGCCCCTGGTCCCCGGGCCCCCGCCCGCCGAGCCGCAGGGCCGCGGGTGGGGGCGGGGCCTCGGGGGGGGCAGGGGCCAGGGGCGGGGAGGGCCCGAGCCCGGCGCGGGGTCCGGGGGGCGGGACCCGCCCGCCTTCTGGGGCCACGCGGCTCAGCTTGACGGCCCCGACCGCTGTCATTTCCAATTGGCGCGCGAGCGCTCTGACTTCCCCAAGGGGTAGATGCACCTGCCTTAGGGTCCAGTTCCCCAGGGAGGGCTGGTAACGCTCCCGGCAGGCAAGTGTTACCGGCTGAGCAGTTAGAAGCTCGTTCCTCTAACCTGGGCCTCGGGCACAGCTCGGGATCCCGTAGTGTGCTCAGGCCTTGAGCTAACGCCAGCGGGACAGTGCCTGCCGCAGAACCTGGTGTGTGTGTGTGTGTGTGTGTGTGTGTGTGTGTGTGTAATTTTGCACTTCCTGGGTCAATGACTTGATGGTCTCGTTAGTCTGGCTGAGCACATTTCTCCCCTCCTGAGGACAGGAGCCCTGCCTAGCTAGAGAAACTTCATTGCAGATTCCGGGACCAACGTGTTGAGACTAAAATAAGACAGCCTTGGAAACCCCGTCTCACAAGGTCGAGATAGTTGAAATGGTTGAAACCCCAAAGCCCATTTTTCAGGGCATCTGACACTCCACACAAAGGGTGTTCCCACACATGTCCTCCCTTCTCTGGAGTTAAAGCTCTTGGATCCAGGCAGTGAGAGCGGTCCCACCGCCCTGCCCCAGCACAAGTTTATCACCACGGTGGCTCTGGGCCCTTACCTCACAATGCACCCATTTAGACAGGGGGCAGCCTGTCATAAGCATGCCGTTTTGCACAACTGGAGATAAGCCTGCCACTCGCCTTTATCGTCAGTGCAGTCATATGAGCAAAAACTGCTTTCCGGGATTGCTGTCTCTCAACAGAAGCAGCTTGTCACCGTTCTGAAACTGGGTCAGCACACTCCAACCCACCTCCTGCCTTCATACGGCCCATGAACTACGTATGGTTTTCACATTTTTTAGTGATTAGAGGGAAAAAAGGCTTTTTTTATGATATGAAATTATATGAAATTCATATTTCAGCAACATGAATAGACATATTTGTGTATTAATTATTGTTTATGACTGTTTCCATGCTCCCAGGCTTGCATTCTGTGGTTTTAGCACAGACCACATGGCCTACAAAACTTAGAATATTCACTGTCGGGCCACTTACAAAAAAATAGAAAAACACTTGGCCACCCTGCCTTAGAGCAAGTTGAGGGTATCTACAGACAAACCATTCATTGAGTAGACATCTCCAAATCTGAGTATGAAAAGTAAAACTGAAAAATGTAGGAAAGGAATTCATGCAACAAAGACAAGCTTTTAATTAATGCTGTGTTTATGTGTGGTAAACTTGGAGTTATCTACTTTTTTTATTTATCAATGCCATGAATAACCCAAAGAAAAATTCTTTTCCAGATCAATAAATTTAATTTTGTCTATTACAGACAAATGCTAAGGAACACCGAAAGGCATCAGAAGGAGAATGAAAAAAGGAAAGCCAGAAACTGGGGAAAGGTTTTTCCCTCAAAATGTACATTAAATACTAACTAGATTGTGTAAATAACTTCTCAAAATAATGAGAAGCAGAAAAACAATCAGTGGGCTTATGTTTAGATACTTATAACAAAACCCTGAAAACATGGTATGTAAACTAAAATGGAAATGTGTTAAGTTCTCCCGTAAAAGAAGTCCCGGATTAGTCCAGGACTGGTGTGTGGAGGTTCCACAGTCATGGGAAACACAGACTCTTCAACTTTCTCCACCAAATCCTCTCTCTGGCTTGTACCTGTCATCTCGGGTTCTGTGGCTGCTGAGCGCCAACCATCCTCTTTATGTTTCAAATGGAAGAAAAGAGAAAAAGGGATGCAGCTGAGCCAGTGGAGTAGTGTCTTCCTGAAGTCCTAGACTACTCTTCTGCTTACGTCCCATTAGGCAGAACTTAATCCATGGCCCACCTATGTACAAGTATTAGCAATGGGAACATATGAGCACAAACGTTTTGAAAAATAATGTGGTATTACATGATTAAGTTGAAGATTCATATACTCTGAACCTAGAGTTCTCACCCTAGAGAAAGTCTTGCACATGTAACCTAGGAGACAGGTCATCAGAATATTCACAGCACTTTTGGACAATCATCAAAAGTTGTAAATAACCGAAATGTCCAATATTGATTGGCTAAATCAACTGCTATTTTCAGGTCGTTTAATGTTACAATATAGCAAGTTTAATATAGTAGTGCAAAATGAATAGACTGTAGTCACACTTTTTAATATAGGTGAATGACAAAAGTGTAATGCTGACTGGAAAAAAAGGTCATAGGAAGAAAGCACATAATGTCATTGCATTTGTATGAAGTTCAAAAGCACCCAAGTTTGCATTTAAGGATATGTATAAATATATATGGCAAAGCTGGGAAAAAAAGGAAAACATTTTTTGATTAATACAATTCTAGAAGATGGTTACTCCTGATAGGAAGATAGGATTCTAGAGGAGTACACAGATGGTATAAAAAATATTGGTAATTGGGCCTTCCTGGTGGCACAAGGGGTTAAGCACCACACTATGAAGCATCTGTAACTACTGCAGCACAAGTTCGATCCCCGGCCAAGGAGCTAACCCACATGGCACAGCAGATCTCACCTGCCTATTGCTCCCCTCATGAATTCTCTCATGCCCCCCACACTTCTGGCCTGTACCCTAGTTCTTATATGGATAAATAAGTAAATCCTTAAAAAATATATATTGGTAATTATATTATTTAGGCTACAAAGCTACAGCTCCTAAATAAGATAGATGTTTTATCTTTCTTTTACCAAGTCTGAGTAGGCAATCCTGGACTAAAATGACATGGTAGTTATCATTTATGAGCTCCTATCCTATGTCAGGCACTATTCTAAGCATTGGCATTTAATTTTCACAAAATTACTATGAAGTAGGTCCCTTTCGTATCTTTTGTAGATGAGGAAATTGGAGCACCATGAAGTCCAATAACTTGCCTGTGCCTGATTGCAAAGCTAGAATAGAAGTGCAGGGAGGATTTGAGTCTGCATAGTCTGATTCCAGAACATATACTCCTAATCACTGCTAAATACCTTCTAATACATTACATATATTAGATACCAGACTTGAATTGATATTTCTGTCAATATTGAACAGGCCAGTTTTTATATAGATCGTGTAGGTTTTGTGCTATTCAGTTCAAAGTATTATGTAGGCATTGCTTTATTCAAGCAATTCTAAAACTGATGATGTATTCCCCATTATTTACCCTTTGGTAAAATCCACCCTCCCTATCTTGGCATTTGAAAGCCCAATGTATCTTTCCATTCTTTCTGATGTCTCTTCCCTCCCTAAGTCCCATGATCCAGCCTCACAGGTCCATTTGTTGTTCCCAAACACACTCAGCACTTGTCCTCATTTGCTCCTGGGTTTGGTTAAGATCTTCCCTCCTTACTCATCCTTCAGAAATTGCCCATAAGTCAAGACTCAGGGTAATTCCACCTTCCCTGAGATGACCTCTCAGATTCTGCCAGCCTTACCTCTCCCACTTCCACACAACCAGAGCACTTTGCATTTGACATCCAGCCTGTCTTTGGTCACTTAGGTATGGATCCGCCTGCTCTCAGCTCATGCCAGATCATTCTCACAGTGAGGGCGTCCCTCAATGTCTGGCACTCATTGGACAGTGTACCTTTAGAAACTTTTATTTTTCAATCATCATGCACTCACAGAAGTCGCAAAGATAACAGAGATGTGTTGGACTCTTCACTCTGTCTCCTCTACTAGTAACGTCATACGTGAGTAATTGAAGCTTTCACACGTGTCCGATTACTTAGCTGAATTGAATTCCTTTTCCAAAAGAGAAAGGACATTTTGGTTTTACTACTGCTTCTTCTTGTGTAACGTTCACTCACATTTCAGATTTTATTCCTCAACATCTAGACCAGCTTCCCACAAAATGCTCCATAGTCTCATATAACCAGAAGAGATGCAGGTGGTGAAATAAGCCCTTCAAATAGCCATGGACTTTCATTGATTTTGATTTGGAAAAAGGCAGGGGTTGCAAGCAAGAACTCAGCTGGCTAGAATTGGGATGGCAGAGTTGTGTAAGGGCTCAGAGCCGTAGGCCCTAGTACTTAGGTCAGAGTGTCTACAAAGACTAGTATAGTTCTCTGGTATAAATACTTGCCTTCTTCATTTACTTCCTTTGACTTAATTTATGATTTTATACTTTTGTACTTTAAGACTCTAAAGTCTGAATTTTATGGAACTATGGTACTTTATAAAATACAGGAGCAGACAGGCAGTGTTCAATAACAGGTTGATGAAAACCTTTGCTCTCCTCTCTAGAAATGCTTAATTTCCTGGACAAGATCAGAGAACAAAATTTCAAAATAGAATTCTCAAGATGTTGTAATTGTGCTTTTTATCTGAAATTATGAAAGCAAAGGAACTGATTTCCCTCAGACCCAGTTCTTAGCACCCTGTCTTGTCTATCTCCTTAACCACTTTTTTATTTATTAGTCATTTCTGAGTTCATATTCTACTACTTTAAAATGTTTTCCACTAGAAGAGATCCCCTTTCCTCAAAAACTCCTTCAGCAACCTGGGATGTTAAAATCCCACAAAGAGCTGTTCTTATCTATGGTTATGCTTCTAGGATTAACAAGTGACAACACATTTCCATGTTACCAAGGTTATCAAGAAAACCTTAGGAGGGATATTTTATCAGCACATATTTCACTTGGGAAGCTCAGAGTGAATGGCCCAAATAAATATCATGCAAATAACTACAGAGAAAGAGGGTGGCGCTGACCTCTTTCTGGGGGCATCCTGCTTAAAACACAAGGTTTCCGCTAGTAGCTCTGGAGACAGAGGAAATAAGAATCTGAATCTTAACAAGCTCCCAGGTCATACCTGTCTGCAGAATAACAGGGACTGAAGGCAGAGTCTAGAAGTTGTAGGTGGAGGCCCTGCTCTGTGCAAGCCCTTTGAATCCCAGGTAGAAAGGGTATAAGGCATTGAAAAGAGCAATTAAAGGACGAGAAAGTCCACCTTGATTCACTTACTGCTGATTGAAGGTGGTTCTTTCCAGGGCAAAAAATATATGGATGGATGTGTGGGTGGATGGATGGATGGATGGGTGGGTGGGTGGATAGGTGGATGAATGGGTGGGTGGGTGTACAGATAGATGGCTAGATGGATGAATATTAAAGTTTTTATTATGTACATATCTTTAAAATACATATGTCTATATTTTACATAATATCTTCATTGTGGGGCCTCCCTGGTGGCGCAGTGGTTTAAGCACCGCACTATGAAGCAGACCACAGCCACTGCAGCACGAGTTTGATCCCTGCCGCTGGCTGGGAGGGTGACCCACATGGAGCAGCAGACCTCTCCTGCCTCGCCCGCTGCTCCCCTCAGCAGTGTGTTTCAGTCAGTCTGCCTGTTCTGTTCTGTTCCCCATTCTTTCTCTGGTGAGTCTTCTCACTTCCTGCGACTCTGGCCTGTACCCCAGCTCTTACATACATAAAAAAATCTTTAAAAAATATATCTTCATTGTGAGATCTGCTTTGTGTTTGGCAAGGGTGTTGCTTGTTGGTGAGGATTTTTTAAGACTATACTGTGCTCCCCAGACTCAGATAGCTTTAGCTCCCGGACAATAAATCTGGAACAGTATCCATTGGAAGATCTGGAAAGAAAAATTTGCTTTCTGTGAAAATGAACTTACGTGTCATGGATACATAATCATACACGGATAACTTTAATGAATAAGCACGAGAGAGGTGGGGCAGGGGCTTCAGTCTTGGTGCCCACATCTGTCCAAAGTTGCCCTCGCTTCTGCAAAGAGGAATGCAGCTGTGGTGGCACGGGTCAGCGGCTGGATCATGCCTGTGAAGCCTAAGTGCTTTTTCTTTCTATTGTTGATTTTCGCCTGCTGTTTCCTCTTTCTTGAGTTTCTTTCCTGGTAAGGCTCTTCTGGTTTCATTTCCTCAAGACTGTCCGTCCTTCCCTCTGTGCAAACAATATATTTGTCTGCTTTTCCTCCCTCCTGCTTGATGTTTCTCTTTGGTCTTGGCCTTCACCCAGCCCCTCTCCCTTCCCATCTGTCCATCACTCTTGTTTAACTTTCTTCAGGGACTGGGAGCCCTAAAGGCAGACTTTGAGTCAGGACTGCCGCTAGCAGGACTGCACAATCGTGAGGGACACACTTGATCTCACCAAGTGC
The DNA here is from genome assembly GCA_019455555.1 of Galemys pyrenaicus. Lineage (NCBI taxonomy): Eukaryota > Metazoa > Chordata > Mammalia > Eulipotyphla > Talpidae > Galemys > Galemys pyrenaicus. The sequence goes on along the minus strand of JAGFMF010011752.1, from coordinate 28,394,317 downwards.
CCACTTCTGCCACCAGCTGATGTTTGTTGAGCTCTACCTATGCGCTATTAAGAAGTGATTAAAACACCCATGCACTGAGAGGCTCTGCCTCTTCATGGCAACCCGCCCTCTTACCAAGCCTGCCTCCAGGTCAGCGGTACCTCCCTGTGCAGAGGTGGGAGCTGGATCTACAATGACCCCAGCGAACTCGCAGGAGTGGAGCTGGGGTGAGCAGCACAACAGCACTTGGTCCCATATCTTGCACAGGCTACACTGTTTGGCTTCCCAGAGCCTGGAATTTTCCAAGTGACCGCATGACTTCAAATCAGCTCTGGCTTCTCTTGAAGCATGGCTCTCTCCCAATTACCCCTTGTCCTAGTTGTCCAAGAGAGAGGCCTTACAAAATCTGAAGAATGGTTCCTTTCTGTACATCAGTGTTGCTGGAAACCCCGAGTTCTTTTTCATTATTTTTTATCAACTTAAAATTTTTTAAACCAACATTTAAAAATAGCATATCATGTCTATTTTTAAAAAGATGTTTCCTTGGTCTCTAAGACTAGGATGAAGATGAGAGTAGAAGAACAGGAGGGAATCACTTGCCTGTGGGTAACTCTCTAAGTGCTTATCTATAAAGAACAGGTTCTTTCTGAAGCTATTGCCTGGGAAAAACAGAAGTTATGGTCAGTTATGCACTTGAGGGCAAAGTGTTTTCCTTTTGATGACTTGAGTCAACTGGTGTCCCAAGCCACACTCTTCGTGACCCTCTGGGAGGACTGAATTGCCTTGTGGCTTCTCTGGTGTTTTGTCTTGGTCAGCTCTGGATAGAAGAAAAATATTCAGTGAAGCCAGAGATTACTCAGGTCAGTGCATTAAGGGACACCAGAGAGATCAAAAGATGATTTTAAAAGATGACAGTCTTTAGAACCAGGAGAGCTAGTTGTTGCAAGTGCTTTTGTTTCTCTGGTCCATTCTTAGTCATCCAAGTCACCAGGATAGACTGAAGAGCAGAGGAACTTTCTTATCTCAATTTTCTAGGCACTGGGAAAGATTCCAGTGACGTAGGCTAAGATGGAACTCCCAAACAGGACAGAGAGAATTTCTCATTTCCCTGACTAGTAGGGAATTCAGTCACATTTAATTTGACTTGGAAAAAGAAATTCACAAGATCTTCATGTACTTCATCCTGGCATGGTGCCTGCAAGGCAATACAATAGCCAGATCTCCAGCTCAGAATCCTTATCTTTCCTTCTTACACCTGTGTGCGGTCCTGGTACGTAGACCAGTTATACATTATCAGTTTCTTGAAGGCATGAAGTGTCTTATTTGTCATCACTGGATTCCTAGCTGAATCCATCACAGTGCTATCTCTATATCAGACATTTACTAATTCATTTGCCAAGATGAATAGAATGTTTTAAAACTTGATTTAAAAGATGACTGATTAAGGATATATTACTCTTTTCAGTGTTTCTTGTAGCTAGTGGGTTTTGTTCCTATTTCTGTATTCATCTAGATAAAACCATTTACTTTTCTTTTTAAACGTAAGTAAAAAAGGATGATTCTTTTAAAAGTTGAATGAATGTTTAGCTAGCTCCCTGAAAGAATTTTTGGTAACTTCCTATGATATGTTTTTATTCAATAGAATTAAATTTAAATAAAATTGTAAGAAAGCTAATAGCAATGACAGCTTCTGATGTTTTCTGATCTTTGAAGATTCAAAATAGATTTTTTTCTTCTTTATTGGGACATTTTGGTATTTGAATACCCATAATGAGGAAAGATCATATGTAGAAAAAAGACATTAGCACAAAATATAATCAGCACAAAATAACAGTCCATGACTGGGGAACCAATACCTTGTAAGGATTATTTTAGTCACATTTAGGCAATCTTTGCAAACGGTTTAACAAACTTGACTATGACTTGACAAAATTGGTCAAAATATGTTGAGTTAAGCAACTAGCTTAGTGACAGGGGCCTCACACTGGCTTTGCCACAATGTGGTTTATCTGTTTTGCATGCAGAGCTATGGTCTTCACATTTTATAGATGAGCCAGATCTCTTCTGTGTAAAGTATCTCAGCCCAGTAATGTGTAAAAAGATTTCCTGATTAAAATGGGTGCTTACATAGGTGTTACATTATTTTTCAGAGTGATTGGGAACACGCAGTGAGGCAAGATCATCACCAACCAGAAAAATGCAGCAGCCACACAATTTGGACAAGAACTTGAATTTTGTTTTGATGCTCCCGATGTACAGCAACTACATAGGGACCTGGGTCACCCACTCTTTCCCTTGCTATGCCCCACATCAGCTCAGGTGCACAGCTACCATTGCAACTTCCTAGCTCTTATCTGCAAAGAAGGCAGAGCAGATATTTAACAATGCTGCCCTGGGTAGCTATGGGCCCAGCTACAGGTCACAGGTGACAATCTGTTTAGCTTCTTGAACAAAACAAAACACAAAGGAATTTTTAAAAAGGTGGAGAGAGGATAAAGAATAATAGTATGGTACCTTATGCTTCTACCCTACTCCATTAACTGAAATTTTCTCTATAACATCAGGAAGTTGCTGAAAAGTTGGGACCTTGAATGAACACTTCTCAGCTTCTAAATTTTGAAAAAGGTTTCCATCAATTTAAATGGATGCCACCAGCTGCCCCTACATCTGTGACACTTGCTGGTCTGCAGGAGGACCGTCACTATGGCCAGAAGTCCTGTAGGAGCACTGGTGGATTGGGTCAAGATGTTGTACCAGACAGAGAGAGATGGATCCTGGCTCCCGGCCTTTGGACCTCTGTTTTGTGTCTGAGCACCTAATCCCAAACACATCAAAGAATCCTCAGTCATGTCATCATAAACACTTCCTACTTATTGTTCCAATTATTTTCCTTCTGTTGAGAAAACGTGCCTGGAAAGTTTTGAGACTCCTTGAGTGAAATAAAACGGGGAAAGGGCACAGTTCCCAGGAGCTCAGCAGCATAGTGTGACCTGAACAACTGCTCTGCTTAGAAAAATCTCTTAGATCAAGGGAAAGATGGATATTGAAGATTCTGTCATGGTGTATCGTGGTATGTTTCTTACTATGGAATGGGGGGAAGCATTGATAGTTTATTATTTTAAGCTAAAACAACTGCTTTTGCTTATTTGAGAACTGCCTTTTTGTCATGTACAGAGACCAAGCACAGACAATAATGACGAAAATGCTGGCTTCCAATGAGATTTTGTTTGCGATTTTTAATTAAGCAATCCGTGCAAACATTTTTTTTTTTTCCTTCAACATTAGGAGGAAAGGAAGTGAGCACATTTGGGTGCCTGGTGGAAACAGAAAATGCTTTCTCACTGCAACCAGATTTCAAGGCACTGCAGTGTAGAGAGGCAGTGGCCAGGCCCTTAGTATTCCTCAGGATTGCTTGATTGCAAGTCTCGCAAATAAGAATCGACTATGTTAGGAGGCACACCTTGCAAGAGGAGCCTGCAGAAGGAAAGACCACCTAGGAAGGACAAGAAGGAAAAGGCCAAGTCAACACCATCGACGTGAAAAATGGCTGAAGTAATACTTCTGGACTAGCTGCCAGGAAATGCGGCTAATTACGTTCAAGTTAGTTACAAAGAGTCATTCACTTCCTACTTGGAATTCTTCTCCTGGGTTTAGTACATTGAGAATTTCAAGCACCTGCCAGCTAGAAGGGAAAAGCATGTTCTGCTAGACCCAGAGACCCATTATTCAGTCTTAATTGAAATTCCTAACTCGGAAGGATGCATTGCTCTTCGAGAGTTCTCAGAGTCCTCTGTGGATGTCTCATGTGTTCTGACTGAATGGAATACCACAGAGCGAATCAGCAGGGAGAACTGCTTCTAGTTTGTTAATGTTCCTTTTAATTAAACACGAAGAGCTCTAATTCAAGCACATTGGAGAAGAGAGACTACTCCTTTAACATGGCTATTTATGCAATGCCGGAAGTGTAAAAATTGGAGATATTTTGTTAAAAATAGCAGATCCCATCCAATTTCTCCTGAAGATGAAGAAACACCTATTAAAATTTTGTACTTACCTTCCGTGGCTCAGAATTATATTTAAAAAATAAAAGTAACCATCACAAGAGAACCCACGAAACCATAAAACTTCACAGTCCTTTAGAGAAGTGATTCACTACTTGCTAATAATAAATCCACAATCGGACAAAACAGCATGCCATTTGAACATTCTTAAAACTTCTTTAATGCAAGTTTGGGAAAATCATTCTCCTTTTTTAGAAAAAGATCCAAGTCAGATATTGCTAGAAATGATGCCACTTATATACATGTCCATTCCTTGATGCAAAGAGCTCAGAAAGCTTGGGGATCACTAATTTTCATCTACTTTAAATGCTTTAATTCATGCTCTACTGCATCAACACCGGCTCATGTCAACAGGAGATTGCTGGGATGGATAAGTACTAGCTGTTAATGTCAAGATACTGAAATAAAAGGAAAACTGCAAAGTTAGAGATTTTAAGTAATCTATTTTCATTGGATTACATAATGAAAATCATGCCATACTCCGCAGACTTTGTATGGCTTATGATAGTCATAAGCTTCATATGCCAAAACCATATGAAAGCTTACCTTAGGTGATAATATACACTCAAAAATCCTTATTGTGCTACAACTAAGGAAAAGGGAGAGAAAGAGAGAGAGAAGTGGTAAGCATTAATAAAGTGCTAACACCAAAGTTCAGTGCTTGTTGGGTGAAATTATGGTCATATTATGAGATGACTTCATTAATCCTTAGTCATGTGAAAGATATAGAAAAAGAGAAACACATGGAATGAAGGGCAGGGACCCAGTCACTTCAAAAGGATCATTAATATGTAAAACATTTATTAATACGCATGACCATATTGCCTGAACAGGTGGCAATGTCAATTTGATTGTACAGTGAATATTTACGGTAAGAGCTTCCAAACAATTAGCTTAAAGAAACAACAACCTACAACATATATATATTGTGTTTTTCAACAAAAGAAAAACATATACAATAGACAAAGTGTTAGGGTACATATATATATGTTGACATTTTAAAAGGCAAAATTATCAAGTAGAACTATCAGACTAGTGTATTCCATAATATTGTATTCCAAACTGATTACATGACCTAAATTAAAAAAGCTTAAGCAAAATTAGGCTAGAAAGTATAATCTACACAATTTTCAAGAGTGAGCCCTAATTCTTCCTCATTTCAAAACTGACATTACCTCAGGGAATTCAGAGAGCAAATATTGTAAACTCAGGCACAGACCTACCTAATTAAAGTTTATATGAAATTGCTAACCCAGCCCTAAAGAACTGCTCACTTCGCCCTTTCAAATTGGGGCAAAAAAACCTTTTAAAACAGGACTCATCTGCTGCTAATACATTTAGTAATGGGGCCTAGAATTTTCTTTGAAGTTCATGCCCAGCTGAAATAATTTTGGTCCCATGAAAATACCCAAATGTCTAACAGAAAGCTAGGTAACAGCTATTCTACTGGTGAATTTTTCATTGTAAAAAAATATTGGACCTATTTTTGTATACTCACCCCATCAAAAATGCCCAGAACATTTTTTCTACAACTTTGCAATTTTTACAATGATCAGTTTTCTGAATTCCAAACACAAATTTAAGGGGCCTACTCTGGAAACTCTGTGGAAGAAAGACTACCTGTCTAAGTTCAAAAGAAAATGAAAACACTGAAGAAATGGGATTGACTGCCACAGCTTTATAATTCTATATCTAAAATGAGGTTTTCTTCAAACATTGCTCTCTGGTTTTATTATAAGGAACTGTGGGTTACTACTTAAGTTTTCTGATTAGTTTCTGCACTGCACTGAATGTCCTTGAATAATTTGGCCTTCCTAGTTCATGGCATAAGCACTGTATGCCATGAGCTGCTAAGAAACACAATTAAAAGCAAATGAGAAATTCAAGCTTTACATGCAAAATGCGTTTTCATGTAAGAGGAATGGAACAGAAAGTAGAAATATCCAGTGGAACATGAACTTTTAAAACCTGTTGCTGCCCCTCCAGGAAGACTGGTTGTCCAGGGGTATTTACTCCTTGATAAATCACTGCAGAATTAGAATATTTGTACCAGTATTTATTTATTCTCAGTTGACATTCTTACCTTTTTTTTTCACAGCTTAACTTAAATCACCTATTATCAGATAATAATCTGATGATAAACAATCTTGGTTTCACTTTAGTATCAAAAGCTTTAACCAATATAATACAACTGATAGTTTATTATGAACTTATACTGGAATGCATTATTTATATTGTCAAATCCAACTACTATGTAATTTACTATACAACTACAATAAAGAAAATATCATCTATGATATATTTGCAATTATGACTTTAATCTGCATTATAGACAGCTAAAATAATAAAGTTTACATTTGCAAATATTATTTCAATAGGAGGATTTGAAATTTTCTAAAACAATTTAAAAAAGTTTTTTCTATTACTCAATTACAAACCTATATTACCTGAAGTTGGACAGAAACCATAAGAAAAAGAAAACTATATTTTTTAAAGTTATAAAAGGAAATTTTCTCTAAGCATTTTTCTCTATGATATTTATCATAAATTTGGGACTAAAAACTTTTAAAAAGTTAATATAAAGTACACTAAGCACTTACTATGTTCTTTCTAAAATAAGATATTTACAAAGTTATCTTTCTGACTTATAGATCATACTTTCTTCATTATAGAGGTGGGGGATAAATTCTGTCACCTATTATCTTGTAAAGGTGACCCCAACAGGTGTAGGAGTTTTTATGGTATCCCAAAGTAGATTTTGTCAAGAAAAAACTTCAGTATAAAATTATACTCCAATAATATAAACATTGATTAAGACTAGAGCAGGTTATGCTGAAGCTTTTTCTATGACACAAGTCCTTAAGTATTTTGCTTTAACATTAGTTACAACATTTCTGAGAACTAGTGTAGATGAAATACATCCCTATAAATCGAAATTCTCTAGCAGATCTTAAAAGCAACTGGCTATTATATGTAACATCAAACAAGAAGTTAACAAACTTATATAACAAATATTGGAAGTTTCACAAAAATAGTTAACTAATTAAAAATAGTATAAATTCCTTAATTGAAATTTCATTAGATAGGTTTTCATGCTAGGCTTCTAGTTACAGATGAACTATACCACTGTACACCAACAATACCCACTGATTTTATTTTCACACGTGGGTACGTACTAGCACCTCAGTAAAAAGAAACCCCTTTAGTTAGCCAGTAAGAGATGACCGAAAGTCAACTTAAATAATCAAGCCTTCCATAAATAACTCAGAGTGAATGCAGAATGTAAAAATAGCTACTCTTTCCAAATTCTCTCTCCTCTATCTCCCCCACCCCAAACATTGTTGGCTAAATTTTGATTCTGCAGTAAGGACAATGATTAAACAATGCTTTTACTTTTAGTTTGTGCATGAGAGACATTGGATGTCATACCTTTCACCTCCAGTTTGCACTCAATCTCCACCGTCCCAAGGTCATTAACTGCTTTGCAGCAATAAGTGCCTCCGTCATAGGGGCTGGGCTTGCGAATCTCCAGAGTACAGACCCCTTGGTTGCTGAACATCCTGTATCTTGGGTCATCCACAATAGCAACTTTGTTTTTCATCCAGGTTATTTTGGGCTGAAGTTCAGATTAGAAGTAAATTAGGACAAAACGTATGTGTACCTAGCATATTAATAGACCATCAAAGCCAGAGATGAAATTTGAAGGCAAAGTTTAGGAAGAAAGTACATCTAAGAAGAATCCACAGCCACTAGAGCACTGTTTCAGATTAAATTCTGCTTAGTGGTTGGCAAGAACACAAACGAGCTGTTCTGAAGAACCCAGTCAGATTTGTTGAGAAGACAGCTCTGGGACAATCTTCCCAAACAGATTCAGTGACATTTAAATGTGACCTGAGTTTCAGGATGTGAACTCATCCCAGAGAGTGTACACTGTGAGCATTTTCCAGAGGGTTCTCATAAAGTGTCCGACCATTTAATTTGCTCCACCTTGTTCTCCTCATGATTTTTTCTAATCCCCACGGGCTGTGTTTGCTGCCTCACCATTGACTCTCTTCTCGGACCTCTGTATTCATCATTTCGTGGAAATGAATCTACACAACCTCATAATGCAAGATCACTTATGAACAGTCACCAGTAGGATGGTCACACCATTCTCCTCAACCCCTGAACTACACATGATTTACCCTTCCTCCTTTGGGTTGTCTTCTCCTTCCTTCTCTTTTCCATCTCACATGATTTTGTCTTGCTCAGACCTCAGAGACATGCTTTTGTCTTCTTTTCACACCCATCCTCCTCCTTTCAAAGGGGAGCATTCACTAAGGCTTTAATGCTTATGTCTTGGTCTTGGGCTTTTCACTCACTACTCTCTCTCGATGACTGCCCTTTCTGGAGCTCTGGTTTCAAGGAATGGATGGATAAACCCCTATACTTGGGACCCTCAAATTGAAAGTCACGGCCTTGGCCTTTCTCCTAAGCTCTGGAGACCATTTCCTCTCCATCCTTGTCATCCTCACTTGGATAGACTGATATCCAATTAAACTTCCAGCTAAACATGTTCAGCACCACTCTGCCATCCTCAATTTGGCTTCTCTATTTCTGAATGTGGTATATGCAGGAAACACCACTGTTTGCAATTTTTCCAATCGAGGGTACTTTTCCTCCATGTCTCTATGGTGTTGACATCTCCACGGATAGCATTCAGCAATTTGTTCCTTTCAAATGGCAACAAGAAACTTCAACACCTTTCTAAATCATGTCAACCCAATGTGATCTCTCCCTTCCTCGTACACTGTTCTCTCATCACAGCAATTTTTATAATCTGCTTCATGTCCTCATATCATCATTTGATTTACTCTAGTACAGAAAGCTTGGTGAACCAATATTGCTCCCTAATTGTTTAGGTGAAATACCACTTCTCCCATTTTCTTACTATTCAGCTCTTTTTAAAAATTAGTAGTAGTTTGGGTTTTTGTTAGAAGATGCTCCTTGATCAGTAAAGAAATATAAACATTTTTTACTATGATTTTTAAATAGTGTATGTAATTGTTCACTGACACAGTCATGTTGTACTCTACTCTGGGTCCCAGAAAAGCTACAGCTTTTTATATATTTAAATAACATATTTATATATTTATATATATTTAAAACATATATTTATATATTAAATATATTATGTTATATTTATTATTTATTTATATAATATATTAAAATATATATTTATATATAAATATATTTATATATTTAAATAACAGCTGAGAGATCAGTGGCTTTTACTACTTGCTATTATAATGCGGCAAATGTAAAATGCATTTGGGATGAATGCTTCCATTTAACTAGCATGATCTAAAAAGACAAGGTACCTTAGGATTTCCTCTCACACTGCAGTTCAGTGTGGCATTGTAACCTGCAATCGCGAAGGTGTTAACCAAAGGCTGAGTAAACATGGGTGCCTCTGTGAAATCAAAGTCATCATACACTGGATTTTTGTAGACTTTCCCTTAAAAACAAGCATAAGAAACATATAAGTTGGCCTGGAAACATATTATTGTTGGCTTACTTTACTCACAATTCAAACTTCTCTGAGATTAGAAAAACATGTGAAACATGTTAAAGACCACCCAGCATTCACTGTGAAGGGCACACGGGCAGAGCCAATTGCCAGGGGACAGAAAAGCAGAGTGGTCATCTGAAATGGAAACAAATACTGAGAACAACTTCGTGTCTGAGCAGTCTGACCAGCAATGCGTTCTAGTGAAGATAACCAGGAAAGGCTCAAAGGAGAGAGGCTCATGAAGAAAGGAAGACAGCATGGAACCTAGCTTCTCCTTTACTTGCTGAGTGAGCCTCAGGTGTAGTAGGTGTCTAAGAATAAATGTAACAGAAGTTCCAGAAGGATATACCTACTTTTCCCCCTCCCTGTGGTTTCAGTCACTTACAGATCAGAAGTTGGAATGAATTAAAACTTGTATTTTAAAAAATACAATAATAGTTTAATTTTCCTTATAAACTTTATGTATAAAATTTAAATTCCACTTGAGTATTTGTACCATAATTTAAAAATATGTGCTTATTTTTAAAATTCTTTTTCACCTTGTCTCTTCTTTCAGTTTTCTTTATTTTTTTAAAGATTTATTTTTACTTATTCATACAAGAACTGGGGTGTAGGTAGGCCAGAGGTGCAACGGGTGAGAGGATTCACCAGAGAGTGAGTGGGGAGCAGAACAGGCAGATCTACCGAAATACACTGCTGAGGGGAGCAGTGGGCAAGACAGGAGAGGTCTGCTGTGCCATGTGGGTATCAGCTCCCTGGCTGGGGATCAGACTCATGCCGCAGTGGTTGGTGATAGCTTGATAGTGCTGAGACTTTAATGCCTGTGCCACCAGGGAGCCCCCTCAGTTTTCTTCCTTTAGCTGCTGAAAATCAGGGTTTCCAGAAGTCCAGCTCACTCACCGTCCTTGGCAATCACGGCGCTCTCCTTAGTCATTGTAGCATCCTCACTGAGCCCACACATGTTTTCAGCAAAGACCCGGAAGTAATACTCATTTCCGATGACCAGTTCAGTAATGGTAGCATTTGTTCGGTGATAATGCTCAATGACAGTGAACCATTCCTGAACAGGAAAAAAAGTCATTTGAAGAAAATCACCTAAAAACGCACAACTATTCCAACTGTTATTCAGAATAAAGAATAGGGATATTTCATTAACTGAAAAATAAACATACAGTAATATATATAAGAAAAATAGCACTAATTTTTATATTCAGAGTAATTTACACTTGACATATAATTTAAATCTTCATGGACACATTAAATTCATATACCCAGACTATCATGTACCTTTGTTTTCTTCATAACAGTACAATGAATATCATCTATCTACCTATCTGTCCATTTATCTATCTTTCTATAAGAAATATAATTTTTAGGGGCATCCCTGGTGGCGCAGTGGGTTAAGCAACGCACTATGAAGCAAACTGCAGCCACTGCAGCACGAGTTCGATCCCTGCTGCCAGCCAGAGAGGGGACCTACATGGCGCAGCAGACCTCTCCTGCCTCACCCGCTGCTCCCCTCAGCAGTGTGTTTCAGTTGATCTGCCTGTTCTGCTCCCTGCTCTCTGTGGTGAATCCTCTCACCCCCCCATACCTCTGGCCTGTACCCCAGTGCTTGCATGCATAAATAAATAAATAAATCTTAAAAAAAAGAAATATAATTTTAAAAAATATTTATTTATTTATGCATACAAGCACCCCCAGAGGCATGGGTGTGAGAAGATTCACCAGAGATGGAGTAGGGAGCAGAACAGGTAGATTGACTGAAGTACACTGCTTAGGGGAGCAGCAGGCGAGACAGGAGAGATCTACTGCACCATGTGGGTCACCACCCTGGCCAGGGATTGAACACATGCTACAGCAGCTATGGATGCTTCACAGTGAGGTACTTATTAACCCCTTGTGCCACCGGGGAGGCCCTGAAGTATAGGGCCTCCCTGGTGGCACAGCAGGTTGAGCGCCACACTGTGAAGCTTCCGCTGCATAGCAGAGGTGTGAGTTCAATCCCCAGCCAGGGAGGGGACACACATGGCGCAGAAGACCTCTCTTGCCTTGCCCACTGCTCCCTTCAGCAGTGTATTTTGGTAGATCTGCCTGTTCTGCTCCCCACTCTCTCTCTGGTATATCCTCTCACCTCCTGCTACTCTGGCCTATGTTCCAGCTCTTGTATGCATAAATAAATAAATCTTTAAAAAAATTAAAAAGAAAAGAAATACAAAATTTTACTGTCAGCATGTATTCTGAAGAAGATGAAGTTAAATCACAGGAGAAAAATTCACATTTTTCATAAATAAAATTTGTCTAACATTATTAACTTAGGTTTTCTTAAGTCTTTGCTCAGATATCACCTCCTTACCAACTCTTTTCCTCCTATCGCTACACTTCCACCATTTTGGTCACATTCTTATGCTAACCTGGCTAAATTTTTCTAATAACATTTGTTACCTTAAATTATGTATTTATGATTTTACCTGTTAACTTTCTATCTCCCTACTTGGAATGAATACATCATGGTGGTAAAGATGGACTTTACCTCTCACCCTTGTACCTTCAGTACCTTTCATGGCATCTGACACTGTAGCAAATGAATGAGTGAGTGAGAAGTTAAAGCTACATAATTTTTTAAAAATTTTCTTCCTTTCTATATCAAGAAATGTAGTGGTTCCAAAGTTTATCTTGTAGTAGGTAGAAAGCTACACTCCATCACATATGCTACGTGCCACTAATTGAGAAAATCATTTCTTGGCAAAAAGTCCATAAAGACATAGGATTTTCCTTAGAACTGTTAGGAACCATATTATTTGTGTATCTTGTGTATTTTTAAGACTCCAGACAAATTTATCTATGCCCTCTTTTATTCCCAAAGCACTTGTTGTACATCTTTATTCCAACATTTATAATATAGACTTATCACTTGGTCTAATGTCTTCTTTTTTGCCAAGACTAAATGCTCCAATAGTAGGAATTATCTTTATTTATTTATTTTTTAATCTAGAAGCTAGAAGAGAGCTCAGCTCATAGTAAAGGGATATATCAGCATATGAAATGGGAATGTTTATGGAAGGTATGACTAACTAGCAATTTCAAGGAAAAACAATGTCTGTAGCTACAATGAGACAAATGAAATGTGATTTTGCTGCTGCTGGACCAGAGAAAGCCAGACCTTACCATACTCTTCTTGTCAGCCTTCTGGATCGTGTACCCTGTAATCGCGGCATTTCCATCATCTTTTGGTGGTGTCCATGACAGAGCAACGTTCTCTCCCCAGACATCCTCAATCTTCACAAGTTGGGGTGGACCTGGACGATCTGCAAGATGAATTGAGGGCATCACTGTGAGGTCACTTTCCCTCCCAAAGTGTAGCTTGTTGGAGGAGGATACTAAGATGTGCTTCCTGCATCACAGGAAGCAGAGTTCTTGTGGATTGTTACGGGGACTAGAATGGAGCCAGCTGGACCAGGGGCACAGACGTCAGCATGCCTCTCAACAAAACCAAGAGTTTCCACCAGGAGGAAAACAGTGCTTAGGATAAAGGGCATGCACTTTTACTCAAGGGAAGGTTTGCTATAGGAAGCGGCTTCTTTGGTGAGAGAAATTCTAATATCAGCAAAGTTGCTGAAATGTAGTAACAAAAATGATAGAAATCAAGGCTTCTCCTAGTTCTACTCTTAAATTTATTTTCTTGACACCACAATAGTAGAAAAATTCAATTGAGAGGGATTCACCTGTAAGAATTCCTCCCATTCCTCCCCTAACTCCAGACAAGGGAACAACTCACCTTATCTGGACAGGTAAGCCTCTCACTAGAACTGCAAGATCAACCAGTGCAGTGTCTAATTTTGTCTGGGCACATCTTCTTTATACTGATAAATATTAATAGAAATTCTTCATTCTCCAAGTAAATCGTTATTAACACATTGTAGGTGTTCTAAGAAATATGTTTAACCATATCTAGCACCTACCATGTTTTCTATGTAAGAATTCAATATTGGAAGGTGACTTATTAGGCAGCAGTTAAAAAAAAAACAGTAAGAGAAGAGTGAATTGCAAATAAGTACAGATGGCCTTCAGTAAAAGTACATATATTAATTTTTAAAAACATATATGTGCTTTTTAGTCAGTGAACATTATTTTGAAAAACTAACAAATATGGGGCTCCCTGGTGGTGCATCGGTTAAGCAACACACTGTGAAGCAAACCGCAGCCACTGCAGTACAAATTCGATCCCTGCCATCGGCCAGGGAGCAGACCCACATGGCGCAGCAGACCTCTCCTGCCTTGCTTGCTGCTCCCCTCAGCAGTGTATTTCAGTTGATCTGCCTGTTCTGTTCCCTGCTGTCTCTGATGCATCCTCTCACCCCCTACACTCTGTCCTGTATCCCAGTTCTTGTATGCATAAATAAATCTTAAAAAAAAGAAACACTAACAAATGTTACTATTTTTTTAATTCTGAAAAAAAGAATTTTGCGTGGAGTCAGAATGTTGCATTTCTGACTCCTGCCTTAACGCTAAGGACAATTCGCCCCATGCTGCCTTGACAGAACAGCCTCGCTTCGCCTTCCCAGCCTACCAACAATCTGGATATCGATGGATGCACTTTCTGTGTATTTTTCCACTTTGACTTGCAGATCGTATTTCCCAGAGTGGCTCCTTTCTGCTTTCCTTATAAATATGATTGTATCAGTCTCAGAGTTGCGAATGTTTATTTGATTCTTATCAATTTCTTGACCATCCTTCGTCCAAGTTAATTCTGGTCTTGGTTTTCCCTAAAAAGGAAGACAAGAAAAGTAGAAGGAAGGGGTCTCAGATAGTTCCAAGGTTGTTTTCCTTAGCATTACAGAAAAAAAAGGCGGCATCTTACTCCATTGTTGGACAGCAGTGTGATGGGGGCTGGGGTGGGGGCTAAAGCAATGACTGTCACACCCCCTGCTGCCTGTTAACCGTATTATGAGACTAACATTGACTGTTGTCCACCAAGCCTTAGAGAATACAGTCAGCAAATATTCTTTTGCTGGCCAGAGTCGAGCTCCAGTGAACAGGGTTGAGGAGAGGTAATGAGTGAACCAGAAAATAAAGAAATGACAGACACAAAACAGTTTTTTAAAAAAGCGGGCTCCAGGGGACTCAAGGCCTCTCTCTTCTGGGCTCAATCATCCCGAGTGTTGGGCACAGCTCATATTTAGTGAGAAAAACTGGCCCCCTTTAAGGTTAGTTACAATACAACGGTTTCTTCTTTTATTCCTTAGTGTTCAGCATTATTCCTGCACACATTCACTGCCAAGGTTCTGCATTATTAGGCTGTGCTGCTCTCCCTGCTAATCTAGTTGACTCCCCAGGAAATGGTTACACTGGAACCAGAAAGAATATCCTGCTCTGTGCATGGGCCAGTCTTCCAGGCCATGCTGATCAGTTTTTTTCAGCCATGGCCAGTCTTCAGGCCACGACCCAGATATTTTCCTTGTCCCAGCTCTCCATGCCTTAGGGGTCTCCAACATTTGCTGGAGCAAAAATTTAATAATTTCCACATATTTCAGTGATATTTTAAATGTCAGTTATCTCTTTATGGGAATTTAGTTCACTTTAGTGTAAATAAGCACAGGTTGAATTCCTGAATGTCATACTGAGTAGTTCACTTCAATGAAGGTCAGTTTTATAGATGTCTAAGACCAGAAAGAATCTTCAAGAATTTCTTATTTTGGTTTCTCCCCGTGTTTCCTCCCTGTCCCACCATTGTCCCTGAGTTTCAGATAAGACTAGATCTTATTTGTCTCATGCAGAAGGAAAATCTACGAGTTTTATAGCGTTCTCTCTGAAATTAGAGGTTGCTTATCTACCCCCAAATCTCTTCCATTAGTTTCCTACTCTCCCTCTGAGGAAATCCTGAATCCTGATGAAATTAAATTCTGGAGGACCTTCCTCTAATTCTTCAACACCATAGCACTGAAAGGAGGAAAAGTGTGACCCCTGAACTCCTACCTGGAAAGGTATAACCAGATTGACAGCTTCTCCAACTCTGCGAATATAGGTTTGCTTCAGGTGCCTTGGGATGCGAATCTTTGGAGGCTCTGCATCAGGGTAGAATAGCATAAGTTTGTGATCAGTGCGGTACACTGGTAGAAGTCTTACATAGCAGACTGGCATGGTCCTACTGGCATGGTCTCTGTGCTCCTGTTTCTGCAGTAGAATCTTAGATGTGCCACTAGCAGATTATATACGGTAACTTCTGTTTCAAATGTTTTCAAGTAGAGATGTCTAAATGGCTTACCGCCACAAACTGGACCCATGATCACCTTGACTTACTTCTTCATCATAAGCATTTCCTATGCTTATGTTAACTATAAGCCTAAAATGTTTCCTATGCTTACTGTTTATAATTATAACCCTAAAGCATTTCGTATGCTTATAGTAATTATAAGCCTCAAACAGCTTTATAGAAGAACACCAAATTTTCTCTTGAACCTAGTACATACTTTTCATTATTCCTAACAGCAAGTATATTCTCTGATGAAGATTCCAGATGATGTGCAGGCACCCCATTAGTTTCAGGAATTCCCATTTTGCTTTCTTACCAGAAACAAACATGTTTAGCACTTAGTACTTGCTACTTAGGTAATTCTGCTGGAATTTGATAGTAACATTCTCTCTGTGTGACTATGGTGAAGTACATAATAGGCAGCATAGCCCATTTGTGCTAATGTTCATTAATTAAACACCAGGAAGAAACTAAAACATGTTGATGCAGGCCCATTAAGAGCAGAATCAAAGGCTCATGGGCTCATAGGGATGAAGCAGCTCTTATCACTGGAACACTTAGTAGGCACCCACACTGAGCTAAAGGGTTTTCATGAAGGGTCTAATTTAAACCTCGCAGCCGTCTTATGGGGTAGGTAATGTTATCTTATGATAAAGAAAATGAAGCAACTTGCCCAGACAATACAGGGAGTATTAAAACCTGGAGTCAGTCTCAGTATTGACTTAGGTGTATGGACTTCCAAGTTAGAGAGATCTGGGTTTGAGTCTGGTCTTACTTTCCTGTTCTGCAAGTGTGATTTTCACAACCTCTTTATGTGATACTATTATTATTTCCATTTTGTAGATGTACATTAGGACTCAGAAAATCAAGTCTCTTCCTGAATCACATAGCTAATAAATGATGGACATGGCATTTAACTTATGTAGACCGTCTCTAGAATCTACTAAGAAAGTGTGCATGGTTCATGCTTTCATCCATCCATCTTCTGTTCTTTCACTTTCTGTCTCTCAAGTCCATCTGTCTGTCCATCCATCCATCCACCATCCATCCATCTATCTGTGGGGACCAGAGAGGACTGATCTCTGAGTGTTAAGCATTAGAAAGTTGTCAAGTCCAAGTTGTCAAGATACATTTTTCCTCCAATTTTTGCTTAGAAGCTCAAATATTTTTCATTTACAAAATGACCACAAATTCTCTAAGTTGTTTTCCTTGGAATGACAGACTTACTCCATTCATTTTCTAAAAACTTTCAGCCAAATACCCAAGTCTGACTAGACATAATAGTTAGTCACTCAGTCACTCTTTGAAATGGAAATGCGATTTCATTTTTAAAAAGTCACTAGTGTCGCCTCTCACCAAGTTGCACCGGCTGTTCCTAGAGTTCACCGTTGTACTGTGGTCACATAGAGTAGAGAAAAACACCCATATTTTCCAGGATTAAACTTCAATAAAGTGAATCATTTTATACTCATCAAGAACAATGGCCCTTTTATATCAAATGTAAGAACACGGAGGTGAGGAAGCAGAAAAGCTACAATTGGTAGCACTAACTTTGTGCTAAGGCCCCCAGCAATTGTATTCACCATCACCTTTGCACCATCAGTGCAGAAACAGACACCAGGCATTGCAAAGAGCGAACAATGAGCTCTTATTATTATATAATGGCTTTGACCTTGCAGACTCCACCTGTTGCTACTCCAGGGACTGTTTGCTCTCTCTCTCTGGGCAGCCCTGATAGCACTGGCCCCTGAAACCTGGTGAGTTACCTATCTGTTTCCTCTTGGTTGGTTTATTATTATAAGAAAAGAATGTGAGCATAAGGAATCTTATCTCCCATTTATGAGGACAAGAAACTATCTCTATGGCAAAAAACAAAACAAAACAAAACTAATTCTCACACCAACTGTAGACCCTGTAGACTTTGAGCTGATAATCTAACTGATTATCTATTTAATCAGGGCCTACCATGAGGCACAGGGAGTGGCAACTACATAGGGGATTTTAAAAAAAGGTTTCTTAAAAAAATAAAGGTTGTGAAAAGGAAACAAGCTTTTGAAAGCTACTTGCCTATGATTTCCTTCACGAGAATGGGCTGGGAGTAGTACTTGGGCTCGCTGGCACCAGCAGCATTCACAGCCTTCACGCGCACGAAGATCTTGGCGTCCGTTGGCAGACCTGAGATGGTGAACTTGGTCTTGTCGATCAGATCAGTGTTAGCAACTATCCAGTCCTCAGCTGAAGTCCATAAAAGAAAAAGGAATAGAGGAGGAAGAACTGTTAGCGAGTGAAATTGTTCATCACAGGAGACACTGAACTAGAATATTATTCATAATTAAGTAAATCATTTGGTGGGTACATGTCTTTGCTCTGGATTCAGATTACATGGTGAACACTTTTTACATTTAAATAAACAATGGCTAAGGGAAGAAGGACATTAGGATTCTGTTTCTGGGAAACCTCTTATCCAAGATACTAAGTATGCTGATTACTACTAGTACTAATGCTCTCTACCAAAACTAAAACTGTCCCCAAGTATTTGTATAAGTTTTATCACAATTTAGTTTTTTCATGATGGATGTAACCAGCTATTTAGTCATCTATATACATTAAACCTCTGAAAAAGAGGAGAATGTTATTCTTATGAATGCGAAATTCTGACATTTATAGTCATATATCTATTTTCTCTTGGTTGTTATATGTTATGAGATATGAATGTGAGCATAAGAAATCTTATATCTCATTTATGAGGATAAGAAACTCTCTTTATGGCAAAGAGAAAAAAACACAGTTTCAAAG
Organism: Galemys pyrenaicus; assembly: GCA_019455555.1. NCBI lineage: Eukaryota > Metazoa > Chordata > Mammalia > Eulipotyphla > Talpidae > Galemys > Galemys pyrenaicus. The sequence continues at coordinate 28,375,677 of JAGFMF010011752.1, read as the reverse complement.
TCAAGATCTCATAAGGAATTGGCATAATTCTTTAACCTCAAACAAAAATTCTGTTGTTCTTTTTTTAGAGAGTTTTTGGTAGCTTTGTCCACAGCATTGAGAGAATTTAAACTTGGCATCTGGGACCTCCAACATTTCAGCTTCTAAAAGCTTATACACATTATGCCCATAAGAAAGAGTTCGGATCCCACATTACTAACTCACTACCCATCTCCCCCCATTCTGTGCCTAGAGCTTTTCTGTATGTGGGTGGTGGGTGTGTTTCATGCTTGATATTGGGACACTCCAAGAAATTTTATCATAGGATAAGAAAGTTTGAGAACTTTCACAGAATACTTTACCTGGAAGATCATATGCAGCCTCCCCATTTTCATCAGACTGTTTTGCTGATGTACCTTTGAGAATCCGTCATTAAAATTGATTAAAAACACCCACTTTCACACCAGAAGAATATCGTATCAGTAGTCAGCATTCTCTGTTAGTAAAGTGTGCAAAGTATGCAAAGAAATTTATCTTCAAAGTAGTGATGGAAGAGACCAGACACGTTAGAGGGAGGAAACTCCTCAGGAGAGTCAGAACCCACTCTGTTCAGACCCTGGTTTTGGTCCTGAGGCAGCAGCCAGAGAGAAGAGGAGAAAGCAGGCTGGGCTGCCTCCAGTTGGGGGGACAAGAGGTAAAGAAAAACAAAGCGAGACCCTGAAGAGAAAGGAAGAGATGTTTTTGGACTTCACAGGGAAGCATACACAGTGGAACACTCTAACCTAGTGCCTGTCCCTGCCACCCCCCGCCCCAGGGAGGGTGCTCTCAGGTCCCCAGGGTGCTCCACAGTGGGACTCAGACATCAGAGTCTGGGAACCAGGAGCTGTAGTAAGGCCAGCCTGTCTCCCCAGGGCTCAAGTTCTCAGTGGAGAGGGAAACTGTCCAGTAACTAGGAAGGCACCCCGGTTGCCATGACAACATGCTCATGGGCAAGAAAAAAAATTGGGTCTCCACGTGGTTGCATTCCACAAGGATGGGGGGAGCGTTGCGTTGCTGGCTCACACAGTGGCCACGGAAACACCCCTCTGGTTGTGAGATGACTTTCCAGGCACCAGGAGAGGAGCATGGGAGTGGTGATGGTTCCACAACCCCACCCCCTTCACATAAACACATCCTTGCAAATTTCTCTCTTATTCCAATCCTTAAAAGTATCAGGGGGAAGAAGCAGGAAGTCAGAATATCCTAGTGGTTGGCAGGCATGTGGATGATAAAAATCACTTAGGATTTTGGAAAAGAGATGCATCCTTCAGCAAGTGGTCAGTAGGGGAGTTTTTGTGTTGACATTTGCAGTTAAGAGAGAATTGATAAGAAAGTGAAAATAGGAGATTGGGAAAATGTGTGGGAAAGAATGAAGAACAACTAAAGTAGAAATTTCAAGAGAAAACTGGACAAGTTAAGATGAGGGAAACCAAAATAGCCCACCCCTCATTACCCGAACTACTATTAATTGAGGGAAACAGAGAGAAAGAGAACGGTGTCCAGGAGATGGGAAAGGAACATGGAAGTTATTTAATACATGAGGAGAATTTTTAAGAAGGACAAGGAAGAACTAGAGTGAAGGAAGAAAACAAAGAAGAGTAAAATGCTGCAGGCATTAAAAAAAGAGAGAGAGGCAGACTCAAAAACAACACACGATCTTACCAAAGAAAGAAATGTCTTACAGAAGAAAACCTGACATATCTAAAAGCATTAAACACTACAGAAAATTAGTCTGAAGGACAACAGCCATTAAAAGAGAATAAAGAATAGTGCAGCCACATAAACTAAGAAAAGACCGCAAGAAAGATATACACGTTATGAAAGAACTTCATAGAAAGCTAATTCCAAAACGTTATGTGGTAAAATAGATACAGAATAATGACTGTGTACATATACATATGTATATACACATATACATACATATCTACACAGACCACACACAAAAGTATGTAAAATACACTTGGTTGTATTTTATCTAAGGTGGGTAACATCAAAATGACAGCCATCTATCATTTTGCTGTATCTTCTTACTTTTTAAACCTATCAGAAAGAAAAGAGTAAAGAATTTGCTCTATTTCATATATATATATAAAAGTTTTGTGCTCAACAACCACATCGCATTTAAGATTGGGAAATTCTGCTGGGCGATATAAAAAAAAAAAAACAAAGTAGGGTTGCTCATGGATTTTTGAAATGGGGTGGGGATTGGAAAATGGGAATAAAGCATATTCTGAAGTGCTCAAGAATTCACCCCTTGCAATGTGACACTGCCCCTCTCCCCCACTGGGCTAATGCTGGGGATTCTCCTATGGTCCCCATTGGTTGTAGTTACTTTCTAGGCCCTGAAAAAACCAAGCATAGTACTGTGTGAGCAGAGCACTTGGAAATAGAAGGGGTGCTGACAGCATGCTTCATCCCTCTTCTTCACTTTCTACCAAGATTGCAATTTTCATGGGTGCCCCAATCCTGGGGCCTGGGGTTCCTTTTTCAGAGCTTCTTTTCCTAACAGGTTTCTTCTCTGAAGGAGCTCCTCCTGGGGAGGTATGCTGGTGTTCACGTTCCTGGTTACCCAAATCGTCACAGTCCTTCAGTCAGATCCACGTTAAAGTTGGGGAATCCAAGAAGTTTGCTTAGTGGCTAGTTCTTGGTCTATTCTGTGTGGCATATGCATATATAGCTTCCCTGGTGGCTTGTTTAATCTACCATCACCTAGCAAGAGCCTGAGGTCCAATGTTGGGGCACTTTTCTTCCCCTATTTTCAGATCACGACAAGTAGAAAATATAAAATTAAAAAAATTCCAGTGAATTTAAAATCTTCTTTTGTTTTAGGTACAAACTGACCCATATTTTCTTGGGTCACTTCCTCTATTATTTCTATGATTTTTTAATTTGTCAGTTTCTTTTCTCTAAAATTTCAGTGATTATATTTTTATATAACCAATCCCTGAGGCCAGTTAATGCTACATGTCTAAACTATTTCTTAGACTCCCTGTGATTTACGCTGTTTCCTTGAAAAACTGAAAGTTGTCCTTAATTCTTTTTTATTTCCTTTAAGAAAGTAGGAGATGATTAAACAGATAGTCTGTCATTATTACCTAAAATTGGCAGCTCTTTTGATAACCTAGTATAGAGACTGGATTTTCAACTTGTTTTATCTTTTTTTTTTTTTTAAAGATTTATTTATTTATGCATACAAGCACTGGGGTACAGGCCAGAGGTGTGGGGGATGAGAGGATTTACCACAGAGCAGGGAGCAGAACAGGCAGATCGACAGAAACACAGTGCTGAGGGGAGCAGTGGGCACGGCAGGAGAGGTCTGCTGCACCATGTGGGTCCCCTCCCTGGCCGGTGGCAGGGATCGAACTCGTGCTGCAGTGGCTGCGGTTTACTTCATAGTGCGTTGCTTAACCCACTGCACCACCAGGGCGGGCCCCAACTTGTTTTATCTTAATTAAAATTTTATTTTGCACTAGGACAATTTAATTCCACCAATTCAAGAAGTGGAAGTCCCAGAAATGGTGTCAGAGCCCTTTTTCACTGTGTTTCAGATCAACCATGTAGTCTGACATAGCTACATCAATTTCTTAGCATCAAGTTCCAAAGAAAGGCTAAGTTTTCATCCATCTTGGAAGAATGACTGGCTTGTTGTCATTTTCAGTAAAAGGAGATAAGTACCCAAGGAAGAGAAACAAAAGAAAAGGGGGCAGAGCTCACCTATTAATGATGGTATTCATTTAACTACGAGTTGTACTTACTTCCTTCAAAGCAATACTCCAGCACATAGCCATCTAAACCTGCGGCACCAATCTGGTCTGGGGGCCGCCACTTCATTGTGACTGAGTTGTCAGTTACAGAGTCGACAGCCAGAAGAGTGGGAGGGCTGGTTACAGCTTCAAAGATAAAACAACAGGAACAGAAGACATTAACCACACATAGGAACTGTGATAACATGGACTAAGAGACAAATAAAAATATTCCCAGAAGCCCAATGCTTTCATGATGAGGACTCCATGAGCACATGCTGTGTGCATGAGCCAAATCCTTGCTAGGCAGGGAAGTTTTTAGAAATGCTGCCACAATTTTCCTCCAATTTGGGAGGCTGATTTGGGATGCTGAGAAATAGAAGGATGTTAAAAAAAGGTGGAAGCGTGAGATCAAAATTTCCCTTAACGCTACAATTTTAAAGTGTAACTTCTATACTCTTTATTGCAAAAAAATTACACTAAGTTGTGAACCATTATCAATTGTCTTAATTATTGCAGAGTTCACACAGGTGCAGGACTATACTTTCAGAAGGATAAATGGAGAGGGGGTCATATGTCAATGGGTTGAAATTTATGTTCTCAGTGGGAAGCATCAAACAGAGCCAGCCACTGCTGTTTTTGGAATTCTAGCCATAAATTCCAGGACCTACATTATAAATGTGTTCAATAAATACACTTATTGAATATAAATAATAAATATAAATGTATCCAAAGTAGACAATTGCCCCAAACACTTCTTTTTTTTTTATGATATATTTATTTATGCTACAAGGGCTGGGGTACAGGCCAGAGTCGTGGGAGGTGAGAGGATCCACCAGAGACAGAGTGGGGAATAGAACAGGCAGACTGACTGAAACACACTGCTGAGGGGAGCAGCAGGTGAGGCAGGAGTGGTCTGCTGTGCCATGTGGGTCCCCTTTCTGGCTGGGGGCAGGGATCGAACTCATGCTGCAGTGACTGTGGTTTGCTTCATAGTGCGTTGCTTAACCCACCGCACCACCAAGAAGGCCCTGCCCCAACCACTTCTAACCTCCTGCTCACTCACCACTCTAAGGAGCTTCCAGGTCTGCTCCAGTTAGAAGTGGGAGGAAGTAGTCATAAACTTGGGGCAACAATCTCCATGTCAAAGACATATTTTTCTTGACTTACCCAAAGGAACAAAAGGTTTGGAGGGCATACTAGGTTTGGAGATGCCAATGGCATTGACAGCAAAGACGCGGACCTCGTAGGCAACACCTTCAATCATCTTCTTGGGCTCAAAAGTTGTTTCTTTGCAGAGATCAAAATTCAGTCTCATCCAGCGGGAGCTTTGTTTCTTTTTCCTTTCAATAAAGTATCCTACAGGTGACACAGAATGGAAACTGAGAATTTCCCTTGGCTTCCAACAATAAATTTTGTTAGATATTAGAAGTTCTTAAAATTTCTCATGTTCCTAGCACCTTAAGTGAAATAGTCATGCATATATTTCAAATCCACCTTATTCCATCAGTTTTTTAAGAGGTTAGAAGCAATAAAAATATTAACACAGGAATATGTAGACAAAAATAATAGGGTTAGAAAAATTTAAATTGTCCTGGGAAGAAAACAGAAAAAAAATAATCCACAGATATGTGGGCCAAAGCAACTTACACAGCTGTGATAATTGAGAATATTTAACTTTAAAAAAGAAATTACTTTTTTAGAAATTATAATCTTCATAGAAATTATAGAATTCATAATTGAATGGAATTAGACATTAACTGATTAAAAGAGCTTAAAAATTGACTTCTAATATTTTAAAATTAGTAATTGAGTATGAATGTCAAACAAACTAAAAGAACAATCAGATGATATTTAATAGAATTATTTAAGTTTCATTGTTAGAGAGCATCCTAATATATATTCCAGTTTGAATGGATACTTAGTCATAGTATAATAGGCCGTCTTCTAAATGTAGTATTTTACAATGTACTCTCTGCTAAAATATATAAAGAGGAATTGAGGGCAATTCCGGGCAGTTCCACAGATGGACCAACGTGTGTTACCTAAGATTGGGGACCCTCCGTCATAGGCAGGAGGTTCCCAGCTCATTATGCACCAATCATCTCCCACATCTGACACATTTGGGGCCACTGGAGGATCAGGGATATCTGTGGTGAAGAAAAAGATTAAATAAGGTGAAATGAAGCAAGACCACATGTGCACAGAGAAAGGTGTCAACTGGAAAATAAGTGCTTTGGTGATAATCATAGAAGCTGTTCTTTGCCCATGTTTACCCCAATGCACTTAGTTACTAACTTGAGAGAAAACAAACAAACTATGCTCTCTATGAGATGAAAGAGGGTGAGCTCAGTAAAAAAAAAAAGTTCTTTAGAGTTACACCACTAGAGAACAAGCCCCACATGGAACCCTATACTTATGTTCTATACTTGAAAATAGTAACTGCACAGTCTTTGCTTAATGTCAAATATGTTTGTTGTTTTTTTACTCTCAAAGTGAGCTTCCAGAGGAACTGAATCAAGAACTGATCATTGTAAATTTTAACATCAGATGGAAGACTCAAGGTGTTGACTAGTAGAAATCCAAGGCAGAGCGGTAAGTTAGCATGTCTTCTAAATATAGTACAGGGCCTGATACAGTGACCTCAGCTTTTGAAATATGTCTCATAAGGAAAGACTAAAGTGAGATAAGGAGATCATAAGACCTTGGGCCACAGTAAAGTGCTGAATTCATTTCTTTTGGTGTCAGGCTTAGAAAAAAATGAACTGAGATGGTATCTCAGGATCAAGGTAAACTCTACAATGATTGTGATGTCAGAAGTTATTTAGCAATTGTACTTCACTGATCTGGTGTTAAAAGCCCTGTTGGCCTAGGGGTTACGTCTCAGTGCTATCACCACCATGGCCTGAGTTCGATCCCCGCCTGATGCTAACGCACATGGCACTTCTCATTCCTCACCCACTACTCCCCTTCACAGTGTATTTCAGTAAATCCACCTGCTCTGATCCCACTCTAACTCTAGAGAATTCTCTCACTCCTCCCCCACAGCTTTGCCTACACCCCAGTTCATCTACCCTAAAATAATTTAAAAAAATTTTTTTAAAGTGCACTGAAAGGGAATATAACTATAGAGAGCTAACAACAGCAGCCCCAAGTGGCTAACCTTAGTCACTCATGCCTGCATTAAGTGCTTTAGACAAGAAAGAAGAGAGAGGAGAGAGAAGGGAAGAGAGGGTGAGAAAAGAAATGGCAAAGGCAGAAAAAGGAAGATGTTGATTATAAAACAGAACTATACATTGTTTATTTTTGTTGACTACCCTGCAAAGCTGAAAGAACCCAACATCCATTTTGGATTTAGACATGTCATCTTGATTCTCAAAGTTTGTTGTTCTAGAGGACTTACCCACAACTTTAATTTTGATGCTTGCATGTGCTTCCCCAGCTTCATTTTTCAGATTTATGTGGTAGATGCCAGAGTCTTCTTTTTCAGCTACATCAATAACCAGAGTGCTGCTGTCAGGGTAAGACTCAGCTCTTATTCGGCCACTGCCTTCCATGATGGCCTGCAGAAGAAAGAAACAGAATGTATGAGTACCTTATAACTTAAGCTTACCATGTACTAATGGATAATATATATTTTATATATATATATGTTCTTAGTTGAATCCTCCACCAATTCTAAGAATAAAGTATTATCATCCCACACATGTATGAGAAGCTGTAGTTCAATGTCACATGGTTAAGAAGTGTAGAACTGTCATTTCATACCTAAGCCCATTAACCAAAAGAAAGTGGGGGACTCAAAATAGGAATGCAAAAGTGTCATTCTAGAAGAGAGGCGTCTCTTTGTGTATGAAATCAGAAAAACTTAAAATCATATCAGAAACTAGGTAATAACTTGTTTCCTTAGTTTGATCTCAAAAATTCAAAAATAGTGAGAAAATTTCAAAGCACTGAAAGCTAATTTTCCATACAACTTATTGAGTATTGATTTTTCCTTCCAATAGGGCATGAAAAATGGACATCTAATTTCAAAGTGAAATAGTGCCTTTAGTATATTTTTCTTCTCTCTTTCTCCTTTACCCCTCCTGTTTCTTTTCCGTTAATTTGTTCCTTCCTTCTTCCTTAAACCAGAAATACAAAGCAGCTATTTGTCTTTCTAATTGTGACAACAGCCAATATAAAAAGAAGAGAAAGAGAAAATAATGCCCAGCGAGGGGCAACAGCCATGTGAAGGGATGCCGGGGTCACGGAGAAAGAATTCACCAGAGACAGTATGGAAAGCAGAAAAGGCAGATGTATTGATTACTCCGTGGAAAACTGGGGGAGGGGGGGTTTGAAGCCAAAGTGTCTGCACCAGAAGGGAGTCTGACGCCCTCCTTATCCTCTGAACGTGTGGGCTTTCTAAGATTTAGGACACAGGTCTGTGTGAGCTGCTGGCTCCTAAAGTGTCGGACTGCTCGTTCCGTGCAGTTTTTAGAATTTACATCAGCCCTGCGGGCCAGGGTTGGCTTTTGGCCCTGTTTCTCTAACAAACTTTTGGTTCCTCAATCTGCCGGTGGCCTCAAGGCCTGGGCCCCCTAGTAACTCTTCAGTTCCCCTTATCTGTTCAGAACTTTCCATCCCTGTCAGTAAGGCAAGGAAGAGACTGAGCTTTTGACCCTATAAACCCCAATAATCCTTTTATCTGCAATGTCTAAGTTATCAATTCCATATATACATATATACACATATACATATTTTTAATCTCATGTATCTTATGATTTTTGTCTCCAGAAGTATGATTTAGGTTTTTTAATATCTTCCACTTTACACTTAGCTTTGTAAACATATAGAATGCTTTAAAATTTGTGCTTGACATGGTTACTTTTATGTCTGTTGATATGAATATCTGTGAGACTGGCATTAGTTTCAATTTACTTTTCTCCTCATATTGCTTTTTTTTCCCCCATTTCCTTCTTTGCCATAATATTTGATTAGATGGAAATCATCATGAACTTGATCTTGATATTTTTGTATTCTTCTACATTGTCTTGAGTTTTGTTTTGGAATGCATTTAAATCACTTGGAAATTGATTGAGCCTTTTAGGACCTGTTTTTAGGATTTACGAGGTGGCTCCAGCGCAGTGCTCAGTCTAGAATTAATTATTCCCATAATCGGGCAAGGCCTTCCTGAGTCCTCTCCTCTGTGCACTGTGAATTGTGAGGCTTCCAAGTCTGGTGGGGAGGGGCGGTAAGTCCTACCCCGGGCTCGCGTAAGCACTGGTCTTCTTCCATGTGGTCCTCTCAAATGGCTCTTGCCCCAGTTTTGAGTAGTTTCCTCTCAAGTGCATCCTGCTCGCTGCTGAATATGGAAGTAGCATCTTGTGCATAGTTCTAGGTTCTAGTTCTCTTTCTGTCTAACACTCTCGTCAGGGATCTGGCCTGTGAACTCCAGCTGCCTGGGTCTCCTTGTGTGAAGAGTCTTCTCTGGGTGCCTCTTCATTTTACCCCCGTCTGGAATCTCACTCGAGGAAGCAATCTGGGACAAGTATAGGTCTTCCCTCATCTGTGCCCCATATTTCCAAGCCATCGCCTTTCATTGTCTGATAGCTAATGTCCAAAAAGCTATCTTTCATATATTTTGTCTGTATTGGGAGTTACATTAGGACAGTGGGTAAACCCAATTCCTCTTACTCCATCTGGTTAGAAATGGAAGTCTTAAGTTCTGCTTTTAAAATAGAAAACATTTTCTACACTTGAGTTCACACTCCCCTCCCGCTCTGAAGATCTTTATTCTCCTAACTCATGCTGCCCCAGCCACACCGGCTTTCCTTCTCTTCCTCCATCACATCAGGCTCGTTTCTACGCTGGCCTTCGCAGTTACGTTGCCGGGACCTGGAACTCTCTCCCCTGGATCTTCCCATCATGGATTCCTTATTATGGTCCTAAGATCATTTACATACATATCATTATGCATGTATCAATGATACGGTGTATCATTTACATCCTTTCTATCTCTCCGTATTACATTACCATCCGTTGTCATCATTTACCAGACACTCAATGATCATATTTCCCTGGGCACTTTTTTAAAAAATCTCAACAGCATTTAGTACCAGTTGAAGTAATTTTATTTATTTATTTAATAATTCATTGTCAACTTCTCTTCCACCTCACTCCCTGACACCCATTAGAATGAAAGATGGGATCTTGTTTACTGCACATAAAAACAACGCCCAGTCACACAGTAGGTAGTCAGAAGAAGGGAAAGTCAATGAATTTTAGATTTGCTTGAAAGTCAGTTACCATTCTTTCTCGAAGGAATTGCATTTGTACCATGCCCCATATATGTTTTTGTCTGACTGCCAGGACGAGGACTAGGATGCACACTGAATGGCTCTGTGTGGGTATACATGTGTAGAACAAACCTTATCTGCACGGCTCCAAAGGCATTTAGGGGGTGGTTCTCCAGAGACAGGAATCTCCAGACGAAGCTTATTTCCCGCAATCACTGTCACTGTGTTGTCAGCATCAAGGCCATCCAGGATGATTTTAGGAGGATCTGGAACATGACAGACAGCCTTTGCTACTGAACAGTCATGGCTGTGTGAATATGTGGGCTAGTATTCAACCAGGGCCAAACGGTAGCCAGCCTTCTATCTGGCCAAAAAAGAATAGGGGTCAAAGTAGTTGGTGCCAAGCACCTTGCGTAACTACTTCATTAAAACAATAAGACTGATGAACAAATTGCTGTGATTATTGGTTAATATGAATTCATGTAGTTTTTATTTAACTATGTTCATTTTGAATATGGTATAATTGCGTGGTAGACAAAAAAAAATCAGAACACAACTCTATAATTACTTCTTTTACCTACTTACCAATAACGTGAACTTTGGCAGGTAAAGTAACGGAGTAGGCATCTGGTGCAAATACATAATCACCTTCATCCTCAATGAGAGCATTGGCTATCACTAACTTGTGGATTCTAGGGAAGTGAGAAAAGTGTTCTGTAAGACTTTGCAAAGATTTAGATTGTATATGGCCCAGATAGAAGACACACCTGACCTTTTTCTGATTAACTTGGAGACTGGAGAAAGACAAACAGACAATGTTTATTTCAGACTATGAAATATATTTCTGAATACAACCTATTTATTATGTGTACAGCAGTCTATTATTCCTTTTCTCATCTCATAGCTTTAAAAAGACTAAAATACAGTGTCTTACTAGTTGCCACACTTTAATATTCCAGGAGTTACTAAGAATAATCTTGACTTTGGCTTCATATGCAAACCTAAGGGCAAAAGATTTTAACTGTATTCCTATCATAAACCGCTGAATAAATTATGGATGTTATAGACCTTTGGACCCAAGAACTTTTTTTTGTTTTGTTTTACAATTTCAGAGGATTTATGCCTTCTCCCCCCAACACCCTGAAGTTATTCATGATCTCCTAAGGCTACGTAGGTCCAAGGTTAAGAACCCTAGCTCAGCCTAGCCTAGCCCTGATTGCGAGGCTAATAGACCCCTCCCATCCCAAACTATTGAAAGGTACTGTCCTTATTGGTTAAGTACAATTAATCCATTTCTACCATTTCCTCAACTGGAACTCAGCATCAGTCCTCCAACCTCACATTTAGATGGAATGAATCAATCAATGAGTTTTGAATAGACAAACCATGATGTAAAGTACAGATACAGATCACAGGTTGGGCATGATGTGTAGCAGATAAATTAGATATTTTCCTATTTGGAAGCAAATAATCAGAACCAGATCCTCTTCCTATGAGTACTCTCCAAAAACCCACACCAAATCTGTAATTTAGGAAGTGGAGAGAGTGGAGATAGAGACTGGCCCCACCTTGTGTATCACCTGGTTTGCTTACCTTCCTTTGTGAACAACCTTTAGGCGGTCACTTTCTTGAACTGGCAGACCATTTTTAGTCCATTTCCCTGGTATGGCTTCAGAGATTTCACACTTCAAGCAGATTTCTTTTCCGAGCTGCACAGTCTGATCAGTCAGAGGTGTCAATATCTTCAGAGGCCTCACTGCCAGAAGGAGAGGTGATTAGTAAGTGCCAGACTCAAAGATCAGACAAGTAAAGATGGGGTCATTTCATAGTGTTATAGTCAGTTTTGCTATAATGCTTGTCTAGAAAAAAATAATTTGTCCAATGTAATTAATGCATTAAGGGACAATTGGAGTATAACAAATTTCATGTCTGATTACACATAATTTCATTCATGAGAAAGAGTAGGAAAATCCAGAAAGCTGCACCCAGTTGAACAGAGTCAGGTAGATCTCTCAGGTGCGCGCGCACACACACACACACACACACACCCCTCATACAACTATCAGCTACCTCAGCATAGGCTACTTTATATGAGTGTGAAAAGGCCACACACATGGATTATCCAGGAGGTTGCTTTATCTTTCCAATTTTATGTACTTTCCTTCCACCACTATGCAACAGCTTACAAACTACAATGCCTTTGATACTTCCACAAGCAAATTTCAGGTCTTTATTCAAGGTCAAGTAGCATATTTCACTTACATGGTACATACAATTTTTAGGTCAATGATGGATCACATACATAATGGTGATTCCTGTATATATATAAAACCTAAGTGCGTGAGAGGTTACACCATCTTGGTTTGTGTAAGTACACCCTATGATGTCTAAACAACGTAGTCAACTAACAATGCGTTTCTTAGAAAGTATTCCCATTGTTAAGTAACACATGGCTGGTGTTATATTTATTATTCATTTAATACAAGTAAAATTGTGCTAGTTTTTAAAAAAATTAGGATCTAATTTTAATGTGTTGTTGACAACATTTTTGAGTTTTGTGATCATTACCCTACTTTCTGCAGTACTTTTATGATTCTTTTTTGCATGATTCATACAGTAATGCCTATCTTGCATTATAGCAGAACTGACAGTAATTGCTCTACATAGATTTTAAAAGTCAGATAAGGATCTGCTTACGGTTGAAAACTTTTGATATTAAACAAAATGGTGATGATTCTATGAAACATAAGGAATGTGACTGAGATGAGTTCTGAACAATGCAGTAGCCATATGAATTAACTTCATATGAAACTTCACTCAGAAAGAACAGAAGCAGGATTTCAGCTCTATATGTATTACCAATCTTCCTGCAATATCTGCTATTTAAATTTTCATGAATCATTGGAAGGGGTAACTGCCTTTGAGAATTAACTACCACCAGGGGGCATTAAAAGAAGACTCTTTCATACCTCTCAACCCAATTAATAAGCAAATGAGTTTTTACAATGTTCTCATGGGAGCCCTGTTAATTTGAATAACAGTCTTCTCACTTCAAATGTAGTTGCAGAATAATGAATGGTTATTTCATGAATAGTCAGCAAGTTCACCTATTATGAAGCAAACATTATTAGGATTTGATAGCCTATGTAACTATTTACTATGTACTTATACGTTTGTGGGCTTAGCCTGTATCTTCACCATTTGGGTAACTTCTTTGGCAGGTTACTTTTATACTTCCTTGCCAATATTAGTATTCTGCTACTAAATTGAGTAGTCAGTTTCTTTCTCAGAGACCCCAACTGCTATGACATAGACACTCAGCTGAAATGTAATCCAATTTTACATTTTTGCAATTGCCACAGGTAGGAGTCAGCTAGATTGAGAATTTCCTAAAACTGAGTAAGCAAACAACACTACTGGTAAGCCAACTTGGAAAACATACATGGAAGTCTTACTTACAGTCAACACTAAGTTTAGCAGATGACTGTCCTCCTGTTGTCATTACTGAGTATTCGGCAGTGTCAGACTTCGTTGCTCCTTCTATGATCAAAAAGTGTTTTTTGCCCTCAACTCGAAACTTATATCGTGGGTTTGCCCCAGGGATGATCTCCTCACCATTCTTAAACCTGGATTAAAACAGATTATAAAAAATTTTTTATAAAAGAGTCTTGAGAAGGTGGTCCTTGTTCTTGTTTTGTTTTGTTTTTTTTTTTTTTGCTACACTCCAGTGTTTTGCAGTGTCTGGCAGGTACCAGATACTCAAGAATTATTGGCTGAATTAAAGAATGTATGAACCAGTCTATCAGTGGATCAGTATTATAGTAAATACTGTTTGAAAAATTACCTTAAAGATGTAAGACCCCCTCCTCCCTTTGAAGGTTGATCAGAAGAAGCTACTAAGGGCGGATATTGCCTCTTGGCACACACTAGCAAGAACAGTGTTGTTTAATACATTATAAAGACAGTTCTGGGGTCAGACAGGGCTGACTAGCCTGGAATCATCTATTTACTAGTGCCTACTTCCAAATGTCTTTACCAATATTGATTTCTGGATTTTTTTTTTTTTTTTTAGTTTCATAGGTGAAAAAACCCTCAATATCTTTGTATAGTTTTATTTATCATCTCTACTAACACAAAGGAGGTAGAGGCTTTTTTTTTTTCATATGTGCAAACATCATTTCCTGTTCTCCAGACAATGAAGGTAGTTAAGGTAAAACTGCTAAAAACAAACTTCAAGAAAGTTACCATTTTACATTGGCATCATCTTCAGACACCTCACACTCTAACTCCACTCTCTCCCCACAGTAAGCAACTGTATCTTCCAGTTGTTTAGTTACCATAATTGGAGGTTCTAGAGTAGGAAAAAAAAGAGAATCAGAATCATTAAATGGTCAAGGCCTGCCTCATGATCTGGGACTTTTTCCACAGATATCCATACATGAAAACATTAAAAGTGTTTTTTGCTCTCAACTTGGAATGGTTGAAAAACCAACTGTAAGAAAGTATTGTCTATCACAAAGCTATAGTTAACATATGGATATTAGTAGGTGGGTTTTGATATCTTTTCTTGGCAAAGTAAATAACTGGAAGTCTTGGGTATTTCCCCAAATATTTAGAATGTTCCAAATCAAATAAGTGATTGTTCTAGAGAGCAAACAAAACATGTATCAGATATCTTTCTTTGGGTGAAAAAGACAGGTGATAGATACATGTGAAGGAGTTTCAGTAATACTAAGGTTCTTTGATTTGCATTTTATATGAATGATAGAGATGTCTTAGGAAGTAATTAATTGCCCTCAACTCTCAGAGCTTACCATGGGTGGCCTTTTACTAATAAGCTGGTTTCAAGAGAAATCTATTGGCAACCAGCTGAGAGTGTGAAATTATTATCCAGTCGACTCTGTTAGGTCAGAAACTATAACTAGAATAACGCCAGTGTAGAAGAGCTTCAGTGTAGAGGTAAACTAACACCCAAGCTAAACCACTTTCAGAGGAAATATTACCTTAGCTTGGGAGGTCAGAGTTCACCTTGTCACTTTCATTTTGATTATTACCCTTGGGCTTTTGGTGACTACAGTAAGAAATTTCACTTTACCTCTCACAAAGAGCTCAGTGGAACATTTCTCATCACCGGCTGTCACATAATACTCTGAATCATCTGTCAGTGAACAGTTATTGATAAACATGATTCTTTGGTTTCCTTTATGTTCAAAGATGTATCTGTTTTAAACAGAAGAATAGCAAAGAGAGAGTCTGTGAACTTGATTTTATTCTTTTCTATAGCCAGTAAATTTGGCTTATGATTTGGTGTTTGACAATCAGGGATGTAATTTTGCTTTGCCATTTACGTAGCATATCTTACATACTTGAATTAATGTCAAACATGAAACCAATTTTTACCTTTAAATACATAATGTAATATACATGCACATCTGATTTAATTTTCTTATGTAAGTTTTTTTAATTTCAAATTTGTTAATATTTGCTATTTTTTAATCCATTGTTGAAAAATAGGTTTGGTTGAGACTGTCAGAGAAGTTTTTAAACTGCATATTTTGAAAACTGGTCAACTCATCGACTTTATGGGGAACAGAGACTTAATTTTATTCATTGATTCTATGCCTTGCTTAGCCCAGTAACACAATAGCTTTTGCTAGGTGAATAAATGATTATATAATTTAAGCAATAATATGAACTTAATTACTAACAGGGAATATTTCTACAGAATGATATTTTCTTAAATGAGCTTAAGAACTAGTGCTATCACACTATAGTTAACCATCTACTAAAAAAAAGTTGAGTATTCAGAAACAAAAAACTAAATGCCAAGATCACAGAATTTAATAATCTGTGATCTGGATTCTGGATGGGTATACAAGGATACGTTAATGGAACAAAGAAAAAGTTCCTATTTGAGTAATTCTTAAAGGCTCCAAGAGCAAAACACTAAACACTTTATAGGTAAAGATAACCAAACAAAACTGTGTTCTTAATAAATTCTGACTGCCTTCAAGAGATTTCTACCAGATACAAACATTCATAACAGTCACTCTGTTAGTATGATCACATTAAGAAATTGGAAACCACCTAATTGTGCTCCAGAAGTGACAGATTTTCAGGATTAAAGTCTTTTGTAAAAGTACATGTGGCTCCTATTAACTTAAAAAAGTATTTTGGAGTTGAAAATCTCTCAGGCTGAGAAGGATCTCTATAAAGTGGTTTCATAATGGACAAGAGATACCGTCAAACATCAGGGATTAGTCTGTCTCCTTCATTTGAGTGAGGGCCAAGAAATAATAAAACACAGGCTGTAGATGCTATTTGAAAAAACAAAAACTATCTTATCTGATAATGTGGTGCAATTCCAGTTAGCACATGAAATTTTTAAAAAATTATTTTAAAAAATTGGAACAAGTTTAGTAATGCTCTGAAATGATTACTAGAATCTATAGTGACACAAAGCCATAATTGGGAATCACTTGAAATAGTTTGTGTAGAATTTAAAAAAAAAACCAAAAATCAAGATTTAATTTCTAGCACTATAGTGTTAATGGTTTCAAAATACATGAAAAGTGACTTGAATTTTTACTCTCCCTCCATATGATTTTGCATTATAAAGACATAACCAAAAATCACTTTTATTTCCAGGCAATCAAATCAAACTACTGTTTGAGTTATTTATAATTATCATTGGTAATTTGTAAATTTCACTTACTTTGTACTGGGCCGAATTTCTTGACCATTCTTAAACCATTTCACCTCCAACTTTGGATCTGCCAATTCCACAACAAACCTAACTTTTCCACCTTTATCAACCTGATATGCAGGATCAAGAATTTTTGAAAAAGCTGGTAGAGAGAAAAAGCAAAATATATTAGTATGTATACAGATATATACTATGAGTTTAAATAGTCAATACATGTATGAGAAATCCAAACCACATGAAAAATTGAGAATTGAAAAGAAAAAAAATAGGAGACTTCCAAATTACCCTTTATAATTTCAAGATCTACTGAACAGGATAAATTTAACTATGTCAATTTATATACAATAAGTTGGCCTGAAAATCCTGAAGAGAATCCATATGTTTTGGGAAAAAACGTAAGAAAAGAATTATTGAAGAAACTTTAAAAATGATTGTCCTTATATGTGGACTAGAGGAAAAAATAAACAGATAAAACTGAACAAAGAACCAACCCTATAAAGCTAATTGCAGGATTGAGGTTACCAGAGGTGGGCGTGCTCACCTGCGCTCTTCTTCTCCACCCTGCGCATGCGCTTGAGCCGCTTTAGCATCCCACGCAGGTCAGTGATGCCATACTGGAAGGCGATCTTCTCGTACTCGTTGGGGTTCGCATTCTTCAGCAATTCCCACACGTCTATTTCAGGTTCTTCCTCCTGCTGCTTCACCTCCCTAAAGGGAAGAACCATTATCTAGTTTAGTAGCGTGCACTAGCCCTTAAAACCAGGAATGTGATACCAAGTTTTCGATTGAGTTAAAAACTTTAAAACGTGAGGACTTAAGCCGAGAAAAAAAGTCCACTTGCTCAGCTTGAAGTCTTAGGGAAACTTCCAGATGGTTAAAGATCAGATACGTGCAGGTATATCAACACTCTGGTTTTCTGAGTTAAAAACACAGTGTTAGGAACAGAGGAGGTTAACAGGAGATATTTTACTAATACTCAACTTGTAAGTCTATTTACAAGGTGAGATTTTTGAGGAATTTAAAATCCTCAAAATCCAGTTTTCATCCAGGAGTTGGTTATTGAAATCATTTTGAAAAATGGACTCACAACTAAAAGATTTAAATATTGGGTTAAAGAAGAAAAATCATCTTTCTACCTCCATTGGTGTACATACTAGCTATATATGAGACAGGTATAAATACAGTATCCCAGATCTTTTGGGGCTTTGCAAATAGCATTTCCCTTCCACATTTATAAATGTGTACTAATGTATACATTTTTTAAACTTTTTTAAAAGCTGTTTGAAATACAAAACAATTTTTGAAATCACTATGAAGAATTTTTTTGTTTTTTTAAAATGTACATATATTTTAAAAGACACTTAAAAAATTAGGCCAAAAATTCTCATATTTCACCTTGAAAATTTTTTGGAAGTATGTTGGGTATAAATCATAATAATATAAGTGTTAAACTGTAAAGCAAATGCCCTAGGCTTTCATGAATAAGGGAAAGTCATTTCTCAGTGTAATTATCAAAATTAGTATCCCAGTTTTGTTCACTACTTAATGAACATATACAACATAAAAAATGGTTTTAAATACATAAAATTTAAAGTACATTTGCTCTTTTTTTGAAACCAAAACTCAAAAATACTTTTTAGGGAAAGAAGCTTAGTATAATTGCAAAATATAATTTAAAGATATGTTCTTCATTGGCTACATAGTCCCAGATTTTGTTTAAACTTGACTATTTTTATCAGGTTAATGTGGCACTGTTATAGTGACTACATACTGTGAATAAAGCTGGTTGGGATATAATTTTCCAGGAAAACTGGTCAGCACATCTTATATGTCAGTGTGAAATCAGATTCAAGTTATATGTTAGGGAGCCATGGGTTACATATGTTTGCATTGTCAGATTAATTACACCTGAATTTCCTCGAGTGTCTTGAGGAAATACTGGAATGCTGTAGTAGGGGTGGAAAGGGGGAGTTAGAATATAAATATTAACATAGATTTTAGGGTGGCATTAGATAAGGATGGATGACTTCTTAATATCAAAATTTCCACTGTCATCTATATAAGTCTTTTTGCCCAGTGGAGGGAGATGGTGAGACAAATCTGGGAAAATGGAAAGAAGTGAGAGGTCATCGGTCCATCAGAAATCTTGGTGGGAAGGACTGAACAACACCAGTGGACAATGTGCCTCCTAAAAACTCAAGAGCCAAGTAGTATCTGCATCTCACTGAAATAACTAGTCCTTCATTAACATGGGGATGTTGAAAAACTTTAAAAAATAGACCTCAAGTTAGAATATTTGTAATAATTTGCCAGATCTACTAATTCTACTGCTTGATTTCAAACACATCCTTTATTTTTTTAATTTTTAATTTTTTAATATAATTTTTTAAAATTTACATATATTTGACATCAGTTGTAATCCCCATGTATTCCCCATCACCGTAACACCTCAAACACATCCTTTAAATAGTTTGTTGGGGGCCTCCCTGGTGGCGCAGTGGGTTAAGCAACACACTATGAAGCAAACCACAGCCACTGTAGCACGAGTTCAATCCCTGCTGCCGGCCAGGGAGGGGACCCAAATGGCGCGGCAGACCTCTCCTGCTGTGCCCGCTGCTCCCCTCAGCAGTGTACTTCTGTTGATCTGCCTGTTCTGCTCCCCGCTCTCTGTGGTGAATCCTCTCACCCCCCCACACCTCTGGCCTGTACCCCAGTGCTTGTATGCATAAATAAATAAATCTTTAAAAACAAAAAAATAAATAAATAAATAAATAAATAGTTTGTTGGGAATCTTGGAGGTCACAATATGTTTATGTTTTTGTACATATGTATATATTTTCTATGGGTGTTTCCTCAACCCACTTTAATAATGATCTATTTTTGTCACAACCCAACTTGCATTTATTTAGTGTCCAAATTGTGAAGTTGCATACTAGAGGGTATTAAATTTGTATTTCAAATAATTACACATACACACATTTCAAGTATCTTCCTGACACCAGTGAAAGAATTTAAATATATCAAATTAGATATAATTTAAATAGCTAACAGGAAGCACAAGTCAAACTGACCCATACCTAGCTTCATGAGGTGAAGAGTTACCAATGGAAGCAGACAGGAAAGGTCATCATTTTCATTATGTCAATTTAGATGATATATACATATTACACATCACCCTCACCATATTCCCCTGAAAACCCCTAAATACACCTCTACTACATTCTTATTATCAGTTTTGTATAAGAACACCAATGACCTCTATCCATTTCCTTCCTTTTCTTCCATCACTTGGCTAAATCCACAATTACAAAAAGCACTCATCATTCTGTTCTGGAACGTAAGACCACAATCCCCAGCTCTTGCATTTCCTGCACTCATCCAATATAGCTTTACTTTCCCTGGAGGCTGCACATGGCCCTGTTTGCATGGCTATGTTAACTAACAGTTGGGAAAAAAATCCTAATTTCTGTATGTGCCTCTGATTCCTATACAAGCACTGGGATAGAACTATATAACATCCCCATATTTTCATCTACATCAAAATTTCTATAATTTGATGAGCTTAGTGAGACACAAAGCAGTTATAAAAATTTTGTGTAGAATAAAACTTTCAAGTATCTATATAGTTCATGTCCCATAACAAGATGCTGCCCAAAAGATCTACTCTGGGTTAGCTAATGTCCATCTGAAATTAGCTCTGTCCAGGGCAGGAAGATCTTTTGTTGTTGATAATGAATTTATTCTGATAGAGATATTGCCACACATTTTGGGAGGAACAGAAATGTTAACCATGTTTCATAACCACAATGAAAACACATGCAATTCACACATTAGTAAAAAAAAAAAAAAAGCAGTGATTTCTAGAGTTATACTGGTGGATAATATAGGACAGTAAATGAACAATCTTATGTTAATAACAATCTAATTATGAATCAAAGTCATAATTAGGAGATGTAAAGAAAATGAGAACTGAAGACATGTTGCCTTTTTAAAAAAAATTTTTTTTCTTTAGTGATTTTACCTTTAGAAGATTTCTTTTATTCTGAAAACTACTAGTAGATGGATCTGTTCTTTTTTCTTTTTTTGCCTTCTAAGTAAGAACATGGTATTTAATAGTTTGCTATATCACATTCTTAATGAATGTGTGTGTGTTTGTGTGTATTTTGTCTCTTTAAAAATGTAAACTTTTCAGGGAAAATATCATATTTCCTTGTGGAAGTGAATATTTATTTGATTACTACTATAAGCCAGGCCTTTAATATCAATTAATTTATATTTTACATTTTAAAAGGACAGTTTTATTAGGAGAAAAAAAAGAGAGATGCCTGCATGGTTACAGGTAGGTAAAAAGCTGCCCCAGGCTTTTAACATTTAATTTAATGCTCATAATTAATTAATTCTCATAGTAATTAGTTTTTTTTCTCCACTTTACAGATGTGGAAACTCTGAGAGAGGACACATGATTTGCCTGAAGTCATGTAATTAGTAAACAGTAGAGATGAGACCCAAATCCATGTTATACACTACCATTTTCCTCCCATAAATATGTATCCATTCCTCTCTGTATACCCGGCATGGACTTTTTTTCATCATATCACCTCATATTATATGCTACACACTATTTATATTCTACTATAAAGTTTAGTATTTTCCTGGTAGAGTAAATGATTGTCAGGGTAACCAAGTTCTTTAGATTTTTCTACAGTGTAAATCTGTGCTATAAACTGAAGTACCAATTTCTGAGACAGATTCAGAGTGGTATTTCTTAATGGGGTCAGAAGAAGTGAGCAGACTCAAAAAAGGGGAACTGATTTATTAATAGGTCACTGTGCTGCCTCTAACTGGGGGTGACCAAGTAAATATCTGATATCTCTGTCTTTGGATTCACTCCTAAAGGAGGAAGAGTAATGCTCAAGTAAGTTCACTTCGCATACTAGTGATTTACATTAATTTGAGGAATTAATGAATATAATTGAGGCTAATGATTATTTTAACTATCTAAAGTAGAAAAGATATACTGATACTGCCAAAGTGTATTGGTTGGTTAATGTCCATCAGTAATTAATTAATTGCACCTATTAACATTTTTATCTCAATCTAAGAGCTAGGGGTGACTTTTTCCCTCATAAAGACTTAACTAAAGTCACCCAACTACACAGAGAATAAATACTAACCCAGTTTATCATTATTTTTAATTTGTTGTGAAGCATATTTATATTTATGTTTCTTTAATAACCATAAAAATACTAACATATTAAAAAGTGAACCGAAAATGTTAAATTAAAATTGATATCAATGTTGTAAATTTTTAATTATTTTATTCTGTTTTTTCATATATTTGCTAGGTAAACATAACCTCATCAAAAATCTAATGCTTCTGCACTCGATAAAATATTAAGATATGTATGATTTTATATATAGTACATAAACATATTAATGATTATGTATAATAAATACATGAACAGAAATGTTATAAGATGGTGATGTACTAATTACACATAATGACATCTGTAAATTTTATTAGGAGAGAACAATGTTAAGAACGTGTAAGTTTTATTTCTATCTTACTAGTACATTTTATTACTTCTAAAATTTTATCATATTTTTTGGGCATTTTATCTCTGAATAAGGATGTGTTTTATAACCCACTATGTGTCATAGTAGACTATTTGGAACAATATTTTCCTTGCTCAAAAGTGTCATAGACTTGCAAATGCAGCAAATCACAATACTATATTAAAGGAGATCTAACACATATTATATATGTATGTTATAGGGCATATATATAAATATATATATACAAACATACATACATATATATATATATATCTCCACCTGCAGTGATTTATACCAAAACTGTGAAATTGATTTTTTTGGTCAAATATCAAAGGCAGGACAATGGAGACTATTCAATCATGATGGAGAATCATGATTGAAATGAGAGAAATAGCAAGAAAAATGAGAGATTTCTAAGCATTTAAGTCTTCTGTCTCAGTTTTCAAATTTCCTCATCCCCAACTAAGAAAATATGTGAAGACTCATTAAACATTTTTAAAGAATTTAAAAGCTTCAGCTAAAATTTTAAGTGATTAGTATGCCATTGTTTTTCTGTCTCTTTCTTAGTCGACTCAGTTATATTCTATATGCAAACACATTTTCAGAAATTAGAAATTCTTTGAAAAGCATCCACTTAAAACTTGACTACTCTGAGTAGTTCTCTAAAGGATTTCCAGGCTACCACGCCTCATCCATCACTGGGTTCTCACCTACGTTTCAGGAGACCACTAAAGTCAAGTTCTCCTGCATCCTCTTGACCTTCTCCACTGTCATTAACAAAAAAGAAGCAGATCTAGGTTTAACACTCAGACACAGACACAACAGTTCTCCCAAACACTCTACATGTACCGTATATGCAATATTGTACTGGCACACAGTCATGGATCTAAATCAACACAAACTATTCCTTTTCACACAAGTGACATTTTACATTTTTGGAGTATGTACTTGTGGAAAAGTAAACGCCAGGAGCTTGTGTTACTCTATGATTTCAGAAGACACGTTTTTGTCGATTGCATATATATATATATATATATATATATATACAAAACTGCTTGGATTTGTGTTAAAACAGAGTAACACAAATGCATTTAAGCCGAGCAACACAAAGTACTTTGTTTTTGCAAGTGGGGGCTTCAGAAACCTACCTGTGTAAAAAGCAAAGGACTTTTGCTGATCTCTGTTCTTCAGGTAAGACAGAGATTGGCTTGAAGGACGAGTGGTACCAATGTCAAATATGTAAATACAAAGCTTATAGTCAAAGATAACCTTTTTGTGTTCATCAAAGGAAGAATCAGATGATGTGATACAACATAACATAAGATAGAGCTAGTGTAGAACTTCTTAAAAGATACATTTCTTTCCACTTTGAAACTTTCATTTTCTTGTTAAGATCAACATCTTTTAAAATGTATTTTTCAAAAATTTGTTATAAAACAAATTCTTTTTTAGGAGTTTTAAAAAGTATTTCCTGTAGAGAAATGCATCTTAAATTAGGCATGCAGCTGTCTTAGTGTATCCATGAAAACTCTAATGAGAAGCTGTTGACTAACACTTAAATGGCACTACATATTTTAATTTCTTAATGAAGATTTTCTTTCCTGCTCTTTACAAATGCTAGTTATGGTGCTGTAGAGAAGAATCTGTGGGTTTAAAAACAATGCGCATGACATAAAAGTTGTAAGAACTGAATGCAAATCATGTGTTTTCAAATTTCTTTAACAGCAGGTACTTGGAGAAGAAATTTGGAGAAGAATAAACACATTTCTATTCTTTTAAAACACTAAATTTAGTAGATTGTCTCTCCTAAAATATCCTTGTATATGGTGAATGTATTCTTTTAGATTTTTGCACTTGCTGAACCTGTCAGAAGGAAAGGTGAAGGGGAGTAAAAGAATTGGAACATTATGACTTAAAAAAAATACCAATGGGCAGACAAGGTAATAACAAATATCTCTTTAAAGCAATTTCAGTTTTTACTTTTCTCATAATTTTAGGAGGGGAATATATTCTTTAATAACAAACAAACTCATTATTTTGTAACAGCTATTTAACTAAACCACGTGGATTCAGTTTTAGGGACAACAAAGCATTTACTCTCATTGATGGATCCATATTATGAAGAATTTAGTACTGAGAGTAAAATAACAGCACCTGATTTTTCAGCACTGGCAGTTACAAAATAAATAAAATAAATATCTATATTTTCTTTCTATAGTGTTCTTTATTCCAATGAAATCCATAGTCTTACATTAGGAGAAGCCAATGTTTAAACTGTGCTAAGTTCAGCAAATAGCTCCTTAATTATGACTTTCTTGCCATGTGGTTTGATACCTCTATGTTTCCA
Organism: Galemys pyrenaicus; assembly: GCA_019455555.1. Lineage (NCBI taxonomy): Eukaryota > Metazoa > Chordata > Mammalia > Eulipotyphla > Talpidae > Galemys > Galemys pyrenaicus. The sequence goes on along the minus strand of JAGFMF010011752.1, from coordinate 28,351,029 downwards.
GTCAAATAGCAATGTAAGATGTCTGACATTACTTAACTGGTGCTAAGGGAGGCTTGTGCCTTTACATATCTAGTTTTTGGCCATTAAATGGGAAATAACACAAGAAATGAAGAAGCAATATCTAAGTAGGTTGAAAGTGTGTCTTTATAAGGCAACTATGAAACCCACAAAAACTTGGAGCTTCAACATCACAGGACTATTCTAAACAATCATCAACATATACTTTATTAGATATCAAACCCATCCATTGACTTTCCTAGAACAGTAAATTTTGGACCTATGGTCAGTGTGACTACAGTGAAGAGAGTTGTTTTCATGTGGAATATGGAATGGGGCGGAAGAGAAAGTTTGTTCTCATAATCCTGTACTTCTGTGTCATAAAAGAGTTACCTAGACCCCTTTTGAAGTTACCTTCTCTTGAAAGCAGATCTGATGTCAATGTTTGGAGTAGTCCCGGTAGATTCTGTGAAAGGAAAGAGAACAATGAAATAAATACCCACAAAGAAGGCGCTTTTATGGGTCTCCTGGGTGGCTGAGCAGCTGAGGCCCCGTACTCACCCTCCCTTACACTCAGTCATTCAAGGGACTTCAGGACTTACCTGAATGGGTGTCATTTGACCTGCTTACCCAGGGGACCCCCTTAAGAACTTAAAAAAAAAAAAGAACTTCTTCATTTCCCTGTTGGGGATTTGCTGGGGACCAGATAAGGGATGAGCACCCAGAAATCAATATTCTTAAAAAGACCTTCAGATAATTCTCAGAGACACTGACTAGGGTGAGAAAGTACTGTCTGACAACTGAATTCCCACTTTGTAAAGATATCTCACCGGCACCTCGACCCATGATCATTTAACCTCTCAGACTGGAATCTCACAACCTTCCCAGGCTGTCGACTCATTTCCATGACGGAGCTCATGCCTCATTAAGACAAAACTCACCTCCTTGTAGTTTCCACCTTTCGGTTCTCATCTCACTTATCAAACATATGGGAAATGGCTTTTTCTTTCTGTGTCACAGCCCTTCCCTATTTATAACAAGTCACATATACCTGACCTCCATTACCTACACATTCAAACTTAAATAAGGCATGGGTTTTGGATTCTCCATCTTCCTTGGGAGGGACCAGCTCCCAGAAGGGACCAGGATAAGGTATGGTGCCTGTGGCCAAAGGTGTTACACCACATGTGGAACAAGCAGCATGTTGCATATAGAGTAGCCCTGTTTCCCACAGCTGGATTCTGTGACCCTTTCGATGGTCTGGTTTAAAATTATACTTACAATGTCGACCGGTCCAGCCCCCAAAGAAAACAGTATGGGGACTTCCTCAATATATTAAAAGTAGGTCTACCACGTGATCCAGCAATTCCACTCTAGGTATCTATCCAGAGAACACAAAATCACGAATTCTAAAGGATAGATGTACTCTTGGGCACGTTCTTGCAGTGAATGTGCTATATCATACTTTGGGTTCATCTTAAGTTCATGATTTATGCTGCCAAGACAACTTTCCTTCTGTATATTTTCATGTGTATATGCACACATGCACATGCACACACATATGTCCACCTTTACATTTATTTCAATTAAATTAACTCTGGGTGGCATACAGAACATATGGATCGAGGACTTTGATATTTGACATTAGTCCTTATAGAAAAAATCCTCCCTTCCACTTGGGTATCTTTGGGTATCCTAATGTCATATTGCCACATCTCCAAACCTGAGTGGGACTACTTGGAACCAGTGGAATGGATGTATGAGATATGAGCAAAAAACGATGTCAGTTCTTCTCTAGGAAATTGAAGGACTACAGAAAGCATGGATGAGAGACACTTAGCAACAAACCCTCTATGTTCTATTTTTAAATTGTCTCATAACAATTTTCAAATATGTAATAATATTAAATGACATCTTCACCAGCTTCTCATACCCATAAAAAAATCACACTCATCCAAATGAGAAGACTGCCTTACCGTGTACTTCAAGATCGAATGAGCAGCTGTCAGACTTATCCTTGTAGGACACCTCACACCTGTAGTTTCCTGCATAGTTCTCTTTGGCCTTGATGATCTGCATCTCGAATGTGTATACCTGCAGTGACACGCATCAGGGCATGTGTTAGCACTCCCTTGCCAGTGAAAGAGGCCATCACAGTACAGTTATTTTCCAAGCTCCTCAGCACTGGCTCAAAGGTGTGCCTGTATCTAGGGATTCCAGAGTGATGTTTTCAAAACAACAAGGTGCACAGGCACAACAGTGTAGACACTCTGAATGGGAACTACAAAGAATTTTCTGGAACTCAAAGTTCTCAAAGCTGAACCGAAAATGAGCTTGACCCACACAGAAGGACAGACCATACCCGAGTTTGCCTTTCAAAGCTTTCTTTCAGCTGGAGGTGCTTCCCAGCTTTGCTGGCCAGGTCCATCCACTTCCCCTTGAACCATTTGATGGTGGGTTTTCTAAGAAGGTCTTCAGCCTGGACTTTGGCTATAAATGTGATATTTTCACCTAGAAAAAACACAAGGAATTGAGACCATGGTTTGAAAAAAAAAAAATCACCATTTTTTCCTTCTCTGCTGGAAGGAGTTTGCACAGGATGCTGCAGGATAGACTATGGGTACCGGTGCCTCCAGAATCATGTAGTGAAATGGTCTTAAATTTTTAAAAAGATTTATTTTTATTTATTTATGCATCCAAGTGCTGAGGTATAGGCCAGAGGTGGCAGGGAAGGTGACAGGATTCACCAGAGACTGACTGGGCAGCAGAAGAGGAAGAGTGACAGAAATACACTGTAGAGGGGAGTAGCGGGCCAGACAGGAGAGGTCTGCTGTGCCATGTATGGATTTTTTCCCATCTTAACTATTAGGCACCAGAGTGGGAAGTCTAGAATGATAGGAAACTGACTAAACAAAACTAATCTTTTTCATGAACATCTGGCTAATGCTTGTATAGACAGATTGGATCCTTAGGATCTCAAAACTCTAGCCCAGCAGCCAGCCCAGCATTTTGTTGTCTTCTAGAAAAACAAGGGGAAGAAACCCTTCTGTTTACATGCAGTGTGCTTCTACATTCTAGATCCCACAGCGGTAATTTTAGAATACAGTCAGCTAAGTGCTCATTTGGGTAATATTGGCATGTGTCATAAACTAGTTTAGTCAAAATTCCTGGACACTCTGATCCTTCTCTAGCTCAACATTCCCTTCAGGGTAGTTGGCTTTGCGATATCCTGTTTCTTTGTTTAATTTCTCATTGTCTCCTCATGCCATTAAGACTGTAAGTTTTAAGTGCTCAGATGTTATAGTCAGTGTTCAGCACAATGCCTAAAACAGGAGATGAATATGAATGAATATCTTGAAAGTCAAATCATCCATTCACAGTCCTCTGAAAACACTGCTTGTGAGTTACAATGTGTGATTTATAATCATTTAATGAATGTGTCATGCTGACAACAAATACTGGCTTGAAATTTAAGATATGCTAGATACTGTACTAAGTCCTTCACAGGTAAATTCCTTATTGTTATTATTATTACCATCCCCATTTTATAGATAGATAATAATTTGAGCCTATCTGGCTTCACAGTCTAGGCACTGAAATGTCAGCTGTCATTCATCTTTGTAAGCTATAAGAAAGCAGAATTTTGTATATACATGTGATGAAATATTATTCAGCCTTGAAAAAGGAATGAAGTACTAAGTCATGCTATAACCTGGTAGGAAATTGAAAACATGCTAAATGAAAGAAGCGAGATAGGGCCTCCCTGGTGGCCCAAGAGGTTAAGCACCGCACTGTGAAGCAATCACATCCACTGCAGCACAAGTTCAATCCCTGGCCAGGGAGGTGACCCACATGGTGCAGCAGACCTCTTCTACCTCGCCCACTGCTCCCCTCAGCAGTATATTAAAAAAGAAAAAAGAAAGAAGATATAAAAGGTCATATGAGATTCCATTTATATGAAATATTCAAAATAAAAGCCAATCCATAGAAATAAAGCAGATTAGTGCTTCCAAATGGTTGGAGAGAGGAGAATGTAGACTAGCTGCTTAATGGGGCACATAGGGTTTCTGTTTGGGTTGATGGTGTTCTGGAGCTAGAAAGAGGTAGTACTAATAGCCACTGATTGTTCACTGTAAAATTGTTAATCTTATATGACTTTCACTGCTATTTTTACCATAAGTTTTCATGCTAGGCACTCACCAACTTTTACTGTTCCTGTCTGAGGCTTTTCCACAAACAAGGTAGGCCCCTGCGTAGTGGCATTCTGCTTGTCTTGTTCCTCCCCAGCCGGTGATTCGCCAAGAGACCATTCTAATGAGCAGAAAGGAGATCATTGGTCATTTCAGGGCCAGCTTCTTCTCAGACAGACTTACCTGGATTTGTGATTCTTGTAATGCTGAGGTTTTCTTTGTCTAATTAGCCTTGATAAATATAACATCATTCTTTTCATCATTTTCCCTACAGTCATCAGTACAGAGTGACAGATTCCCTGTCTTACAGGGATGTCTTTTCCATGATGGGATAAAAGAACACTTTGTTAGTTTAACTCTCCATGTTTCCAGGTCACTGACTCTAAGACAACAGAATTGGATGCATCAGTTTGCAGATCCATTATGAAGGGTCAGATGGCCAAGCCTGCCCTGGTATTTCTAGATGCCTTGCTATTATGTGATTAGACATCTCCCTTAGAAATGGCTATAATTTGACAATTAACAAATCATAACTTGAAGGTATACATTTGAAGAAAATAGGAGCATCCTGGAAGGGAGGGAAACAGAAAATAGAAAGAAAAATAAGCTCCTAGAGGAAAGACAAGTTGGAGGCAAATTGTATATTGTATTTTTTAGTCTGTGCTTCAGGTGCTTGGCTTGTGTGAATCAGCAGACAATGCCAATGAGGAGGGTAAGGAGAGGACAGGGGATATTCCCTGTCTCCAAGAGCTGAAATGCAAAGTTCAGTTTCAGCCCCTGGATAATTGGGAGAAAAAAATGCACAGGTTGCCAACTCTCTATCTTTTAATGTTTCTTTAAAAGAAGGAAAATGAACATTTAGTTATTTTAGTCCTCATTTATCATTCATACTTAGTATTTCTTTTTTTTTCTTAGTATTTCTATCCTATTTTCACAATGATCATTTTCACAATGATGTTATATGATGTAGTCACATGATCACACAGTTGTTTCAAGTTGATGTTAAAATTTTATGTTGTGTGTGTCTGTGCTGGTGATAGTAGCAATAGTGGCCATTGGCATTTAGAACATGAGCAGAAATTTTAATTATTTTATTTCTATATCTGCGAATATCTACAAAAGTGCTTGAGCTTTAAGAAGCTACAGTAGGGGGGCCCGCCCTGGTGGCGCAGTGGGTTAAGCAACGCACTATGAAGCAAATCGCACTATGAAGCAAATCTCAGCCACTGCAGCACGAGTTTGATCCCTGCTGCCGGCCAGGGAGGGGACCCACATGGAGAGGCAGACCTCTCCTGCTGTGCCCGCTGCTCCCCTCAGCAGTGTGTTTCTGTCAATCTGCCTGTTCTGCATCCTGCTCTGTCTGGTGGATTCTCTCACCACCCCCACACCTCTGACCTGTACCCCAGTGCTTGTATGCATAAATAAATAAATCTTTAAAAAAAAAAAGAAGCTACAGTAGGATCCTGGTAGGCCCTTAACACAAGTTGTTGAATGACTAAATGATGGAAATACAGGAACGAATGAACAAGTAACCTCACAGATTGTAGCTATAGCTGACAATGCATTTGTATGTATTTTATCAACTATATGTAAAGTTCTATAAAAATGGAAACTGTTAACTTCAGCACCTCCTAAAATGGGGATTTTCAAGATTTCAATCTCTGTGCATTTGCTACCTGTTAAAAATAATAGTTACAATAGAAGAGACAAATCTGTGACATGTAGTTAGTTTCTGAATTTGTGTTGGTATGTGTGTGTATCATGCAAAATTAATGGTTTCTCAATACATTAGTTTTCTTGTAAGAGGAAATGTAATGAAAATGACTATAAAAGCTACAAAACGAATAAAACAAAGATTAGCGTCAATACAGCTTCGAAAAATGAGGTCATTAGTGATTATATGAGGATGGGATCAGGACGCCTTGCTCCAGGCAGGTGCTCACCTGAATCTTTTCTTTCCAAGGCCCGACTACCCACACCTGAAAGGAAAGTGTGATTTGGAAGGAGGTGAACATGAAATGTTGACCTCAGCGTGCGTGGATATCCCAAACCCTGTCTCTTCTGATGATGGGGGAGAAATAAGCTAGAAGTTGACTCGGGGGAAACATCAGTAGCTCTTCTACTATGAAAACATATATGGAAAATATATCTTATTTAAAACACAATAATAAGAGTCAAAAATTCAAATATTTAAAGGACAGAGGAAGGGTACATAACAGGAAATGGAATGCAAACATTTTTACCTATCACCTTTGCACCAAGACTTACTAATTTTGCTGACTTCAAAAGAAAAGCCTCTTTGAAAAAGATTTCAGAGGAAACAAAAATCATGCTGAAAGGCAACATTCTCGGTCTTGGTCCTGACACCGGCTGAACTTGGTGCCCTGACCTTGCACTGCCTCCTCACGGGCTCTGCATTTCTACTGTTGCTCACTAACAAGACACAACACGGGGGGATTGGAATCATCCTAACCTGGAGGCACAGCGCTAGGCGGGCAGGCTTCCTCTTCATCTGAAACAAGAGATAGGAATAAGAAGTCAAGGAGAAAAGGACTTCATCCCAAGTAGCCTGAGAAAAGAGAAATCTGAAAAGGAAGAGGAGAAACCACAGGAAACACTTTCAACAGATGAGTGAGCCTAGAAGACGTGATACCTGAAAGATTAACTTGAGAAAAATAAATCAAAGGGTGAGAAGGGAAACCCAAATAAAAGTGTAGTTTGAAAAAGAGAACTGAGTGCAAGTGTTTTGTGTAATTGTAGATTAGGAAATAAATTGACTGCTCCCCCCAAAAATAGATAGATCAAATCTCGATGAAATCAATGACAGAGGTTGTTTTCATGTTCTTATTTTGTAACAAAGGTCCAGACTGACATTATTCATATACCACCTTCACCTGAACACAAACAAGTATTTTTTTTGTACCGAGAACTCTGCTCTGCAACCCCATACCCCAAGAAAAATCTCATTATTAATTCCCCTTTTGTATTTAGGAAACAGTTTACATTACGTAATATAAGTCAATTTTTCTTATTTACTAAGTTCATCAATAATTATTTTAGGGATGTTCTAAGCATTTCCCCAAGATTATATTGGTATTGGCAAATATTCTGTAATTTTAAAATATTCACCCATGCACATTTATAAAATTCAAAATGTATTGGATTTGTGTGCAGAGGCACTAAATAGTCCCATTTAAAATTCAAATTCTGAATTTTAAAGTGTATTTTTACATTGTTGATACTTAAGTCATTTGAATGACCTGAACCTCTGCCCCTCCCAAATTAGAAAGACTAGTGTCAGTGGAAATAATAGTCTTGGTGCTTAAATACTAGAACAAGCATGATTTTCAAAATACAAACATGACTCTGTAAAATATAACTGTAAAGAAAGCAATGGCTGTTAAAAAGTGCTTTAAAAGTGCTGATGAGAAGAGGTAAGCTAGCACATTTTTCTGTCCTTATAAGTATTATTTGCTCACCTGAAATTTTTTTCTAAAATTGTCAACGAAGGATATGTTTTCATACTTTTTATCAAAATAGTTTATCTAATATAGAGAACCTTACTAGTATGTCTTTAGAAACTAGGAATTTGGGATGCTTCAGAGGAAGCTTTCTGTGATCAAGGAAGCTTGGGAAATGACTGGCTAAAGTAAGTTAAATGCCAGAAACAATCTAAGTGCCAGGTGACTGGATAAAGAAAATGTAGCATATACACATAATGGAATACTATTCGGTTATGAAAACAAAGAGGAAATCCTGTATTTACACCATTCTGTATTTACACCAACTGGAAGGTACTAGGCTCAGTGAAATAGTCAAATGGAGAAGAAAGACTGTAGGATTTCACTACTATGTAATACATAAGGAACCAAAACAAATGAATAAAACAAAGATAAACTTTTAGACTATAAGACCAAATTAGTGGTTCACCAGAAAGGAAGGAGGGAAGGAATGAGTTAATTGGGGAAAAAGGGTCACTTGTATGGTAAAGGATAGATGTGGACTTTTAGTGGTGGACTTAATGTAATATATATAGATGTTGATTTCTAATGGTGCATACCTGGAATTGATATAATATTATAATGCAATGTAACTTCAACAAAAAGTTTTTTAATCGAAAAAGAACTACAAACAGTTGAAAAGAACTCCTCCCCCCACCCAAAATAAGTGAATGCTTATATTTTATTATATTGTGTATTGGCATTTACTGAAGGATATGCTGATGGGGGCCGGAGGTGGGGGGGTATTATCTGTTAATGACAGAGCAGTTAGAATTGCCCAAATTCAGTTCACTTTTGAATCCTTTTCTCCTGAAATAGCCACTAACACATACCACAAAACTGTGCTTCTGATGAAGTATAGATATTTCTGAGCTATCAGGAGAATTCTATATTTCAAAAGACTGTGAAATTCTTGAAATTTGACATAACCAAAAACAACCTTGCAATTTTTCTATATTTTTCTCATTCATTTGAAACAATATTTAGCATTTTATTCCTGTACTCTATTTGAAGATCTTTGTTTCCTGAAATATATGAAGAACCTTGATTTAAAGTCCTGTAAAATTTTTTAAAAATCAAGTTTTAAAACTCAATCAAATCCTAGGAAGGAACTTTATTATGTAAAATGAGAAACTAGAACCATTTTGTGTCAAATGAGTACTTCCTTTTATGTAGGCTTTGTGGTTAGTTGCCTGCTTAGTGCACAGTGTGTAATAAAACCCTTGAGTTAATTGTTTATAATGGAAGATTTTTTAAAAAAAAAAGAGTATTGAGAGGTTCTCATGAAATTAAAATGATAAAACAGTCCATTTCTTAAGCAAAATTCTTCTGGGTGACTTAGCATCAATGTGTATTAAATATTAAGGCTACTGAAGAGACACGCACACTTATTTTACACTGTTGAGGTATCATATATTTAAGAGGTGCTTCAGAGTCCATCCTCTAGATGATCCAACATTACTTCCAAATAGCTGTTCCTGCTCAGTTGGCAGTATTTCTTTCATTGTTCATCAACCTTCAAATTTACTAAAGTGCTAGAAAATAGAGTTGACAATGGAAACTATGTTTCCATTCTTTCAAAAGAAGCCTTCTCTGGTATCCCTTTAGATTGGAATGTAGTTGAGATACTGGGATCCTGACCAGAAATTTTTGAAAAGTTGGCCAGTTAATGTAATTGAATTGGGTAAGAATGAAAGGTTCAGTTGTTCTTATTTACCAGGGAAAACCAGGCTATATATTCAAAGGGAACTTGAATATCCAAATCTGGGGTTTGCTTAAATCACCAACACATGTAAAAAGGCATAGGGTATATAAGGAACATTTTCACCAAAACCAAAACCACGATATATGTTCTCTTTTATTTTCCTTTTTCTTTTTCACTTAACAGTGACGATATCAACGCTAAACGCACACACATAAACACACACCTGGTTTTGGTTCTTTAGAATGTGGTACCCATGAAGACTACAGACCAAAAGCCGCAGAGCTATCTCCCTTACTATGTAGAAGGGCAATTGACCAAAGTCATGGGAAATAGCACTGGACTCTAAACAACTGAAGGTCTCAGAGAAGAACATCTAGAAAGCAGAGAAAGAACTTGCTCTCATATGACAAGCATGTGACTCTTAGGACTACATGTGAAATCTTGAATGCAAGGAAGCTATAGTAAATGCATATCGATAATTCTCCAAACTCTTCAGTATAAAATAACTTTTACCTATGTTTAATTTGGCTTCTTAAATCAATATTTTTGGGACAGTTGCTGAGATTTTAGAAGACCAAAAAGCATAGAAAATTAAAACATATGTGAACAAACCTCAATCAAATACGGATGTTTGATTTGTTTAAGACAAATGTATGAATCCCTCAAGCAAGGTAATCAGTTGTAGCAAATATTGGCAAAATAACAAAGCAACCACCACCACCACATATGGAGGAATAACTATAGTGAAAATAAGGTCATCATATTTTGAGGTATTTGATTAACATATTTCTTAATGAGAAGACAGCTTTCAGATTTAGAGACTTCTAAAATCAGTATTCATATTATAATAAATGTGTATATTTAATGAGTTCTTTCTCCTCCAAATCTATTAAATCAATGTTGTATCTTTAAAAGGTTGTGTTTTGCAAAGTATGGTGATGTTAGTTTTTAACAAAATTTACCACAAGGGAGTAGGATGATTAGAATACAAAGGTAAAGCACAGAGACATTTTAGTAAATTGTTGATAGACATCTAATGGTAAAATTGCACAAAAATATTTCAGCATGTGAATAAAAAGCACCAAGCTTATATTATTGCAGCTGAAAAGGGACCTAAATGAAGAAAAAAAGCTTATCATTTTTAAATTTAAAAAAAAACATATCGTTTAGGAGAAATTTTGTTGGAACTTCTGCTGATTTACTTCCTCATCTTCCAACCACATTCATGACAAAAGAAAGACTCTTCATCTCAAGTTATATGAGATCTTTAAAACGCACACAGTTTATTCATTATAATTTATGTTAATATCTGCAAAAACAAATTTTTACAACCATTGTAATGATTACCAGAGGCAGTTATTTTTCTAGAAGAAAAAGATGCACTAACTATCCAAATTGGACTTACAGATAAAAAAAGCCATACAGGTCATAAACTAATAAGATGCAAATGTAAAAATTAAAGAAATATCGCAGAACCCAGGCACTGAAATGAGTACTGATATTTCAAACAGCCTGGTTCTAATGCTACTGGAACCATCAACAATGGGAACTTCCTACAAGGCCAGTTGTTCAGGCCCAGAAGACACCAGTCTCACTACCTTGTGTTCACATATACCATGTAGGTCTAACAAAAAAAGGTATGCTCCATTTGATCACCCACATTATTCCCTTACACATGCCCTATTGATCCTTGCCTGCTTCCAAAACTGAAATCTACCATCTTCTACTGAGGGTTGCTATTCCCACTGAGACTTCTAACATTGGCTCCAGGAGGAGGAGACCCAATGGCCCAACTCACACCTGCTATATAGCAGACACTCAAAATACAAACATTAGAGCTAACAAACATTAGACTAAAAAGGCAGATCTATGGCTGCAATAGAAAAGAGTCTATGCTTAGCATTCTAATGTCATTATTCTGGAAGAATTCATAGCCACGGTCACAATATTTTATAAGGACATCATCTCCTAGCATGATTACCCTGAAAGGAATTTGCATATCTAATTCTCTGGTTAAATGCATTTCTTTATTGCTGTCACTATCCTTTCAGTTCCGGGACAAAGGAAGTAATATTCAGCTATAGGATGGTTGGAAGGACAAGTCCAGAGGAAAATAAGCAAATAATCAAATTAAGAAATAGTAAAAAGCCTTCCCAAGAAATCAGTTATTCCCCAGAGACTCATAATAAGAATGAAACATTGCTAAGACTAACACTACTTATGAGGTTGATATCATAGCCAAGCAACATTCTGTGGATCAAAAAAAAAAAAAAAAAAAAAAAACTTCAGAGCATTTCCAAGAAGTTGCTGAGCAAATAAGCTGGTCTGGGAGCAGTAATGTCTGCATTGCTATAACCAATGTTCTTAATAGCAATAGTCTTGTAACTATTAAATGACTATACTTCCAAGTAAGTAGTGAAAGACTAACTGAAGTGCTGAAAATATGCTAACATCCAGGCATGATGATTTTTGAAATATTTAAAAGAGTTGGTATCTCAGTAAAAATGGTCTGTCCATCGAAGAATGAGCACACTGTAATGCCACAGCTTCCTTCTGAACTTTGCTGACTAAGAGTAGACTGGGATATTCATCCTCCTGTCCAGGAAATGTGTTAAATGGAAACAAAGATATACAGGTTACCATTGACTATACAATCAGCAGTGAAAACAGTGGAAATTCAATTGTTCGTGGCTTCTGCAAGTCTTTACTAGGAGACCATGACATGCAGTGTCTACCGCTCACTGGAAGGAGATGAGGGGAATGAGAGAGATGTTAAAACCAGGTGCCTGGCCATCAAATAGCTTATACCCTGTGAGGGAGAGAAGCGAACGGTTAATATGTGATCAGATAGAAAAAAAAAAAAAAAAGAGATTGAATGAGAGAGACAATGGATGCAGGAGAAACCAAAAGGAGGAAGCGGTGATGTGATCTGCATGGTCAGGAGAAATCTGCACAGAAGAATTAAACTTGATTTAATGGTTAAAAGCTGTAAGATGGACTGAGAGTTGGGAGAGAGAATGATAAAGGCCAAGGGGGAATATTCTATTCAATGCTGGTCTGTTGCCCCTGTCAATCTTCTTTATGTCTATGCAAGGTTTTTGTTTTCCTCAATCAAGGATAAAGATATGGTAATGGTTATTGTGTCTCAATTTTGCCTAAGTATTTTCTTGAAATCAATCCCTGATGAAAGTGGGTATAGTTGCAGGGGATTGTATACTTAGAAATAACTTCCATTCACCTGAGTTCTTAATTTAGAGATGTCATTTTCTATCCAAAAGTGATTGATATCTAGTTAGGTGGAATTAATATATATTATATAATTACATGTTATATATAATTTATATAAATATATAATTTACAATATAATAAATATATAAATCATAAATATATAATATATAAATATATAATTTATGATATATAAATATATAAATTATAATATATAATTTATATAAAACATATACTTTACATATATGTTGTATATACAATATATGGGGCAATTTATATACGTGGACAAGTGACAGCATATGGCCATGACCTTGCTTATCTTCTGCAAATGTCAGGGGAAAATATGCTACTAATTTCAGTATGCCCTAGTCCTCTAGGTTAGCTCTTTTACTGGCTCCCCTTTATGAAAAGATTTTGTTGTTGATTGACCAATTGATTGGTTGGTTAGTTGACTTTAATTTGTGGATTAATGGTGAGGCACAGGCTTTGTTTAAACTTTGACAGCTCGCCCTCTGGGATTACATCACCTGCTCTGTTGGTTGAGCCTTCCAGCCTGGTCCAAGCACCTTTCCAAATTTGGAAACAGAGGTGGATGCCATCAGCCTTGCCGAGAATAATGTTGCAGTGACTTCAGCCAGGATGTCCAAACATCCTTGAACCCATCTCATGGAAGGAGTTCTAGGAGTTTGCACTGTCTGCATTCCATAAGAAAATAACCTTCAAACTATGGCCACATGGTTAGGATTAGTATTCATGTTACTATCCATGGGAGCCACTGAAGGTCAAGGACAAAGTGAATGTATTCACATTGTGCGTTCATTTGGGAGAGTGTTAAGTTCAAGTTAGCTGAAGAAATGTGGGCAAGAATACTGAGAGAAAGACAAAGTGTTTTACTAGTGTATAAGAGACAAAAATATCATAGAAATTAGGTAATAAAATATGACGTAGTACAGACTGCGTGATACTTAATAAGCATTTGAGTGGCATCTGGAAAAGAAGAGAAATATCCTACCTAGTGAGAAAATAATTGGTTACTCCAAAATTAAAAAATGTTATTGGTTATACAAATAAAAGGTGAACTTTTAAAACTGATGATGCAAACAATATAGAGCAGAACTGTCAAAACCACCTTTAGTAAACTTTCTTCTATAAAGGATTAATTAACGCTCCTTAGCTTATAGGCTCCATAGTGGCAATGAGTTTCTCCACAGGGAGAATCAGTGTTTCATGGACATGGAATCTTTCATGCAAAGATAACGCAGAGAATTTCCATGGACCACCACGTCAATCATGACTGACCTCTTTCTGCTTCCAGTTTTGTTGAATTCAATCTTATTCTCCCTCCCTCCAACTCACCTTTTCCTTGTCCAGTTCCGGCCTCCTTCTCTTTACTTGGTTCTGTGTGGAAAGTACAAGCACAATTTTTAAACATGTATTAAAGAAGCATTTTATTGTGTGATGAGCAATGGAGGAGTTGGGGGAGGGAGGAAATTAATGACAACAGAACAGATCATAAATGATGGTACATACTCATTTATTATGTTACATAGGAGTCATGACTTTTGGAATTATAATGTAGACTCACATTAAGCTTTATTAAAAGCAATTAATAAATCTGATCACTTAAAATTATATACATACATAGAAGCATGCAGCCCACACTGTATGAACATATGCTGAACTACACTGGGGCCCAGTTACAACATGCTGGAGTGGGACTGAGTATAAAATGTGGCCACATCATTTTAGATGCCAAGAAGGGATGAGAGTTTGAATCAAGCAATGGTTCCAGTCTGGTTCCAATCGTCTGGACTTCAGATAATTGATGGAATAGAGCAAAGGCATAAAATATGTAATTGTACAATAGTTTCAAAGAAAATATTTCAGTGCCTATATCAATATTCTGGATGTGGTGAGTGACAATAAAACAAGAGCAGTGACATCAGATTATCAGTTGAGATCATTTAGTCTGCTTTTCTTTCTGTTCAGAATCCTACCAGTTTATATAACTAGAAATGACTGATTTGTGGAATATATCAGAAAGGAATCATTTCAAGAATGAATTCTCTTTTCTGACTGATGAGGAGAGATCTGAACTTAGTTAACTAATTAGGACAATTTTAAACAAAGTTTGGGAGGACACTTGTTTTAGGGTTAGGTCAGTATTGTGAAATAAATAGGACTATGGCATAGTAAGGGAAACTACAGTTTCCCTGGATAGCAACTGACATGAGAAACAGAAAGGAAAACAAATCTTTCAAGGCTAGTTGATTCTCAGTACTCAATGCTGGCAAGTAGACAACATACAAAGGAAAAAGTTCCTAAGAAAGGTATCACACAACTATAATAGTCTCAAGATGTGGCTGAAAGAAAGCTAAACTTGAGCTTGTCCTCTGTGAACTCATGTGAGGCTGAGCTTGTGTCACTCATTTCTACACAAAGCAATACTCTTCTACACTAAAAAAGGGTTTGGAATGTATGAATCTGGTATTAGCTGAACAAAGGAGTTCCTATGAGCAGTTAGATTTCTCAAACTACCCTCTGGAAAAAAAGATCTTTAGGAGGAAAGGGCTTCATAATACCCTTATAAATATCCATGTAAAGAGATCACCAAAAATTTATTCATTCTTCAATTTCTGGTTTTACCTAGGTTGATGGATGAATACTGACCTCACACCTCTGCCTTCATAATACATAATCCACTCAAGCTACTTGCATTAAATCACATACTGCCTTGTTCCTATAGTACTGCCTGATATTTCAATACAGTAGCTGTATTTTATTTACTTGTTCTCTGGATTGTATTTTATTTTCTACTTGGTTATAAGCAAACTGGATACAGGGAAATGTATTCTACTTTAGAGTTCCCCACTACATCAGGTACAGTATGTTTGCACTTGACTCTCAATCAATATTTGGTAGGTAGCTCTGGATCTTTCTGAAGGTTTAGGACAGAATTGTGCAGATGGTATATACTGATGAGTAATTCTTTTTTTTTTTTGATGAGTAATTCTTAATGGATGTCAGTTTCTCATTCTGTTCAAGGAGAGTGATGAGAGAGGACACTTTGGTGTTTTTGTGAGAAAATGCACATAATTTTGTTTGCCTCTGTCTTGGCTGGGCAAGTCAGGAAGGAGGTGCTGATCTTGCAAGGCTGAAGAGAAGCCCACTCCCCACTATTACAAGAAAGATGTGGGCGTTGTTTGTTCTCAGCTATGTGTGAAAAGGTGCTGCAAATCCTTCACTCCTTTGGAAGCCCAGCCCTCACAACTAATAACAACATTATTATTATTGTAATTATTATTACTCTATCACAACTGTTGTCAACTTCTCCATAAGAGTTAGATTAAAGCTCGCAGTTTAGTGGAGGCCAAATCATACTGGGATGGATGTTATGTATTTGCTGCCCAAACATGAGAGGCAGTGTTTTCACTCACCTTCTGGGGGTGAAGCTGGGGTCGAGACTTCATTTTCTAGAAATGGAAAGAATAATGGAAGTGTTAGGCTCACTTATCATAGGAAAAAATAATCTTCCCTAGTCCTAGGCTATGCTCAATTTCAGGGAACCATCTTATCTCTGCATCCTGAGAAGAGGGATAAGAAGAAAAGCACTGACTTGTGGCATCAAGAGGACTAGATACACCATCTTGTGGTGTATGGTGTGAGGTAAGGGTCTAAATGGTAGACTTCCTGGAGAGAACATAGTAAAATAGGGGTCCAGGTATCCTGACCACTTAGTTATTTCCTCAGGTAGTAGGTGGTGCATTAAAAGGCACTGAACGTGTTTCCTTTCTTGAAAACTGGATACAATGACATCTATGTCATGTGCATAATGTTGCTATGAGATACAATTGAGACACAGTGAGTAGCAAGCCTGTCCCTTAAGCCTAAGATCTTCATACCCTCATCCAAGATGATATTGGTGCTCAGTAAATGATACAGCACTTTTCCCAGAAAAGAAGGGCATGGCAGCATCTCCAACATCATCCTGCCTTCATGAGAGATCCTTTCTGAATGGTGATGAGAGCAAAGTCCTCTGGCTTTGTGCTGTTTCCTTTTATTTTAAGACAAACCACTGTTAATTGGGACACAGACTCAGCTCTTCTCGCAATGGTTTCTGGAAGTGCATATGCCTGCAGTAGCTATGCCCCTACACTTATCCAAAATGTCAAAGTTCTGGTTATGATAATCCAGAATTATACAGCAGCCTGGTGGTGAAATGTGTTAAAGAAACTTCCATTAAAGACTATACTATATCCAAGTAGTGAAAGGCCTAGTCCATGACTGAAGAGCATAGAACTCCCTCTGCTGAATCCCTACAGATGCCCAGAATGGGGAGTTAGTGGCATGTATTGTTCTACTCCAGGGCAGAAAGAGGCAATTAATGAAGGTGATAGCTTTTAAAATTATTTCCCACTTGATTACTAAATAAATAACAAAGAAAGGTTTCTGTATTATAGGCACATTGTGGGATTTCAGAAGCTTTATCTTTGCCAGGTTTTAGGATTTCCACCTCGTTACAAGTGGCACCTTCCAAGCAGAGAAGACAACATCTGCCAGCAATACCCATGGGCCACTATTATGTGCATGCCCACTGCCCTGTTGCCGTCGAGGCAGACTGGATGAGTCCACACAAGAAGTGGACAACAGCGCAACAGAAGTCAAGAAAGGGGCTATGCAGAGCTTCGACATCTAATGTTTTATGCTGGGTATGAAGTCTGATTTATTGTTTTCACAAAGCCACTACTTTTAGTCACATGGCCATAAGTGAGTACATTATGTACTAGTGAGGGAGAAAATATAAATAATCCAAAGAGAAAAAGAAAACCAACAACCATACTGACTGGCGGGAGAAATGACTAACGCGAAAGCACAAGGCCCCTTAGCGCTGACAGAAACCCTTGGGTTCCTCTGTCCAGTCATGGAAAGGATCGTCAGTGCAAGCAGAAGGCAAAAAGGAGCAGCCAAGCAGTTTATTTTCGGAGATCTGAATACAGAAGTGGAAACCTAATATTGACCTCCTGGACTTTGGTGAGTTGTTGCACTTGTAGATATCAGAATACTGAGAGCGAAAGCCAGTTTCTTTGACACACTATCTTTTGGACTGGGTCATTGTCATCCAAAACCTGAGGACCTCTCTCTGGCTCTCTCTACTGACCAGTTCCTCCACCCACCAGTCTTTCTTCCCCATAGCTGCAGCATCACTTGTGCCAAGATTTTGTCTCCTTGTGCTGCTCTACCTCAGAAGGTCTGTTACCTATTGGGCCTGCATCTTCAGGTTAACATTCCAAGTCATTGTTGGTGGGCTCTTCCTTTTCATGTGCCCCCGTGTGCCTTCTGTTCCACGGCTTTGGCCCTTTCTGCCACTGAGATCTGATCTTCCCAACAGACCTTTTGTTTTTTATTCTAGATCCGAACCCCAAGTCCCTGCCTTTTTAGTTTTGTGATCTTGAGCAATTTCTTACTTTCCATCAACTTTGACTTCCTTATCTATGAAATAAGAGTAATAAAATACTCTCTTAGGGCACAAATCCCATGTAAAATGTAGAACATTGTTCTTGGCAACTATAGATGGAGTTCTGTAGTCACCAGTAGCAGCTTTTACCATTATGATTCTTTGGCAACTTTTTTCTTTGACATTTCTGTTAAGACTCTCAAACCTGGGCCTCCCTGGCGGCAAAGGGGTTAGAGTTTCAGAGCTATGAAGCTATTGGCAGTCACTATAGCATGAGCTCAATACCCAGCCAGGGAGCTAACCCACATGGCGCAGCAGACCTCTCCTGCCTCGCCCAGTGCTCCTCTCAGCAGTGTGTTCCAGTAGCTCTGCCTGATCTGCTTCCCACTCTGTCTCTGGTGAATTTTCTTATCCCCTGCATCTCTGACCTATGCCCCAGTTCTTGTATGCATAATAAATAAAATAAATCTTAAGAAAGACTCAGACCTAATGAATCTATTCTATTCCCCTTCCTTAGCCTCCTTTATTCTCTAATTGCTTTGAATAATGTTCCCCTTCCCCAACTAAATAAAGAGATCTTTAATTCTTGTCCTATTTCCCTGTACCTCATTTTACTGCTGAAGACACATTAAGTGCAGAGTAAATTTATAAAAAAGAACTAAGAAGGCCTTCTTTGGTGATTGTGTATGAACTATTAGTTGGTCATGCTTTCTCAGCCTCTATGGAAACAAAGGCCCATTTGGAAGGAAAACTAAGATGGTTTTTAAAATCCTGTTTGGAAGTAAGATCAGATGGTTTAAAATCCTGTTTGGAAGTAAGATCAAAGGTGAACTCATCAAATAATCATCTTGGACCCTGTACCCATAAATGTGTCCAGAATCTGAGTCTATAGCCCCAGGATTCTATGCCACAATCCCTAGATCAAACCAAATGAGAATTTAAAGGGCTTAGTTCAACAACTTCCAACAAATCCACTGGACATCAGTCACTAACAGGCAAATGGGACAGATAATCAGAATTACAGAAACATTATGGGATAGAAATGCTGCTACCTTTTCAGGGTAGTTACAGGAAGTGGGAGTAGAAAACATGTACATCATGGAACCTATTACCTCATATCAGGAAAGGAACAAATACATAATAAAAACTCATTGGCACCACTGCATGCAGAGCCTAGGATATATTAATTCTCATAATCCTTCCAACTCTCTGAAGTTGTTACTATAGTTATCCCCATTTTGCAGATGGGGACTGAGGCCCTGCCAGGTCCCATAGTTCCTTGAGTGGCATGAGGCTCTGTTCCAGGTCTGCCTGACTCAGAAGCTGGCTCCGGGTACCAGCTATACTTCCCTTCTCCACTGCTCACAAGGATGGAGCAGAAGCCACCAGGCCCTTTGCAGAGATATCACTACATTTCCTCACTGAATCCACTGAACCTTGTTGCCAGGGCCCACATACGGTGGCGTTTGCCTCAGTTTGCCCATCTGTGCATTAGAAACAACAGCAGCACTTGTCTCAAGGATTGTTGACAGACGTAAGGAGCTCGTGCAGGGGCAGGGAATAGTAAACATTGTACGTTTTCACTCTTCATTTCAGTTCTATTTCAATACACCTGTGAGAATGACATTGTCTTCGGGCCTCCCTGGTGTCACAATGGGTTAAGCAATGCACTATGAAGCAAACTGCAGCCACTGCAGCACGAGTTCGATCCCTGCCGCTGATCTGGGAGGTGACCCACATGGTGCAGGAGACCTCTCCTGCCTTGCCCGCTGCTTTCCTCAGCAGTGTGTTCAGTCTATCTGTCTGTTCCGCTCCCCACTCTGTCTCTGGTGAATCCTCTCACCCCCCACCCCACACCTCTGGCCTGTACCCCAGTGCTTGCATGCATAAAAATAAATCTTTTTTAAAAAATTAGAATGACACTGTCTTCCCACACATGTACCTGCTAGGGATCTGTCTCAGGGTTAGGTCTGAGTTATGTTAGAGTCTGTCTGGAACTGGGATAGAGGCAGAGGAAACATCAGGCACCTCACTTTCCTACTGTAAATGTTAATAATGTGTGTCGTCACTGTGATGAAAGTTGCACGCATCACAGAGTTTGTGCAAAGAAGATGCTATAGCCAAACAATTAATCCTGGCGGGACATTGCATCATATGAACAAATTAATGTAATAGTTTGCAGGGCATGTGAAGCACAGAATTAGTCATCCTAGACCTGCAGATGGGGAACCCAGAATGGAGAAGGTCAAAGAGCATGTGACTTAGACTGGAAATGAACTACTGCAGGGGCTCTAACTTCTCCCCTGTGCCCTAAAGGGAGGGCCCATGCATCTCTTACTGAAACTCTTAGCCTTTGTTTCAGTAGCTTTGCCCACTCCTGTAAAAACAGTTTACACGTTTTAAAAATTCATTGGCTGCTCTATAATAATAATTAATTCACAGCAATTTCAACAATATCCCGCTCAGTAGGAAGAAGCACCCATGCAACAGAAATTGCTGAGCTCTCACCATGAATTTAACAGGTGCAGGGGGCTGAGAAGGAGGCTAGGACGGATGCCTGTGTTTTAGAAGCTCACAGGTAAACAAACTGCCCCTTTCTATCCATTTACTCACCGAAACCAGGTGCTTTTGCTCTCTCAAAACATTGGAGACCCAGCACCTCCACAGCCCTGCTGGTGCTTCTGAAATTGCTGTGCGCATGGGAATCAAGTGTAGATTCTGACTCTGGAGTCTGCGGGGGCCGAGGGCGGGATGCCAAGATTCTGCATTTCACACAGTCTCCTGCTTGATGCTGTCCTTTCAATCCCAGAATCAGCTTTGCATAAAGAGGCTCAGACCATGCCCCAAATGTCACTGAGTCCTCTCCCATTTCAAATGTGGCTGTGGATGTTGAAAGGCGTCCAGTAGATGGGGACTTTTCTTCTCTCTTTGATCACAAGCTTCCTGAGGACAAGGCCTGTCTCCTCCTCCTTTTCAAATTCTGCACACCAGGTGCTCCATAAATTTAGTTGACTGGCAGGCTCTTCCTACCCACACAAGCCCCTTCTCCTCGCTGCCAAGAAATCAAGCACTGTCCCCTGGCAATTGAAGGGCAGTTTTCTTACCCACAGGGAACACTATGTCTCCCACTGGTGACCCTTCGCTGGCCAAATGCTCCAGGGCATCCGCCAGTCCTATCATTTAGACTTCTTCTCACTGTCAACACACATCTTCTTCCGTTTCTTACAAGGGCAGGAGAGCAATGAGGACGAGAGTTTGGGCTCCTGTGGTCCTGATACACTTCTTTCTAAGGAATCCCCCCTTAAAACATAGCCCTGATTTCTCAGCAACTATGTCAATTATGCAAACGCCTGTCATTTAGTTCAACTTGTAACTGTCAGGAGACCACTGGCCTTAGAGCAAACGGGAATTTCTCGAGACAAGGCCCGTGGGTTACACTACGTTTCTCAAACACCAAGAGGCAAATTCTGTGGGACTTTTCTGTTAGGTCAATAGAGTTGACACGGGTTTGTCTCCCCCTTCCCTCCTTCAGCACTGTCTCCATCAGAAAACACACCCACAGGGTGGACTAGAGAAGCAGGGACTATAACTTGCTGTTTTATAACTTTAAAAAAAATAAATGGAAGAAACTAGAATGATTTGAAATGAATGAGCCCAAGGAAATATTTTAATGACCACATAAGGCTGAACTGGATTCTAAATCAGTCTCTAAATCTAGCTCCTTCCTCCTCAGGCAAGGGTGGCTCTTTGATCTTTTCCATTTCACAGATACACACTTTCCCTCTGCAACACTGAAACGCTTCCAAAAGACTGATCTATTTATGGTGGATTTTTCCTATGGCCACTTACTGTAAAATGCGGAGATAGGCCACCAGGGGCACACAGGCAGAGAGTGCCAGGACAGCTAGCCCTGGCACAGCTGTGAAATACAGACAGCCCATCCGTGGCCTCTGTGCTGCTACTGGAAGACTAGGAATAGAGTAACCCCACAGTGGACTGGCTCTCTCCAATGCTGGCCACTTCCGCCTTCAATCATCGAGAGTTCTATGATCAGTAAATGAAAGGGGGAAAGAAGTCTCAGGTCTTCAGAGGCATTAACCTGCCTCTATGGAGGTTTGCATCTACACACCAACATGGAATCAACAGCTGTGTCCTTGCCATGGGCTCAAGGAACACACTTCTGGACCTATTTAAACATATTTATGGGTCCTCATGTGCAATTTAACTTAGCTCACTAAGAGCATGCAGAGCAAAATTTGAAGCACATGGATGTGTTATGTCGGCACAGAAAAGGCATGAAGAACATATAATAACTTGTCACTGAGTGAAAGGTCTTTGTGTGTGTATGTTTGACTTTCTGTCACTTAAAATAAATGTGTTAACAGTGGGTTGATACTGCCTTGATAAGAAACTTTTGGTCTCATGTAATCAAATTATACCCATTTGTTTTAACCTTACTAATATTGTGATTAAACTTTAAATAAAGGCAAATGACAAAACAGCAAAACTCTAAACTAAATAAATAAATGTATTAAAATCATCCTTTGGTAATTTGGGGTGCAGGAGAAAACTGTATGTTATTCCTAATTATTATTTCTTATTCTCAAAGTCAAATTCTCACTTGAGATAGAATATATGGATGCTTTGAATATTGTAGATTTTGTAGAGAATAGACTTTCTCTAGCCAACGCCACTTTTTATAAAGTAGCGAGTTATCTTACTTTTTATAGTAAGTAGATAGTAAACACTGTCAAATGTATTCCCTGTTGGTGGTGAGGTCCGGCATGAGGTATATGTGACAGCCTGGACCTATGGAAACTAATAAAGTTTTTTTTTTAACATTGTGATTTCACTCAAACATGATTAAATAGAGAAAACCATCAAATAGATAAGCTAAATAAAGCAAAAATCAACTTTCAGACTATACAACCAATTACCAGAGGAAAGGGGAAAGGGTGTGGGTGAGTCAGGTCAAAGGGGTCCAGTGTATAGTGAAGGGTGGACCGTGCCGGGTAATAGAGACACACAGGCAACTCTGTGAAGATGCCCTCTCCTACTCAGACTTCATTTCTTCATTTAAGAAAACAGCAGCTGATCAACAAATTTAAAGAGCCTCCAAAGAGCAAAATGGATGGTCGCAAGTTTCTTGCACTAGGAGTTCAAGAGCTTTAATTCCTGAAGACAGAACCTCACCCCCACCCAGATCCAGGTAAGCCCAAAACAGACACTTATGGTGGGGCAGCCCTAAGAGCCACATTTAAGGACGCTCTCATGCGCGGGTGCTGACCCCACACTTGCTGGACCCTGAGAGTGAGGGCATCCTTAAATGTGGTGCCCAGTTACGCTGAGAGCACCCCCAGGATGGAACCCTAATGCCTCTGAGGAAGAATGACCTGGCCTGGGATCCACAGCTAACATGGAAGGGAAGGAAGGGGATAAGCTTCATGTAAAGCTTCTTTAGTAAAAGAAGACAGCAACCTTCTTGTCAGGGATGAACTAGAAAAGTGATGAGAAATTAGAGATAAATGCAAAGCACAAATCAATATATGCCCAGTTAACACCAAAATAAACAATTTGGGTTCTCAGGTTACCACATGGTACAATCACTGATCCCTACAATCTAAAGCAAAATTAAATTATATCTACTATATTTTGTTTTTAAAAGCAAGAAGCAATATATTATACTTTAAGGAATGTTTCTATCGTCATTTGGTCAAATTAATAGGGTTCAAAAATAAAACTCCTAGCTATCCAGAGCCTCTACTTACTACTAATAATTCAATCAATCGTTTACTGCACCCAAATATTGCTATACTATTTTCTAAGGTTCTGATATGAAGTCTAAATATGCATCAATTATGTAAATTTTCAGTGACCACCACTATTCATTTTGATGGAATTTATCTGAATTCACAAGATTTCCCCCTCTCCTAGTCAACTTGCACTGGCGTCTTTCTAATGAAACATGCTTTCAATTCAAGATGTAATTCCACACAGAATCCTCTGATTAAAATGTGATTCTTACTACATAGCAACAGATAGCTTCTCATGGGTCTTCTCATATGGGCTTGGATGAAAATAAGACCTTTTGCTAAGATCTGATGATTTGTCTCTGTATCATTATTCTTACCAAAGTAAAAATCAACAGGTTTGGAGTGGCTTAGAGGGGAACAGCAGTGTGGGAAAAGCTTTACTCAAATTAAGGAGGTTTAAAATTTTTGTACTTCCAAAAGAGAAATTACTGCACAGGGCCCTCCCTGGTGGTGCTAGGGTTTAAGCACTGCACTATGAAGAATCCACAGCCACTGCAACCTGAGTTTGATCCCTGGCCAGGGAGGGGACCCATATGGCACAGCAGACCTCTCTTGCCTCGCCCGCTGCTTCCCTTAGCAGTGTATTTCCATTGATCTGCCTGTTCTGTTCCCTACTCTGTCTCTGGTGAATCCTCTCACCCCCATACCTCTGGCCTGTACCCCAGTTCTTGTATGCATAAATAAATCTTTTTATTTTTTTTAAAAGAAAAATTACTGCACAGTAAGTTGAGTTGTTAACAATTTTCCTCCCGTACCCTTTATACAGTACCTTTGTTGAGGATCTGGACAGGTTATTGCCACACATGTCACTCTTTTATGGCTATGGGGTTATCAGATAAATCTCTTAAAGGCCTTGCCCCCAATGGGGCCTCCCTGGTGGCGCAGTGGGTTAAGCAACGCACTATGAAGCAGACCGCAGCCACTGCAGCACGAGTTCGATCCCTGCTGCCGGCCAGGCGGGGGA
>JAGFMF010011752.1:28310645-28326130 GCA_019455555.1 Galemys pyrenaicus | reverse complement strand
CCCCCCCCCACCTCTGGTCTGTACCCCAGTGCTTGTATGCATAAATAAATAAATCTTTAAAAAAAAAAAAAAAGGCCTTGCCCCCAAGCCAATCCTGGGCCCCACATTGGGTGACTTTTTAAAAATAGAGGGAGGATAGGCCTGATGCCAGGTGGGGTCATAAAAATAAAATTCCACAGCAGTAAACACAGCGGCATTCAATCAATCACCCTCTATACCCATATGTGGTCATGGAGAGTTCTTTACATGGTTACCTTAGAAATATTCAGACCCAGGGAAGACCCCCCACCTGCCAAAAGCACTACTGGTAGGGAAAGACAGCTTTAGACCCCACAAACCCCAGGAGGTGGATATAGTTACACGTTCAAGTGTGCAGAATGACCGGAGTGGGAAAGGCCACGCCCCCTCAGTGGAACACTGCAGAAACAACTGGTTAACATGGCCTGGCTAATGAGAGGAGACCCTCAGCTGGACGTGACAAATCTCAGCAGAGCACAACAGAGGCTTAGGAGTACAGACCTCTCATTTGATCTGAGCTTCCATGGATGTAAGTTAAGATGCTTCACCACAAGTTGAAAAAAAAGAAATTTTCAAAGTGGGGACAATGCTGGTTGTGATAATAACAGCAGCTGTTCTGAAATTTATTAAGACTATAAGACAAGGGCCTCCCTGGTAGCGCAGTGGGTTGAGCACTACACTGTGAAGCATCCGTGGCACAGAAGCACCAGTTTGATTCCTGGCCAGGGAGGGGACCCACATGGCGCAGCAGACCTCTCCTAACTTGCCCACTGCTCCCCTCAGCAGTGTGTTTCAATGGATCTGCCTGTTCTGCTCTCCATTCTGTCTCTGGCGAATCCTCTCACCTCCCACGACACTGGCCTGTACCCCAGCTCTTGTATGCATAATTAAAGAAACATATATATATATAAAAAACCTATATATTATATTATATATATAATACAAGGTAAGGAAGAGAATGCAGTGATTGCCATATATGAGATACATTAAACACTTTATGCCAAACAGTTTCTGAGTTTGCTTCTTTAGAAGGAAAATGGCTGAGTTCTTATAATATGCTAAGTCCTGTTCTGAGCTTTTTACCTAATGTATATCATGTAATTCTTACAAAGATGACTCAATGAGTCAGGTATTATTATTATTATTATTATTATTTTGGGGGTTTGGTTCTTGAGTCCAAAAGGTACTATTATTATTCATATTTTACTGATGGAAAAAAAACTGAGGCATATGGAAGGTAACTGACATTACATAGTGCAGCTAGAATCTGAGAACCTAGAATGGTCTATGAATATTTATCATTTAATAATAAATATTATCTAATATGCATAAAGAAAAAGTTGCAATACATACAATATGCAGAACAATCTAAAGACATCTAGCCAAAAAATGTGAAATTAAAATGTAGAATAGTACAATAGGTGCATTTTTAGTTATCAACAGAGCATTTTGTTCCAAGAGATATAAAAGACTATAGAAAGCAAAAACTATTACCTGATTCAAGTAAACAACTCCTGAGGTAATGAAAAAGGAGAGGTTTGATATGATTTAGAGAAAGAACTGAGCGATTTCAGAGAAAAGGGAACACTTTTAGCCCTAGGTTCTTGTAAATAAAGTACAAGCCAAAAGATTAATACAACGAATGTGAAAGATCTGACATCTGACATATTAAGCAGTATTAGGTTCTGCACTGATGTGCCAGATTGGCCCATAGAAAGATTCCTAAAGGAGCAGGAAAGGGCAGAAGTCTATCAAAATGGATTTCAGGCTTGAAAGACACAATGAAAGTCAGATTGCAGTTAGCTTTTTTGAGAACTCATTTTAGAGAGAAAAACACAAGCATGTGATTAAACCATCCTGAGCAGTCTCTTTGCCAAATCAGTCCCATCATGTCCTACTCTGCTAGATTTAACCCTTTACATGGAAATGCAGGAATCATGCATTGCCCGTGATGAAACTATGAAAAGAAAGCCCATAAGTAATCTTGCCCCGAGAATGGGAACGTCCTGAAATTTGGTTTGTCTGTGTGACTGTGCAACACAAATGTACTCTGTCATTTAACACTGGGTCTTTCCATAGAGCACACAGTATTGTCACTATAATATTGGGGGACTGAATTTATAAGGACCTGTGGTGACAGAGGTCCCTTCTCTCTGGCTAGGAGGCAATTTGCATGCTGGTAGGAAATTGAGTGATTAAGTCTTCCCTTCTTTTTCACGGTTTGGCATTCCTTAATCACTATGGCTTCCCATTTTAGGAAACTACTTTTGAGTCAACAACAGCTACCTCACGATGATGCTAACTCAGAACTCTCATTGAGTAATTACCTTTCTGGGTATTTACTGGGTTTTCACAGCATGTCCTACTGTAGGACAACCAAGGTCTCCAGAAAAGTCATCTGTTCCCATCAAGAACTAAGATGGAATAAAAACAGAGAGGAAAACATGGCCACATCCCCACCAGTACACATTTAAAATTAGTTTTTTTTTCTGCTTATTTTGATTGCTAGAGCTTTAATTCTGTTCTTTATTATCTGATACACCCAAATATGTCTAGAGAGGAGAACCAGAATTACCACAGAACTCTTGGCAGACAACAGTATTCTGTGGCTCTTATTATAGGTTTAACAGACTAATTAAGGAGTGCAGATAAAAATAGTCATTATTAGTAATAATAAAAATTCTTCTCCGTGTCCGCTAAGAACCCATAAAAGAAATGTTAACTAGGACGATCATAAGAAATTTAACCAAAAAGTACCAAAAATAATTTCTAGGAATATAAAAACAATAGCACTTATTTCTACCACAATCTGAAATTTTAAGAACATGTTTGTGAAAATATTACAAAAACATTGTTTTGCATTGACTTAAGTTTTTAAAAAGACCCTGTGTGAATTTTTTTTGTACCTATGCATTTTTTAAAAAGAACTTTAGCCTGCCTTGATTTATTCTAACATTCATGTAGGATTCAGGGATACTTTAAAATGGCTATAAATAAGAAAACTGAATTGCATGTCCATTGGGAGCCTAAAATAAAATGTTTCAAGGCCATGTCTCAGGCCAAAATAAAGTGAGTCACTGAGAGGACAAAGGACTGTGCTTAACTTTTCCCTTTCTCGTGGATGGCTCAGACTAGTCAGAGACCTTAACCTCCACCTAGTTCGTTTTGGTTCCCTTACCCCTGACTTGGCTGCTGTTTGAAAGGCCTGGGGGGAGACTTCTTCAGATTTACTGCATGATACAAGTTGGATACAACATGTTTTTCCAAAGTTTTTTTAAAGTGATATATTTAGGGTGCTTGAGAGGAAAGAATTGGCCGGTCCTTTATTTATCTCCCTAACAGGTGCAGTTCGGATGGTCATAAAGCAGGATAGTGAAAAAGAATGATTTTTGCCAAGTATTAAGTCCCTCTAGAGTGTGTTTGCCCAAGAGTATGCCTTCTTACGATAGCACAAATCTACACCAGGCATCTCCTATCAAGCATGGCAGTTCTTTTCAGGGGAAAAACACATATTGTAGTGTTCATTCAGATAGTTTCTTCAGTCCTTTTTTCAAAACCTTCAGGGTGGCCCACGTGAGCCATTTGAAGATAGGAGGAAAAAGTAGTTGCCTTTGATAAGTACCGCCTCCCTCTTTTCCTCCTTTCTTCCTTTATCTGCCATAAAGTAACATTCTCCCAACTTGAGGGAAAGATAATATTCTATTCATAAGAGGACTTTTCCAAAGACAAACTTATTATGGTATTTGAAGCAGGTAATCCAATCACAGGCAGGTAGAAGCTGAAGGTCAAGGAGTAAATATGAGAAGGAGGTTTTCCATCACCAGGACTCCTTTTCTGATCATGAGTAAGTCCTGAACGATGCTGAGAAATTGGCAAGAGGTGACAAATGTTGCTCTACATTCAGATAGGTTTGGGGCTTCGCAGAACTTTAAAACGGGATGAAATTTCTAGTACCAAGAAATAAAAAAAAAAGAGGGAAAACACCTATAGAGTGAAAAAAAATTCTTTATGACCACATTCGCAACTCTTCCTATTGCAAAAGGCCAAGGTCAATTAAATAAATAAATATAGTATGTCAATAGAATAGAGGATCTGTAGTATAAGCACCATACATTTGCTTCCTGGATGCAAGAATGGTCTACTAGAATGGTCTCTTACAGTTACGAATATAAATGGACATACGTTCTGCCATATGTTTTGAGTTCTCAAAAAGTGATTTTACACAGCAAATGAGCTAACTACAATAACTCTTAAGTTTTTTTGAATGACACAGAAGCACCAAGGAGGTGGGTTTGTTTGTTTGTCTTTGTCTTTCTCCTACAGATTAAGTACATAAAATATAATAGAGCCTGATACATCACAAAACAGAAAGTGAAATTCATGTTAAGGTCTGAACTCTACATTTTAGAATTTCTGTACTTTCTGTAGAATCTGACAACTAGCAATTGTCTACA
This sequence comes from Galemys pyrenaicus, assembly GCA_019455555.1. Classification (NCBI taxonomy): domain Eukaryota; kingdom Metazoa; phylum Chordata; class Mammalia; order Eulipotyphla; family Talpidae; genus Galemys; species Galemys pyrenaicus. The sequence continues at coordinate 28,321,658 of JAGFMF010011752.1, read as the reverse complement.
TTTATTGAAGAGCCAAGTTCCATGGTTTTAATCCTCATGTACTACAGAGATTAAATTTAGGAGGAAATAATTTTTATGGTTTAAGAGACATTCACAATACTTGAAAACTATTAAAAATTCTACCACAGAAGAAAGGCTACTACATTTTTCTAATTTCATATTGCTAAAATAAGTTTCAATGGCAAAAGTTAAATTTCCAGTGAATGGTAATTCCTTTACACACTGGAACCCAGGGCAATTAACTGTGAGGGTTTTTAGAACAGAGACGTTCTTGTATATATTTCTGAAATTCCAGCAAATATTGCTCATAGCAAATGCTCAATTAATAGTTGAACCATAAATGAATGTATCAATAGACATACAGGGAGAGTTCCACAAATCTGAAACTTCCTGTCATATCCTCTCTCACTATTTGAATACAAGAAGCTTTTCTGGGTCTCAAGTTCTGCATGAAACTGAAGTGTAGGTTAGGTCTTTTATCTAGAATTCTTAAATAGTACAAATAATGTAGTTCTCCAAGAATAAATGTATGCTCAATGAAAGCAGAGAAGAGGGATATGGGAAGTGGTTACTCCTCAGAAGTACTTCTTAGAAATAATGCTTTTTTTCAAACGGGATTACCAAGACATAAACCATTTTTTTAAGAGCATAAAGAACTGTAAACTAATGTCTTCCATTAGACAGCCTCCTTGAGGTCCAAAATTATACCTGTCATTCCCCTTCCAGCTTAGAAAATTCAGCTCCCCTAAGACCTGACATGAAGCTCCTGGAATTAGGTTATTGTAGATTGGGGGCAATTGAGAGAGACATCTTTTGCAACTTCAGGTGATGAAAACCCAGCCCTCTTTTGAAGGGTTGCCAGATCCTACTGGATTCAAGGAGGGTCAAACCAGCCCATGAAGCCTATCAAGATTCAGAGCAAGTGGCCATGTCTTTCCTGGTTTCTCTGCCCAGGGAAAGAGATATAAGAAGACCTGGAGGGACTAGAGGAATCCATCCCTTGGAATTGTTTCTGCAGATAGTTGGACATGACTCTGAAGCATTGGTCTAGTGACATATTATATTTTGAGGCTATCTTCCAGAGGGATGTTTACATGAAACAAAACCAATATCAGATAAAACAAAATCAGTTAGGAAAAGGTGCAAGGACCTGAATAGTCCCTGAATTGCCACTCTACTTCTTCTGGTGCAAGCAATATTAAAATAGAATGACTTTACCAGTAGATCTCACTGAGGTGCAATTCCTCTAAGCGCTATTTCTGCTGGTAAGGAAACAAAAACATCCCTTTACTTCCTCAAAGGATTTTAAATATATTAGTAACCTGCTTATTATCCTCACTCCCCGTCATCTAGATTTAAACTAATTTTATGAGTATAAAATTACTGTCTTGGGTGGAGGATTCCTATACACAATATCAACAGTGTTTTTATAGCAAAAGAAAGATCACAGGACTTTGGTATCCATGCTAATTTAGGAAAAAATATTTAGATTTAGATTCAGAAATAAAAAAGCTGGGGGTGGGTGGGCTGAAGTTAAATATTTTCCTCTTTGTAGCACTAAAATTTCATTGTGTCTCAAAGCAAAATGGATCAGATTGAGTTGTCAGAAAAAAGGATAAAACTATTGCATCTAAAAATGAGAATAATTTGGTTTTATAATCTTTGCAACTGTACAACCTCTAAAATAAAAGTTTTCTGGAGTAAATATTGTGTATTTGTTTTCCAGCATTCTTATCTTCTTCAGTGGGGCTTTAGAATAACACATGCAAATTCCTCCACTGAATGCAGGATTATTAAAACAATATTCTGCTCTCAGTCAAGAAACCTAGAATGTCTTTCATCCAAACAAGCCTAGAAGAGGCTAGTCAAGTGACAGATCAAATAAAAAGGACACTTAATACACATGTAAATCATTTGCATTACAAATAAGACACTTAGCAGCAGTTGGACTCACAGTCTGATCGTCAGGATTAAGTTCCCATATTAATGCATGCATTTGGTGTGGTTATTTTGGGTGGAAGACTTCATCCATCAATGCCCTCCACCACTAAGGAAAGCCAACCTGTAAACTGATCACCACAGCCTGTCAACACTGGTTACTTAATTACATAAAGAAAATATGTTTCAAAGACTTTTGATAATTTGGTTAATATTGCAACTAGGGATTTGACATCTAGCATCTGTCGAGGTTTTTCAAAACAATGGCTAAAGTCATTTTAATAATTAAAACTGAAAAAACTAAATACTATTTTTATGCTCCCTGCTAATCTTTTTGTTTTTGCTTTTATTTGCAGAAGTCAAACATAAAGATTCAGAAAGTACTAATGAAGACTAATATGAATAAAATAATTTTTTAAAAAGACACTTCCATTAAAAATGAACTCAAAGTACTTGTGCTGTCAATTATGTTTTGATTAGTCATTTTAGTAATTTCTAAAACCAATTTATTTGTTATCAATTAGCTTAAACCAATACATTTTTTACAGAAGCAGAAACTTTATGAGGACACATTTCTTATAAGGAAGAATATTTTTATATTTTAATTTAATTATTTAAAGGCTACATATTATGAAATTATTTACAATAAACTTCATGAAAGAAAACAAACTATTGGTGATAGTCAAAGATATTTATTTTACCCAGATGTTTTTCTTTCCAAATAAGAATTTAATAATGGAATAACTAATGAAACTCCAAAAACACTGATAAAAGCAAAAAATGACAGTATATTCTAAATATTGCTGGTGAAAAAAAATATATACATCAAACCTGGAAATATTGTCACAAATTCTTTTTTGAAAACTTGATCAAATTTACTATTTCAGAAAGCATCCCAAGACTCTCCCACTGTCTCACAAATTGCAAATACATGGTGAAATTTGTGACTGAACCTAGGAAAATATACTTGAAAATGCAATATGTTCTCTATTAGCAATGAACATCCTTAAGCGATACTTTAAGAACCCTTGCAAGAATTCCCTACAAAGGACGATATCAAATATCAAATTGTCATTTGATCATTTTATTCCTTCATAAACCATCACTCTCAGAAATGTTTTCATTAGTTACCTACTTTCTATATTTTTCTTCTGGTCTCTTTACTTTCAAGGATCTTCTCCTTAAGAAATTGGATATCTCTTTGAACATGAATACCAAAACACTTTATTAAAGAGTACAACGAGAGATTTATGGATGAGTCTTACCCTCTTTCTTAGTGGGTTCTGGCATGGCCACAACAGAAAAGTGATTCTCCAAGCAGCTTGCTTCCCTCTAGGACCAGCTGACAGAAACCCCACAAGCAGTCAAGAGATGGTGAGGTCAGTGTGACAAGCAACTGGGGAGAAGCCTGGGGCTTTTATACAGCCTTCAACATCAATCACGTTGGCCCCGCCCTTTCCTCAGCAAGGATGCTGGAACTTGACAGCTAGGAGGACCTTTCTCACATCTGTTGTCTGCACTCCGCTCTCTCGCCTACTGGAAGGAATCTCCTGCCCATCTCATGTGGCCGATGAGAACACCTCTAACTTTCTAAATTCAGCGCAGCCTCGTGCTCCTTCTTACTCTTCTCTTTCTGACAGTGGCATGTGTCTACTCAGGAGTACAAAAATTTGCCAGAAGAAAAAAAACTTAAATTACAAGTTGTAGCATGCGAACTCAAAATGTACCTGCCTCTTCATTCTGATTCTAAAGAAAAAGCTCTATATGCTGGTGACACTCTTATGTTCTATTTATTGGCTGTTTATTTCTACCAGTTCTTCATTGTTGGATTTAAAAAAAAATTTACTCATGCAAATAAGAACTGGGATGTAGGCCAGAGGTACAGGGGGTGAGATGATTCACCAGAGGCAGAGTGGGGAGCAGAACAGACAAATCTATTGAAATACACTGCTGAGGGGAGCAGTGGGCCATACAGGAGAGGTCTGCTGTGCCCTTTGGGTCAGCTCCCTGTCCAGGGATCTAACTCACATTGCAGTGGCTGGCAATAGTTTGATAGCACTGAGACTTTAACTCCTGCACCATCAGGGAGGCCCTTCATTGTTGGATTTTAATTTTTTCCCCTATTTTTCACTAGTATGCTAATACTCATCTTTCAAGCCAAACTTCTAAGTTGAATATCTTATCTCGCCTTCTCCTTCAAAACAGCAAACTTTTCCGTGAAGGAATACTGAGGCTTTACTTTCTTAAAAGAAATGTCTTTTTTAAAAAAATTACATGCCATATAAAAAATGAGGTGATGATACATGCTACTTGGATAAAGTTTGAATGCATTATGTTAAATGAAGGGAGCCACACACAAAAGACCACACATTGTGTGATTCCACCCCTAGGAATCGCCCACAGAAAGCAAATCCATAGAGTCCACAGGTAGGTTAGTTATCGGGTAGGTTACCAGGGATTGAGGGTGGGATGGATTTGGGAGTAACTGATCACAGAGATTCTTTGGGGGATGATGAAAATGTTCTGGAATTAGATCACTGTAATACTTGTACAAACTTGTGGATGGATTCAAAGCTACCTTGGCACACTTACAAATAGATGAGACCTGGGCAAAGCAAGTCAGATTGATGGCCATTATTTTGTTTCACTGTGGTGGCAAGAATACAACTTTACTGAAAATATTTGTTGAATGTATCAGATTTAATCCATTTCTCCAATAAGTGTCATGGAACTGGTAGAGAAATAGGTTAAACTAAAAAAATTAAAAAATAAAACCACCTTATTTTCTTCGTCTACATGCAAGTCAGAGATCACGAATAAAATTAGTTCCTATGACAAGACAATGGCTCATGTGCCGTTTTTATTATGTGTTTTCTAAGATCATTTCAAGAGAGTCTGATTGATTTGTATTTAACTAGCCACAGCCACATTGTCCAGTTTAATTTCCCTTGTGGCTGATAGTGCAGCTGGTCATACTTAGCTCTACCAAACTGTGCCAAGCTAACTCTTCATATAAGGATGGAAACTCAACTTAGAATGAATAGCATCATGCATTAGCTATGTGTGGGATGGGGGTTGGGGGAGGGAACAGAGCTCATCAAGAAGGTCAGTGGACAGCTACAAAGAAAGCCTTTCTCTACCACATGCTGCTCCTAAACATATTATTGGGATTTTTTTTTTCATTTTTAAATGCTAAACACATAAATGTCAGCTAGAAAACAGCTAACTCTCTAATGCAAATTAGGTGTGTCTTGAGAGGAAAAAAAAATCACTTTTTTCCCCACCATGTGACTATCAATGAATAGGTGACACAAATGAAAGAAGCTCAGATCTGACCTCAGATCCTTGAGCTTTATTTCTGGAGCTATCTAGGATTGTGCTAAGAAAATTATATGAACTTGTTGCATAAAACGAGGGTTTAAAAAATAAGGACTTACATCCTTTGTTGGCTTGAGATTGTGATTTTTTTTATGAGTAACCGCTAAAAAGAATCATTTTGCCAATATCCTCACACAGGGAACAACACATATGAAACAGACATAAAGGGGAAGGGTCATGTGGCAGAAGAATGTTTACAGTGATGGGCAGATTTTGCACATGCCACAAGAGAGATGCCAACCCATGAGTGGCTTTTGTAGAAACTCCATTGGGTGTTTAACACAATGATCATTTTACAGAAGTGAATGCGTGCCAGAAAATATTGCAATCCATGGAAAAAACACTGCATGACCTGCTGAGTTTTTATAAATAAAGCACTGTGTTATAAAAAGACAAGGCACTACTGGAAGAGTTGGAAATGTGACAAATTCTAAGGTGAATCTTAAAGTAGAGTATCTTAAAGTAAGGTTTTAAATTAGAATAATAAATAGATGTGTAATTTTCTTAGGACTGTATTGTTTTAGGAATATAAATATGACCCTTATTTTAGATCTTACATTCATCTAATAAGTGGCAGACACCTAACTCCAACCTCACTCTTAGGAAGTAGAGAAAATAGTCAACTGGGCTCTTCGTTATTCTTCTGTTTGTTTTTCTTTTCCTCTTTTAGTATTTGTCATAAAAGTTGATAAAATATAGCATAAAATCACAAAATAGCAACTGTTAAATCAGGATGGAAGCATTTCTTGCTTACATAAAGCAAGACCAAAAGTAATTTGTCATTATAGTATTCCACAGTGTCATCAGGAATCCAAACTACTTCCTTTTCTGTGTTCTCTAGGACTGTAACTTCATGGTCTAAAATGGCTGCTAGTATTCCTGCCTTCACATCCACATTCCAGGAATCAGAACAAAGAGGCAAAAAGTAGTCACCTTCTCCCTATTAAGGAGCCAACATCTAATACATTTCACTGGCCAGAACTTGATTATATGGCCATATCTGGCTACAAAAGCAGCTGGAAAATGTAATTTTTCTCAGGGGCAAAGGACTTCTGATAATAAGGAGAACGAGGAGAATGGATATTATGTAGGCAAATATAAACCTATGCCACAACTGTCAAAAGAACATTGTTCCCTGAACCAACCAAAGTTTATACAGAAGTACTACTAATAAGCCTCACACTCTCCCCAACCTTGTCCTCATCCCAAGGTATGAATTAGGTTCTAATTTTCTCTGTGCTAATAAAAATATATACAAACTAATATATTAGTATTGAAGGAATTCATGAATTTTTTATTTATACTATTCTTCAACTTGCATTTTCCACTTATCCTGTAAACACATTTCCATATGTGTGTGTGTGTGTGTGTGTGTACATACTCAGTTTTCCTAATAGGTGAATAAATCATTCATGATATGAATGTGCCATATTTTTTCTGCTGGACATTCAGGTGGTTTTCAGTATTTCGCTGCTATAATCAATATTATAATGAAAAACATAGGGCATAGCTTTACATAAATATTTTTTAATTAGTAGGATAGGTTCTTAAAAGTGAGCTTCTGATACAGATGCATAGATATTAAATCTTAATAGATTTTTGCTAGGCTACTTTCCCAAATCATTGCCTAACCAACGGGTGAATTAGCAATGTATAACACTGTTTGTTTTCTCACATCCTGGATGTTATTTAAAAACCTCAAAAAAGTTATCAATTTAATGTGTGAGCAATGATTCCTCATTACTTAGTTTCATTTTTCCAAAAGGTTAAGCAATATTTTGTATTTATTGATTTCTATTCCTTCTGTGAATTTTTTCAAAATTTTTATTAGTGAGATTAACTCTATCTAGTATTTCAAGTACTTCCTTGTTTTATTTTGATTTTATAATGTGTTTAGCTATAAAGAATTTTAAATATTTATTTATTCAAATATATCACTTTTCCCTCTATGACTCTGGATTTTTTATTTTACTTTAGAAAAATCTCCCCAGCCAGGGTTATTCAAATATTCTTATAAATTTTATTCAAGTATATTGTTGTTTTACATTCTAAATGTAAAACTCCAGAGCTGTTCAAATTTTTCTATATTGTGTGAATTAGGGATTTAACTTTATTTTTTCAACAGCTTGACAGGGAGTCATCCCAGTGCCATTGTATTGTTATTTTACCAGTAATTTAAAATGTTACATCCCTATATAAACTTGAATCTATAGATAGTGTTCTTTTTTTCACTCACCACTGTTTATTCTTTAGCTAATATATTGTTTGGAATAGGTTAGCTGTACATTAAGTTTTAATACCTGGTAGAGTAGGTTCTCTCTTGTCTAATTTTTCTAAGTTTTCTTTCAATTCTCCTTTTACACTTTAAATTCATTTTTAGCATTTCTTGTTACACTCTACCAACACAAAAGATGTTAAAGTTAAAATTACAGAAGTATATATTAATTTATGACCAATTATTATTTGATAAGACTAATCCTCTTTTAGAAATATGTTATTTCTTCAAGTTAGAGACTATTTTACAGTTACTTATAAAATATAAAGTTTTCCCCATAAAACTCATATGCCACTCATGATAAATTTGTGGCAATACATTTGATAAATTTTTTAAAGATTTGTTTATTTATGCATCCTAGAACTGGGATACAGGCCTGAGGTGCTGGGGGAGTGAGAGGATTCACGAGACAGTGGGAAGCAGAACAGGCAGAGCCACAAAAATGCACTGCTGAGAGGAGCAGTGGGGGAGACAGGAGAAGTCTGCTGTGCTATGTGGGTCAGTTCCCTGGCCCCAGATCAAATTCATGCTGCAGTAACTGGCAATAGCTTGACAGTGCTGTCTTTAACCCCTGCACCACCAAGGAGGCCCCATTTAATAATTTGTGTTACAATTTTAAGAAGAATTCTCTACATTTCCATTTCAAACTGGCTACTGAAAATAAGAAGAAAAGTTATAAAGTTATTTGTATAATTAGTTTGTATCCAAAGACTTAATCAAATTATTTTTTAGTCCAAATGGGACTTTTAAGAAGATCATTTAGATTTACTTACTATATGACTTAATGTTCTTACCTTTCATTAACTACTCATTAATCCACTTTGGTTTTCATTTTCTCACTGATTTGGGAGTTATTTAAAAGGGATTTCTTAATTCCTAAGGAAGATTTTTATGCTATTTCTTTCTTAACTTTTTAGTGAAGTGAAATTCACATCAAGCAACATTATTCAAAAGTGAACAATCCATTGGCATCTAGTACACTCAGAATGTTGTTTAACCATCACTATTTCTTTCCAAAATATTCTCATCACCCTCACATGAACATCAGTGCCCATTAAGCAGCAACTCCCCATTCACCATTTTGCCCTGTCCCTGCCAACCAACATATTTTATGTCTCTGTGAACTTCCTTATTCTGGAAATTTCTTACAAGTGGAATCATCTAGTTGACTTTTTTTTTTCATGTAACATGATGTTACTGAGGTTTATTCATACTGTAGTATGTAGTAGTACTTCATCCCTTTTTCTGGTTGAATAATATATGTCATATGCATATACTATAACCTACCCATCAATCATTGATGGATATTTGGGTTGTTTCCCTCTTTTATGAATAGTGTGCATGTGCATTTCTTTTGAGTATCTGGTTTGAATTTTCTCTAGGTATATTCTTAAGTATGTAACTGCTGCATCCCTATGACAATTTTATGCTTTTTAGAAGAACCACCAAACTGTTTTCCATAGAAGTTACATATTTACACTCACACCAGCAATATTGTACAAAGATACCAATTTTTCACATCTTTACCAACCCCTGCTTTTTTTAAATTTCTCAAATTACAGCCCCACTCAGGGGCATGAAGTTGTCTCTCTATGTTGTTTGACTTGTATTCCCCTGATGGCTATTGATAAGCACATTTTCATGTGCTTGTTGGCCATTTGCGTATTTTCTTTGGCAAAATCTATAGACAAGTCCTTTGCCCATTTTTAAATTAGACTGTTTGATCTTTCATTGCTGAGTTATAAGAGTTCTAGATTTCAGGCCTCCCTGGTGGAGCAGTGGGTTAAGCAACGCACTATGAAGCAAACTATGGCCTCTGCAGCATGAGTTTGATCCCTGCTGCTGGCCAGGGAGGGGACCCACATGGCACAGCAGACTTCTCCTGCCTCGCCTGCTGCTTCCCTCAGCAATGTGTTTCGGTTGATCTGCCTGTTCTGTTCCCCACTCTGTCTCTGGTGAATCCTCTTACCTCCCTGAACTCTGGCCTGTACCCCAGCTCTTGTATGCATAAATAAATAAATTCTTAAAAAAAAAGAGTTCTAGATTTCATGGACACTAAATCCTTATCAGAGCTATGATTTGCAAATGTTTTCTCCTAGTCTGTAAGTTGCCTTTTCACTTTCTTGATAATATTCTTTGCTATACCCTTGTAATGAGAGATGCTAATGTTGATGTTAAATAACAAGTGATAATAAGTGATACTGAACAATAAATGACATTAAACAATTGTGTCTAGGCCATCTGAATGTATTCTTTGGAGAAGTGTCTATTTAGGTCATTTGACTATTTACTGGTTAGGTTATTTTTGATTGTATGAGTTCTTTATATATTTTGGAAATCCCTTGTCAGATGTGTGATGTACAAATTTCTTCTTCCAGTCTGTAGGTTCTGTTTATGTGGTAGTTTACTTCAATCCACAAATGTTTTTTGATTCAATCCCATTTGTTTATTTTTGCTTTTGTTTCCTTTGCCACTGAAGTTGCATCCTCCAAATACAACTTTGAGGTTGATATCTAGGGAGTGTAACATCTATGTTTTCTTCATATGTTTTATGGTTATCATGTTTTTAACCTATTTGGGATTAATTTTTGTGTGTGGAATTAAGTAATGCTCTAGTTTCTTTTTTTTTTTTTTTTTTTTGTACATGACTTTCCACGATTCCAACACCATTAGTTTTTTGGGTTTTTTTTTTAAGATTTATTTTATTTATGTACACAATTGCTGGGGAAAAGGCTAGAGTCCAGGGAGGTGAGAGGATCCACCAGAGACAGAGCGGAGAGCAGAACAGGCAGACTGACTGAAATACACTGCTAAGGAGTATAGCGGGCAAGGGAGGAGAGGTCTACTGTGCCATGTGGGTCCCCTCCCTGGCCGGAGGCAGGGATCGAACTCGTGCTGCAGTGGCTGCGATCTGCTTCACAGTGCGTTGCTTAACCCACTCCGCCACCAGGGAGGCCCATCCAACACCATTTGTTAAAGAGGTTTTCCATTCCCTATTGTATCGTCATGGCTCCTTTACTTAAAATCAAATTTTCCTATCTGTGGGATTTATTTGTGGTATAGATATTCTGTTCTGTTGATCTGTGTTTCTATCTTTGTTCTAATATCAAACTGCTTTGATTACCTTAGTTGTTCATTATAATATTACATGCTACTTCCAGTTATATGATACCTCCAGTGTTGTTTTTTTACTCTCAGAATTGCTTCAGGAATTTGGTGTCTTTGTGGTTCCATACAAGTTTTTATAATTGTTCTATTTCCTTCAAACTGTCAATAGGATTTTGATAGATATTATATTAAATCTGTAAATTGTTTTAGGTAAGATGGTCATTTTAACAATGGCTAGTCTTCTAATTCATGAACATGGGCTATCTTTTTTTTTTTTTTTTTAGATTTTTTTTTTTATTAGTTATATTTGACAT
>JAGFMF010011752.1:28287386-28310298 GCA_019455555.1 Galemys pyrenaicus | reverse complement strand
TTGTTCTTTCATATTCCTCCTAATAGTGAAGCCATCCGATATTTTTCTCTTGCCTTCTCACTTGTTTCACTGAGTATAATTCCTTCTAGTTCCATCCAGAACATGGGCTATCTATCCATTTCTTTGTGTTTTCTTTTATTTCCTCTGTCTTGTAATTTTTAGTGTAAGAGTCCCTTATCTCCTTTTTAAATTTATTCCACAGTATTTCACCATTTTTGGTGCAATTATAAATGGGACTGTTTTTCCCTTAATTTCTCTCTATGCCAGTTCATATGGAAAAACAACAGATTTTTATGTATTGATGCTATATTCTGCCACTTTATTCATTTGTTATATCTAATAGTTTTTTAGCAAAGTCTTTGGGTTTTTTATGTATATTATCAAATAGCATTAGTTTTACTTCTTTTATTTTATCTTTTTTTTTTTTTTGCCTAATCATACTACCGAGAACTTCTAATACTTTGTTGTACAGTAATGGTGACAATGGACAATCCTCTGTCTTTGTTCCTGATCGCAGAGAAAACGCTCATTTTCTCATTTTGTTCCCACAACATTGGGAGAGATAGTGAGCTTCCTGATACCTCTCATCAATCACTAATGCCATCACAGGATCCCACCCTCATGGTCTCTCCTAAACCTAATTACCTCCCAAATACCCATCTGCAAACACCTCCCATTAGGGGTTAGAGTTCACCATATGTATTTGGTGGGGGGAATGACACAATTCAATTCATAGCAAAAAGTATGTCAACAAAGTAGCTTAAAAACTATATAGATGATGCATTTCAGAAGAGGGTGGTGAAGGGAGGAAGGGGCTGATGAACCTAAATTTAAGTAAACAGACCCTGCTTCTCCCCCTCTTTACCTCTTCCTTTCCCTTTGTTGGGCCCTGAGGAAAGTGGGGGAGACTTTCCCCAAGATTATGCTCCTGGCCTTTTGCTCTTGGTGTACATTCTCTCCCTCAGTGAGCTAATCCCCTCTCACATTCTCAGCTCTTACTGTGTGAATGACTCCCAGAAACCAGCTCTGACCTTGATTCTGAGTTCTATCTCTATCACAATATACAGTGAATATTAAAAATGTAACCAGCTAGAGACAATAATTGATAAAATTATTATACTCTTTTCCAATTTTTCTTATGCACATTATGTAGAGCTTTTTGAATTTTAACTAAGTTGCAAAAGCAGAGATTCCAGGAACCAAGGTAAAATTAGTCAGAAAAACAAAAGAAAGCAGGTTATCAAGTCATGTAAAATTTCAAGCCTGACTCCACGGAATGACATTCTTGGGTCTGCCTGTTCTCCTGGTCATAAACTTTTTTGTATTTGAAAAAAGAAGGAACAAGAGGCGAAGGTGGTGAAGGTTGGGTAAATTTGTAAAATGTAGCTGTTTTACAAGGTAATGACTAAGGGAATTCTTTCTAAGTCTCAAGTTTGTTCTATGTGTACTTACTGCTACCAGAAGGCTGATGTTTCCACCCACACCATTATAAATAGGTATTATGAATAACTGATCTTTAAAGTTAATACTTCAGTGTATGGATAGTGATAAAATTTAAGACATTCCCTTAAATACTCTATGGAAATCCATTCCAACAAAAAACAAAAGAAAAACTCTTACACACAATGTTCCTGGACTATTATTCTTGAATGATAAAGAAAGGAACCAGCTTCTTGACATTCCTTCATGTGACTTTGAATTTTATCTCACACCAAGTACAAGTTCATACTGGAAGCCTTGTAGGCTATCAATAGAACTCTGCTCACCCGCCTTATTTTAAAGCTGAAGCATGTTAAGCCCTCTAAGCCTCTCCTCATAAGACATACCCTTCATCTCCCAAATTAGTCCTGGTGCCTTTGCTGGCTCTCTTCCAAGACTCAGATGTTCTTTTAAGCTCCATGTTCTACCACACACCATGCAGTAGGTTATAAGGACTGAGATTTCCTTTGCCTTAAAAATCTCCTTTACTTTATGGACCTTCACAGTTTTCAGCCTCCATATCTTCTATTCTAAGATTTATAGTGCTTATTTGAAATCACAAAAATTTCCCTAAGCACATCTATAGTCCTAATGACTATAGATTACATGTATCATAAGTTAATTTTCAGCCAGAAATTTAAAAAACAACAACAAACAAAAATGTAGTGCAACATAGAGTTCCCTGACCTTGACCCATGATTTCCCAACTGGAGATCTTTGCTCCTATTATTTCCTGCAGCTGAAGCTGCAAGTTCCATCCCAAACTGGAAGGATAAACTCAAAGGGAACTTGGACCCAGCTAGTGATCTGAATGGAAATTAATGCTGATTTCTCCAGATACTTTACATAGACCCCATGTATGGTAATTACAAGCTCATCCACCTCCTACTGTCCTTTTGTGTGTCTTATTATTTAAAACCTAGATCTCAGCCTGACAGCCTGTAGGCTAAATCCAGGTTGCAGATGAATTTTGTTTGACCCATATACTTGTTTCATATAAAAAAACATAAAAATCATATAATATGAATTCTGACTTCTCTTGGAAGGACTGGGTTCAGGTAGAAACAATAAACTGTAGTGCCATAGGAACATTCCAGTTTGCTTCTTGGGTCGCCTTGGTCATTTGTGCTAACTACCTCGCCTGGTGGGCATCTCTATCTCTAATACTTAGCTTGGACTATTCTTGATGCAGGATCTAATTACCTTTAGGGCTTGTAGTAGACACTTAGTGATTTGGAGCTGAATAAATATGAATATATATGAATCAAGAGGCAAGCCTTTTTCTTTTAAGTGGCTTTAAGGTTATGTTATTGGGTCCTGACCAATTCCTCCCGGTCTCTCATTCCATCAAAACATTGTTCAGAATCTATCAATAAGTATAAATTCCCCTTCTATTATTTGCTAAAAACATGGAGATATAAAACAAAGAAGGATGACACCCTACCCTTTCGCATGGGGGTTATCTGAGGCTGCAAGAAACAAGCATGTGAAATAATTAGAGAACAAATTATCATTACAGTTGTAAGGCAGCATCACAAAGTATCTAACAGATGAAACACTGGGGTCAATGTTGGTTCTGTGTTTACAATCTTGTAATGTTGGATAAATTAACCTTCTGTAGTTTCTTCATCTTTTGCTGGCCCCCTTTTAAGATCTAGATGGGGACAAAGTTGTATCTTCCACAGAGACCTGAGAGGAGATGAGTTAACACAAGTCAAGTACTGGACAGTTTCGTGGCCAGTGTTATGCAGATGGAGGGGGTAATCATTGGCAGCTAAATAATCCAGATCACTTATAGCACATAGGAGACTATGTAATCAGGGTACGAAATTCACAAAGCCCTACTTCCTAGATAGCCCTCAGCATAGATCAGTTTGCTATACTCAATTAAAAATGGTCACTCAGTATTCAGAGTTTAGTCCTATGTGTGATTGCTGATTCTGTGTGGGTGTGATGGAAAAGATCAGTTTGTCACCAGGAGTCTTTTCACATCGTGGACATGTAAAGGCCAGCCCTGGTGTGCAGCTGCAGCTGCTATTTGCAGCGCTGGGGCCTCTGGGATGGGATTCTGGGGCTCAGATTTATTTTTTGCCCTGTGCCTTTATTTGAAAAGACCCTGGTCCTGCTCAGCTGCCCTGACGGTTGGTGCTGTCCTGCAATGTCCTCATTTTGCCTCACTGATAGAAGATGTGTTTTCTCCTTCAACTGTCTTCCAGAAAATTCAGTGAAATCACCATCATTTAGGTCCTGCTAAGCAGTTTACACCCCTGATCTCTCATCTAAAATTCATAAAATATCATGAGATGGTTTTGTTGTTAAGTGTTGTGTTAAGACAAGGAAACTGAAGTACAAGGAAGCTGAAGAATTAAGCTCACAGTAAAAGTTGGAGACAATATTTGAGTGTGCATTTTACCCAGAATCCAGGATATTGACTTCCAATACATTTACGTTAATATCTTTCCCTTGAAAACCCATTTCTTCTAATATTGAGTTGTTTATTGCTTCCTTAGCATGATAAAGGGGGTGACAAAGAGACTTCCTCTCTGAGCTTATTTCCAAAATCTCCCTAGAGCTGCAATCCTACCACAAGACCTGTAACACTAAAGATTCTGAGTCACGTTTGGTCTCAGTCGCAAAAAGGCAGTGATCAATTAACAAAGTTGGCAATGAATTTTCAGATGTAGCATCTATTGACCTTAAAGCAGAAGGTTCCACAAATAAGGTTCTCAGAGATTCATTTTTGAGGGATGTATCAATAGAATGATTTCATGCATTAGGATCATAGACAGTCCTAAACACATTTTAAATAGTCCTGAAAGGTATACTGTCCTTCCTTTCCACCAAGGAAAACAGAGAAACATTTTCATATTAAGACTTTAGAAAGTTCAAAGTCTTCTAAGTTAATTGGAAAAAAAAATTATATGTCTTCAATACCTTGAAGTTCAAAAGTCTTTAGTTTAAATGAGAAACCATTGCATGTGTCTTAAGAGCTGAAGAGACACAAAATGCAAGAAAGTGTCAACCTGGTTTAGAGGTAATCCAGAATTATAAATACAATAGATGAAGAACTGAATAATATAAGTTAGAGGACAACCTCCTTTCAAGATTCAAATCCCCAAACACAGTAGCTATAAGAGGGTGCTCAGGTTGACAGTGGAGTGGAAAGAATCACAAAGTGTCTCTAGAACTGTAAGTCTCATATCTGGACAAACTCTCTGGCCCTAAATGTGCATCATTAACAGGAATGGTTTCTGTCATTTTGTAAAAGACCAATAGTTAACTAGCTTCATAATCATCTTTATTAAGTGAATGTGTATTTTTTTTGTAACTTGGGAAAGATTTAGAGTGAAGTATGAAAGTTTCAGAGAATCAGAACCATGGTAAGTTTTGGAGAATCAATATCAGAGTTGAACCTCCCAGGCTAACACCTCCAAGCAAATATTTTAAAATGGAAACTAACGCAGACACCTTGGAAACCTGCATGACCACATTTACAAGAGTGCAATGTGAACCAGCGACCCCAGTATTAGTACACACCCAACAGAATAGCATTCTTATACATATAATCAGAGATATGTAAATTAGGTAAAAGGGGTCAAATGTATGGAGACAGTGGAAATGAATCCTGGAAGCAAACACAAGGTAAGATACAGATACTGATTTAAAAGACTGTACAGGGGCCTCCCTGTTGGCGCAAGAGGTTAAGGCACAGCACTATGAAGCTATCCACAGCCACAGAAGCATGAGTTCAATCCCCAGCCAGGGAGGTGACCCAAATGGTGCAGCAGTCTACTCCTGTCCCACCTACTGCTCCCCTCAGCAGTGTATTTCAGTATATCTGCCTGTTCTGTTCCCCACTTTGTCTCTGATGACTCCTCTTACCCCCTATAATTGGCTTGTACCCCAGTTATTGTATGCATAAATAAAATCTTTAAAAAAAATAAAATACTGTACACCCAAAACCTATATAACATTATAAATCAATATTGAAGCCTGGTGACCTGAGATAAGCAGCCTGAGGACCTTAGTAACAACCTTTTGCTCAGTTCCTGGGCTGCAACTTAGTCGCTGATCTGACTCTTGCTTCCTGTAAGGCCATGTACCGCCATGAGGCAGAATGGACCTGAGGGGTCCCATAACTACTAACCGTTTACTCACCCTTGGCATGCAACGATACGATTCACCTCTTGGTACGCAGCCACATCATAGCTAACCATGTACAGCTGTCAATGCAAACCCACCCAGAACCCTGCAGAAACTGAAAGGGCATATAGGACGCTAACTTCCCACAAAGGGGGCTCAGCCTTGGGCTACAAATCCACTGAGTCAGCACCAGTACATTTAAACCTGCTTCCTGTTAGCCCTGACATCTAAGTTTCCTTTGTGCCATATAACAATATTATATCTTTTTTCAAAAGATTTATTTATTTATGAGTACAAGCACTGGAGTATAGGCCAGCGGTGTGGGGGGTGAGAGGATTCACCACAGACAGAGCGGGGAGCAGAACAGGCAGGTTAATTGAAGTACACTGCTGAGGGGAGCAGCAGGCACAGCAGGAGAGGTCTGCTGTGCCATGTGGGTCCCCTCCCTGGCCAGCAGCAGGGATCGAACTTGTGCTGCAGTGGCTGCGGTTTGCTTCATAGTGCGTTGCTTAACCCACTGCGCCACCAGGGAGGCCCAACAATATTATTTCAATAAAATTTAATTTTAGAACCAAAACATAAAATCCTTTTAAAAGCAATCTGTGCACAGAATTCTAGATTTTTCCATTTTCTGTGTCTTTTACAGTTATTTATCATACCTACTTTGACATTTATTTTTGCAATTTGAATTGTTATCCATTTAACCTAGTTTTTACAAAACAACTCTATATTTATGTCATTTGTTTATTAGGATTTAACTGAATTCCAATAACAAGTATAACAGGCATAACTATACATGAGAGCGACTAATACTCTTGATAAGACTCATACAATCAGGCAGAGGGAGTATGCCTGGATACTTAAGAATATCCCAGTATGCATCAGTTATTTTTTTTTTAAGGGAGTAAAAAGAAGTGGCTAATTTTGCCAGTCAGTTAACTGAAGATAAATAAATGTCATTAACATAGTGGCATCTATGATTTCATGACTATAGACTCAGCTCCATGCTAAGCATTTCGGATACATGGCGCCATTTAGTTCCTACATTCTGTGTATGTGATTGAATTATCATCACCATTTCACCATTGAGGAAAACAAGTTTCACAGAAATTCAGTAATTTTTCTAAATAGATAGATATTTAGGAGGTATTGAAGTCAGAATTTAAACTTGGGCAATACATCTCCAATGTCCCCCTGGGGTGCACTGTTCTCTCCTTCAGTCAGCCACAAAAAGCTGGGAGGAAATAAGATGCTTTCCCCTTATTTAAACATAGGAGGGGGTCTCCTTGGTGGCGCAGTGGGTTAAGCAACGCACTGAAGCAAATTGCAGCCACTGCAGCACGAGTTTGATCCCTGCTGCCGGCCAGGGAGGGGACCCACATGGTGTAGCAGACCTCTCCTGCCTCGCCCGCTGCTGCCCTCAGCAGTGTGTTTCAGTCAGTCTGCCTGTTCTGCTCCCCGCTCTGTTTCTGGTGAATCCTCTCACCTCCATGGACTCTGGCCTGTACCCCAGCTCTTGTATGCATAAATACATAAATCTTTAAAAAAAAAAGGCTAATTTTCTAAAAAAAATAAATAAATAAACATAGGAGGACTCCACTGGACCAGAAACATCCTCCACTTGAAAGTCTTTTTTTTTTTTAAAGATTTATTTATTTATGCATATAAGCACTGAGGTACAGGTCAAAGGTAGGGTAGGGAGTGTGAGTGGAAAGGAGTCACCAGAGACAGAAACAGGCAGATTAACTGAAATGTACTGCTGAGGGGAGCAGTGGGTGAGGCAGGAGAGGTCTGCAGTGGCGTGTGGGTCACCTTTCCAGCTGGTGGCAGGGATCGAAATAGTGCTGTAGTGGGGGCGGTTGCTTCATAGTGCATTGCTTAACGCATTGTGCCACCAGGAAGGCCCCAACACTTTAAAGATTTACAGGCTCAAATCATCTGCAGGGCTTACTAAATGGAAGAGAAGAAGCCAATTGTCAGCTTCATTCTTTCTTGGGAAAATGGTTCTGAAAGAAGAAAATCTTAGCAAGGATGATGTGATAAACAGTAGTCCTGAACTACCTCAGCAAGAAAAGTGTACTTTCTTTATATAAGTTATTTGGACCTTTAGTTAGATTCTCTTCTTTCCCCCGTTGTCTTGGTTATATCTACTCATCAGACTCTCCTGGAGAACTCTGAAAAAGTACCCACACCCAGATTTTCATCACATCGTGGAAGTCCATTTTCAGATTTAATAAGGGCAGGGTGGGATGGGACTCCAGCGCCAGTATATTGTTTTTATTAATGTTCCCCCAGGTGATTAAAACGTGTGGCCGTGGGCCTCCCTGGTGGCGCAGTGGATTAAGCAACGCACTATGAAGCAAACTGCAGCCACTGCAGCACAAGTTTGATCCCCGGCCAGAGAGGGAACCCACATGGTGCAGCAGACCCATCCTGCCTCGCCTGCTGCTCCCCTCAGCAGTGTGTTTCAGTCAGTCTGCCTGTTCTGCTCCCTGCTCTGTTTGTGGTGAATCCTCTCATCCCCTCCCCCACACCTCCGGCCTGTACCCCAGTGCTTGTATTCATAAATAAATAAATCTTTTTAAAAAATGATGATGATCTTTTAAAAAAGAAAACGTGTGGCCAGGGATGTAATCACAGTCTCTACAGTGAGACTATTATAAAGGATTGTAGCTAAGTGGGCCAGAAAAAGGATTCCTACAGGTCTAACTCATTCTATACAGCGGTGCTATCTCAGAAAGGCTGCTCCAATAGAATACCTCTTTACTAACTTTATAATTTTGAAAGTCCTATTCTTTCATTTGTAGCTGCTCTAAACAGCTTCGTCATAGCTACTGCTATGATAATCATCAGTAAATGTACTAAGAAATCTAATATAAGGGGAATTCTGTAGTGAACAGTTCTGAGATTGTTTTTTAAAAGCCTATTACTGAGCTGAGTTGAAAGGATAATGATCTGTTTATAAGTCATAAAAAAGTGTTCTTCCTCACTTCCTGCCAAGTTATAATTTATCTTTCCCTTAAAATCTCAAGTTAGGCAGAATGGAATGCTGATGCTGTATCAGCCATAGGCTGGAGAGGATTTAGAATATCATGTTGTAGCTTTAAAAAGAAGAAAATATGTTTGTACAAATACACAGTAATTCCACATTATATAACTTTTTTTTTTAAACTACAGCACTTGACCTTATTCAGAAGCAAATGATCAAAGATAGATGGGAAAATAGAACTGCGCAAAACCTTACTAACTCTGAGTGTATAAAATTTTATTTCCTGTTTGGGTTGTCAGCATAATATACATTTTTTTATATGACAGCTATTGTGAATGCAGGTGATGGGTGGGGATCTGTTTGCATATTTTGCTGCCAACTTATTCTTGTCTTCTCTCTATTTAAAGGGAGAAAAATGAAAATATTACATCAGCAATTTTAACCATGTCTGAGCAACTGACTTAAATGATTTAGCTAAGAAATTAACTCAGGTTCTAAAAAGAACATCTGGAAATTATTTCTCACAAGTAAGAGAAATAAGATAACTTTCTTCTTTATTTTAGTACACTTTAACTCATTTCAAAAATGGTAAACATCCTCAGCACATTTATTTTAAATAACTAGGCGTAACTTTTGTTCTATAATTTTTCAAGCTGAAAACTCATTTATTTTTGCCCTAGCATTGATATTATGATATTCTAGAGCAGGAGATCAATCTAATGTGGTTCAGCTAAGTTAAAATAAATCAGATTTTTTTTTATTTTGTTGGTCCATATAACCTAGCTGTTTATGAAATTTTCTGTTAGAGAAGACCCTAAATTTACATTCTGGATTTGAAACGGGGAGGGGAGGTAGAAAAAAAATGACAGAAACATTTTTTTTTTTTAAAGATTTATTTATTTATGCATACAAGCACTGGGGTACAGGCCAGAGGTGTTGGGGGGTGAGAAGATTCACCACAGAGAGCAGGGAGCAGAACAGACAGATCAACAGAAGTACACTGCTGAGGGGAGCAGCGAGCACAGCAGGAGAGGTCTGCTGCACCATGTGGGTCCCCTCCCTGGCCGGCAGCAGGGATCGAACTTGTGCTGCAGTGGCTGCGATTTGCTTCATAGTGCGTTGCTTAACCCACTGCGCCACCAGGGAGGCCCGACAGAAACATTTTTTTAAGAGAGAACTTCAGCAGGATCTGCCAAGTATATACAAACCCCGTGCATTACAGTAAAAGATCATTCCCAAAAGCCGCCATGGAATTGAAATATTATTACATGTGGTGACTGGTCCATATTTTATAAACTATCATTTTTCTTTCCTACAACCCCCAAATTTCATCTGTCTTATCTATTCAGAGAAAATTCCATGTGCTTGAGATGTGCTTTGAGCGCTGCCAGGAGCCCAGTTCAGGGGTGCCAGGAACTGGCAAGTGCACTGGACTCATTTCCATGTTTATAGAAAAAGTCAACCACAAGTGTCAGCGTCTCACCCATATTTCTTAGTATGAAGATCATACTAACTTTTATGTAGGAAAAAAATTCACCTTTGCTTTGATCAAAATGGCTTTTTGCAAAAAGTAAAATATTCAACTATGCTGAATTTTTTGGATATATTTATTTTACAGGAAACAGCTTACACAGACCATGACATTTTTAAAATCATAGTTTGCTGTCCCTTCTTTCCCCTTTGGCCATTTCAAACATGCATATTTATAGGTTTGATGAAATGGATACTTTGTATATATTTATCTCAGCAACTCTACCTACTTAAGGAGATTTATTGAGTCATTTTCCTAAGCATAACTCACTGAAGTTGCTCTGGCACAATTTTATCCCATCCCTGCAATTCTGCATACCCCTCCAGAAAAGCAAATCCCGCCAGCACAGGGTGATATTTTCTAATAGAAAGAAGCAGCTCTTCAAATTTAAATACTAGTCCTCCCCTCCAGAATTCCTTAGTTTCTAAAGACAGGGAAAGAGAGACGGGTTCAGAGGCCTCTTATGGGGGAAGATTCTTCATCCCAAAATAAACTCTTCCTGCTCAAGTTAGAGCCTCGGGCTTAGTCTCAGCGTCCTGGAACCAGAACAATACAAACATGGGATAAGCGGAACGAGGCAGCAGCATTTGTACGTGATGTGATCACTGCCTCGCCAGTGCAGGCTCCACCACGCATGGGGGAATGAGCCGAAGTTAGGGGGGATTTTAGTCAATATAAAGGAACACTAGGTGCCACCTACTGGTCAAGAAACTGCAAAGAAGTGATAACTCATTCCCCCCCCCCCCCCCCCCCCCCCAGTAAATTCAGTATCTTCAGACAATGCAATCAGCAGGGATTGTTTGTAGACTACACAAAGCATCTCCTGCTGTCACATAGGTTGGAGAAACTATGGAAGCCATATTTGGAAATTTGCATTTCTATTTCCAAAAATTTTCCCTACTAAGCTCCCTGTATAAGATGATAAAGATTACTTAAAAGGGGCTTCCCTGATGGCTCAGGAGTTGAGTCTCAGCACGGTGAAGCTATCAGCAGTCACTGCAACATGAGTTAGATCCCAGCCAGGGAGGTGACCTACATGGTGCGCAGACCTCTCCTGTCTGACTGCTGCTCTTCTCAGCAGTATATTTCAGTAGATCCACCTGTTCTGTTCCCTAGTCTCTCTGGTGAATCCACTCACCTGCCCCTACCTCTAGCCTACACTCCAGCTCTTGTATGCATAAATAAATATATTTTTTAAAGATTTATTTATTTATGTATATAAGAACTGTGGTACAGGCCAGAGGTATTTGGGGGTGAAAGGATTCACCAGAGACAGAGCTGGGAACAGAACAGGCAGATCAACAGAAATACACTGCTGAGAGCAGCAGCCAGCAAGGTAGGAGAGGTCTGCGGCGCCATATGGGTTACCTCCCCAGCTGGCAGCAGGGATTGAACTTGTGCTGCAGTGACTGCAGTCTACTTTATAGTGCATTGATTAACCCATTGTGCCACCCAGGGAGGCCCCCATTGCATAAAAAGATAAATCTTAAAAAAAAGGAGTACTTATAACGATGTTTGCCAGAACACTGTCTGCATTTACTAATAGGCCAAGTATACACTTAATCACAGCCTGATTAGTTGTTCATGTCTATGTACTACATATACATAGTCTGTATACACATATATACTACATATATACACACTACATATACATATTACATATATGCACTGCATGTATTACATCTATATACTACACACCGATTACATAATGTACTACAAATACATATATATAAAATATATATACATACACATTGAAAAGGCACATGCAAAGGTGCTTACAACCATCAAAAAGAAAGTAGATGGGGGGGTCTCCCTGGTGGTGCAGTGGGTTAAGCAACACACTATGAAGCAAACCTCAGCCACTACAGCACAAGTTTGATCCCTGCTGCTGGCCAGGGAGGGGACCCACATGGCGCAGCAGACCTCTCCTGCCTGGCCCGCTGCTCCCCTCAGCAGTGTGTTTCAGTCAGTCTGCCTGTTCTGCTCCCCCACTCTGTCTCTGCTGAATCCTCACCTCCCGCGACTCTGGTCTGTACCCCAGCTCTTATATGTATAAATAAATCTTTAAAAAAAAAATCTTAAAAAAAAAAAGAAAGTAGATGGGGAGGGGAGAGGGAATGGGGTGAAGGTAGAAAGAGCACAGGGACTAAGGTGATAATGCACTGGTGAAATGGTGGTGGGAAATCCATGGGGACCACAACTGATGTCAAATACATATAAAGAAAAGAAAAAGAAAGAAATAGAGATCTACACAGTGGCATGAACCAACATGTTCAACATGCATCAGAAAATAAGCAAAAATCAGGGCCTGTTTTGTAAATAATAACATGGAAGATTATTCACTAAAGTAGTAACAGTTTTCACATTTTATAACATGAACATTTGTAACCAGGATAAAAGGAAACCAATACAAATACTTCTTAAAGGAAAATTTAAAAATTACAGATTTTAGCAATGTAACAGTTTATTAAAACTTATACATTCCTGGGACCCGCCCTGGTGGCGCAGTGGGTTAAGCAACGCACTATGAAGCAAACCGCAGCCATTGCAGCACGAGTTCGATCCCTGCTGCCGGCCAGGGAGGGGACCCACCTGGCGGAGCAGACCTCTCCTGCCTCACCCACTGCTCCCCTCAGCAGTGTGTTTCTGTCAATCTGCCTGTTCTGCATCCTGCTCTGTCTGGTGGATTCTCTCACCACCCCCATACCTCTGGCCTGTACCCCAGTGCTTGCATGCATAAATAAATAAATCTTTAAAAAAAAAAAAACTTATACATTCCTAAAGTTAAAAAAGGTTCATACCCTTTCAATAAAACTTTGGTTTATATATACCACTTCCTTTTCTAGGAATTTATTCTATAAAAAAACACTCGTACAATAAAAAGATTGTGTAAAATCATGTAGATATAAAGAAGATACAGATATAAAAAGGGGGGAAAATCCCATAAAGAAATACAAAAAAAATCACAAAATACAAAAGAAATAACAAATCACTAAAATTTTAATCCTAAGCTTTAATGGTATAGTCCCTTCTCTTGTGTGTCAATTTCACATTGTTCTACATACCCAAATCTTATGTGTTACTTTCCAGTTTCATATACTCTAGAAACGTCCAATTTTAAAGAAATCCTTTTCATTTCCTATGTTGCATTTTGAGGTAAATTTAGAACAAAACCTTTGCAGTTTTATCCTCTATCTCAATCCCTTCTCTTTGTTAACCTAGTTTAAATATTGTTTTCATGCTGTCACCAAGGATAAAACTCCAGCATCTTCCAAAATAGAGATGAAGGAAACGATCAGATTTCTTTAATGCTCAACTCAGCACAATAATTTGGCTGATGGAATAAATACACGCTGAACAGTGGCATACATGGCCTCACCAATAAGGAGTTGGTTCAAAGTAAGCCAATTCTTGCAAAATCTGACAAATTAAGAAAATAAGATCCTTAGGTGAAATAAAAGCCAGTGGTAAGATTGACTTAATCTGATTCAAATCCGAGTGAAGAACAGTGTAAGCCACAGGGAAAACTTATTTAGGAGAGAAGTGCTTGATAAGACCAGCTTATGTCATTTTCTCTTTAACTGACAGGGAGATTTGGAAAAGCAAAAATAAGGGGTTTATGTAACTCTGAGTGTTGACGGAAAATTTTATTCAAGTGCCTGGCTGGCCTAAGAAGGGAGGAAAAACGATTGGGGTGACAATGATGACAGGTTGAAGGCTTGTGGGTTTAGCTACGTGAGGCCCTACTGTATTACACTCAGAGTTATTTTGGGATGGTCACAAGAGTACTTGAACCCTGAACAAAGAAGCTCTCCTTTCCTTATCCTGTTGCAGATGGATGTAAAGTGTTTCAAGTGCCCAGAATCTGAAACAACTGCAAAATCCCAACCAAAAGGCTAATGAATAGTGGGTCTTTTCCATTCTTTTGGTCTGCCTTCCTCCTAAAAAAAACCATAGTATTCACAACACCATGCTTAGCCTCATTTCCCCATAGCATTTAAAAGAATCTGCTTAAAGGAACATTTAATAGGACGAATGAGATGGAGATAAGGCATCTGATATGGCTGGTGACAGGTACAGTATAACTCCAGTTAATAACTCCTGTCACACTTGGTTTTAGCCAACTTTGTCCTCCTAGCTCTGCTTTGGAAACTGATGGGCACTGAATTTAGAAAAGGAAAAATAGTAACACCAAGAAGGCATGTCCAAAGTCAGTTTCTCTTATAGCTACAGAAATTCAGGGTATGAATGCCTTCAAGTTTTTCCTATGACAGATATAGGAAAAGAAATTTAAAATGATAATAAAGAGGAAATACTTAAAATATAATAATAAGTCACACCATCGTGAGTTGCATAATATTAACTTCCTTCCAGGTTCAACATCACTCAGTGTCCACTCTGGACAACACTCTTAGATTAAGTACCAGTCACCTGGAGTCTTTCTCCCCTTCTTCCATTGGCCTGAACTTGATTAAGGTCCCAAATGAATAAGGATTTATCATCACAGCAATGGTTTTCCAGAGCAGTTAAATATATAGGCTCAAACTGCCTTACTCCAGGCTTTAATTTATTTAACTTCTGAAATACGAAGTGTTGATAGTATAAATGAGAATCTGGCCAAAAATCAGCATGAATGCTCTCTTTGCTTGCAAGACACCATGATTGTATTTAGTGAGCTAACAACAACATAGTCACAGGAAAATTTCTCTGAGCCCCATTCCATCAGTCCATCAGAATTAATTATTATACTCAAGTTCAACTTCATCAACTTCAAATTCAACCCACAAGTTTTAATATAAGATGAAAACCAGTCTATATCTCAAGAAGGCTAATATTACAGACGATTAACAGCCAAGATGCTAAGTAGTATCATTATTTGCATTTTACAAATGAAGACACTCAGTATTTTGCCCAAGTATGGATGGCTAGTAAGTGGTAGAGATGAGATCTGACACTAGATTGTCAAGCTCCAAGTTCATGTTTTGAACACTGGAGAAACTACAAGCTGATACAGGCTTTTGTTTTTCTCCCTGATTCAACAAATTGTTCATATATTTTGAGCGCAATGCAGTGTTCTTTGTTTCTTTTTTTTTAAAGATTTATTTATGCATAAAATAATTAGGGTGTAGGCCAGAGGTGTGGGGAGCAGGACAGGTAGATCTACTGAAACGCACTGTTGAGGGGAGCAGCAGCAAGACAGGTGAGGTCTGCTGAGCCATGTGGGTCAGCTCCCTGGCTGAGGGATCAAACTCATGCTTCAGTGACTGGCGATAACTTAATAGTGCTGAGACTTTAACTCCTGTGCCACCAGGAGTTAATGTTTCTTATTTGATTCTTTGACAATTCATGTTCACACCCAGCACTTAAAAATTTAAGTATTGACATCTTCTCTAAGTCTCAGATGACCTTATATTCACAGATACAATTCATCTGACAACTGTGAAAATTCTAGTAATATCTCATAATCATATCAATAGAGTAGAGGGGATAATTTAAGTTATAATCAGGTGGTTGGGTTACTCCTGCCTCAGCTCCATCCTGGCAACCCCCTGCTGTTACTCCTTTCACGTGCCTTTCCACTCCTAACTTGGTTCTCCTCTTACATTCAACTTTGACCCATTCTTCCCTGCAAGTTGCCAAACATTCTTTTGATGGAATTAAAAAAAATAAAGTGTCATGTAAGAGTATCCACAACTTTCCTCCCTGGTCTGGCAAAGTGCATTCTCCTTCTACCCAAAAATCCAGTGAGGAAGGATCCTTGCTTGATGGAAGAAAGACTAGATTGAGTCAGAGGAAAGAAGTTGGGGAGGGCAGTAATGGGATCTAGGGTGAAGAAAGAGGTTGGAAGTGGGAGAGATTTGGAGAAACTGGATAGGTTTACAGCTGCCGAGGGTAAAGGAAGGCAGATCAGACAGGAGAGAGCATTTCAGTGAGTCCTGCCGTGAAGTATGCACTCAGATTCATTCCAACGTTCTTTGAGATACAAGCCAAAAGAAGTCCATTAGGCTTTTGTTTGATGCTTTTGGGTTGTTGATATTTGCTTCTTTAAATGCAGCTCTGCCTGGAAGCCATCCTCAAGAATTCTGGCTTCAGTCACATAACCTGCTCCACTTTTCTAGTATTCTTTTTTACGGGCTATTTTTTCAAGTGCCAATGCTTACTGAATCCACTTAAAACCTCTGTGGCATTTTCAAAATCTTCTCTAAGAATTGGTTCCTAGATAAAGAAACATTAATTTGAGCATTCTGTTGTAACCACGTGCAGGTATACATTTATTCTTTCAAAACTTGTTTATACTGTGTTTTAAGTGTGGGCTGCTGTGGGGAAGACAGAGTGGTCAATGAGGGGCACGCGGTCCACACCCTCTGTGGCCAGACAGCAGCCTGCAGGTCTCACGCCATCAGCCCGGGAGCTGATCCAGGATTGTGTGAACCAGAGCCCTGTCCTGGGCATGCAGACCCCATCTGGTGCCCAGTGTGCAGCGGCAGCAAGTGGTGCCCAACAGCCCCACTCTCCATGTGCATCTGGTCAAGAGCCACCTCCTGCAGGGTGGCATGGTAAATCTGACACTAACAACAGTTGAAAATGGTACCGAATTGAAGGGTGCCCTAGGGGCCAGAGCAGGCCATTTTCAATGTTCTCTAGGAAACAGCACTTTATGAACACGCTTGCCTAAAAGAAGCATAAATGAGTTAAGTGCAGCGATTCCTATGACACTGAATGAGACTTGAAAAGCCATGCAGGAGAGTGACACCACTGCGCATGTGGGGCCGCCCCTCCCAGTATCCCTGCATTGCAGTGCCCCGAGACCCCGGCAGAACACAGCAATCCACCTCCTAATAGTGACGACAGTAGTAATCACGGAAACTGCCTGCGCACCCCGAGTTGTCCAGTAAAACCATTGAATCATTAAGCAAACTACCGACCCCAAAAGGATGCAGTGGAGAACTAGAAATTTCAGAAATAAAATTTAGTAGCTTCTTTTGAAGATTCTTGCAGCTCGCACGCCTGAAAATAGACTCTTAGACACCTCGAAGATATGCCCAAAGGTTGGTTATCTTGTGGTTTTCTCTTCTGCCTGCCTCTCTGCTGACCGCTGACCCCTCAGCCCAGCCTGCAGCCTCAGGTGAGACCTTGGGGCTCAGCCCTAGGTGCTCTGCACTCACTGTCCTTCTTAACAGGCATCCTGGTCTTCCCCTTGAATTCAGGGGTTTACTCTCCTAAAGAGAGCCCCCCTCTTTCAAAGACTGTAATTCCAGCTGCTGTTGATCCAATTAGTAGAGGTGGTGGAGAAACACAGATAACAGTTCAACTAATTCTTTGTAAGAGCTAAGGAAACACGTGTCAAAAGAATGGCATTTCTTCAATGTCCAGACCTGTCTTGTTCTACTTATTTCATTAATAAATTCATAAATGTAAAAATTGCTTGTTTCAGATGGAAAGAGAAGTTGCATAAAGTTATTGATTGTCAGGTATTTCCATTATTTAAAAAATTTGTTACCTATCTTAATCCTCTACAGACACACACACACAGTTATTCATTATCTTCCTTTCATCTTTGCTCATTGCTCTGCATTTCTCTTGCTGTCACAGACTGTTGGTGGTTGCCCAGAGTCCCTGGGACCTTCCCAGCACATGTCTGTAGGGTCCTACTATTCTCCAACCAAGGGACTTTTCTCGGCCCCCAGAAGTAAGCCAAGTGAATGGGGATTGGAGGCAGGACAAATACTGAGCTTCCTGCCCTCAAGGAGAGAGAAATGATTTTGACACCTTTATCAATTTCCTTCCCTTATGTCTCACTTCCCCACATCTTTATTAGTGCACTTTCTCTGGGAATATCACTTTCAGCCAGGCACTTTGTGAATGGCTAGACAGCTCTGGTGGCTAACTGAAGCAGTGTAAGTGCACACAGTAGGTCTGAGGACACCGATGTCATTTATGAGGTGGTGGAATATTCAGACAGTATTGGAATGAACTCAGAGGGACAGAAAATTTGGAATCCTCTTTTCTCATTCTTGTTTAGAAATCTGACATGGGGCCTCCCTGGTGGCACAGTGGGTTAAGCAACACACTATGAGGCAAACCGCAGCCATTGCAGCACGAGTTCGATCCCTGCTGCTGGCCAGGGAGGGGACCCACATGGCACAGCAGACCTCTCCTGTTATGCCCACTGCTCCCCTCAGCAGTGTACTTCACTTGATCTGCCTGTTCTGCTCCCCACTCTCTGTGGTGAATCTTCTCACCACCACCCCCACATCTCTGGCCTGTACCCCAGTGCTTGTATGCATAAATAAATAAATCTTTAAAAAAAAAAGAAATCTGACATGATGGTCTTTTCCATAATCTATCTCCAGTGTTTATGTGCCCTAAACCAGTCCTCCCCCATTCCAATGGCCCAGTTAGAAATTCATCCTGACTGGTGTCTAAATTCTGAGTCACATGGGGCCTCCCTGGTGGCACAGTGGGTTAAGCAATGTACTATGAAGCAAACCGCAGCCACTGCAGCATGAGTTCGATCCCTGCCGCCGGCTGGGGAGGGGACCCACATGGTGCAGCAGACCTCTCCTGCTGTGCCCGCTACTCCCCTCAGCAGTGTACTTCCATTGATCTGCCTGTTCTGCTCCCTGCTCCCTGTGGTGAATCCTCTCACCCCCCCACACCTCTGGCCTGTACCCCAAGTGCTTGTATGCATAAATAAATAAATATTTTTTAAAAATAAATAAATTCTGAGTCACAGAAGATTTCAGCAATATGGTGATCTTGATGCCACATCCTGTTTGATGAGTAGTAAGGACACACACACAAGCTGGGGTGACTAGAGAGCTGTGAATTGAGAAGCGCAGACAAATTATTATAGACTGAGATTTAAACAATCTTTATGAGTATTTTCCTAAATCAGGCTTGAACAAAAACATTCTGGAGTGAAATATTTTTATGTTCATTCATTTAGTAACTTCACTGTTGGTGATTCACATACAACGGAAATATAGACCCTGTACCTGGCACCAGGAGTCAAGGCTGAAATGAGGCAACTTCATTAGCAAGTAGGTGTGTTAAGTAAAATAAATGGCATCAAGAATTCCCCAAAATTCAGCTTCTTAATCATGAAGTCTCTTGTCTGTAAGACTTATCCTGAGGACTGACTTCATGTAAAGGTTCTCATAGTCCTAAGGGTGCTGCCTTGGTTTAATGCTCTACTGTCTCAGAGCTCTTAATAATTTTTGATAAGCGGTCCTGCAATTTCCTTTTGCATTGGCTGCACCAATGAGGTAGTTAATCCTGATCATTACATCCTGCTACCCAGCCCAGTGTCTGGCACATGGGAAATCCTCAGTAAATACTAGTGGAATGAATGAGTGAATGGGTCAATGACTGACTAACTGAATAGAAAGAACTAAGAACTGAGCATGGGGTAACTAACTCCAAAGCCTATGCATTTTCGAATTTTCCATGTCCCACTGCATTCAAACAAGGAACTGGGTTTGACTAAATCTGCCCAGGAACTGTCCTCTCTCACACACTTCGCTGCACAGTATTTTCTCCTGGGGCATCTCAGGGGTAGAGTTGCAGTGGCAGTATTCTCTGGCATAAACAGCCCTCTGAGTCATAGAGTAAGGCCATCGGAGGGGCTCAACAGCTGCAGCTGTCAGACATCTGTGAGTTACTTTGAGATGCATGGAAAATATCTCCTGATTGGCTCAATCTACCTCTGTCCTGCCTACAGATCTGTGGGATTGCCATCGCTACAGAATACTTTTATATACATGTGAAAATGCAGCACCAGCTGCTGAAAGGAATGGACTTCCTCAAATTCAGTTGAGACAATCCTACTTCAAAATTAATTTGAGGGGCCTCCCCTGGTGGCGCAGTGGGTTAAGCGATGCACTACGAAGCAAATCGCAGCCACTGCAGCACGAGTTCGATCCCTGCTGCCGGCCGGGGTGGGGACCCACATGGCGCGGCAGACCTCTCCTGCTGTGCCCGCTGCTCCCCTCAGCAGTGTACTTGTGTTGATCTGCCTGTTCTGCTCCCAGCTCTCTGTGGTGAATCCTCTCACCCCCCCACACCTCTGGCCTGTACCCCAGTGCTTGTATGCATAAAATAAATAAATCTTTAAAAAAAAACCCAAAATTAATTTGAATTTTAACTGCAGTTCTTCGGCCCTTCTGTAGTTATAATTTACAGGAGTAACATGAAAGGGGTTACACTTGGAACAGGAGCAGGGAGTTCAGTTTAGTTAGGTAAAGGGAGTTTGTGGATTGGATTTCCTTCCCAAAGTGGAGATGTCTCTGTATTAAGCATGCGGCAAGATGGATTTGCAAAATCCTACCTTGAAGCAACCACCAAAGCTAAAAGCCATCTTTGGTGCAGTGCCCACTGGGCAAATATTTAGCTCTTCCAGCATTCCAGAAATGAGCTCTGTGCCCATAAACCATCTTCAGATGGCAAGCTGGGGAGAATTAGCTGGTGTGCTTTCAGCTATGCATAAATCACACCCTCAAGAGGGACAAAGGGCAGGGTTGCTGTACAAATGGATTAGTCCTAGGAATAGCCTGGCCTAACATTCTTAAATTAAAAGCTGAGCAGGGCTTGTTTTGTGAGACTGTACTTTGTCACGTCAACCATGTCACCTATTCTATCACAGTTATGCCACCTTTGCTTTAGTTAGTCCTTTTGATATTAGGATGCAGAGGCTAGTAACACATTTTGTCTACTTGGGACTCCTTGTAAGTGTGCAAGTTATTATTTTTTTATTTAAGCTGTAGAAAGTCAAGGGCTCTTCTATCTGCTTTGTAACTCTGTATACCTTAGAAAAGTCTCAAGGGTAGAGTTGAAGGTACACGTGAGTCTCCAGTGGGTACAAAGAAGACACTCAAACACATCCATCTACCCTGGTCAGGTCAATAACTCTCAAATGCCAGCTCACTTTCTCTTTCTAGCATCATCCCAGGAATGTCTTCTACCAGTTACTCAGATAAAATGGAATTGAAAATAACAGTACTGGTAATACATTCTGGGTGATTATTACATACAGAAACTTGTCTAAATATTTCATGTGTTAAATTTCTTGACTAATTTGCTCCCTACAGCACCACTCTGAGTTAGGTACTATTGTTACACTCCTTTGACAGATGGGGAAACTGAGGTACAGAACATCATGTAGGGTCACCCTACCTGAAGAAGAGATTGCAGCAGTTACCCTAGTGACATTTCTGGGACTCTGAGTTGTAGGAATTTACAAAGTTGACTTGAAAAACATTAGATATTTTATAATGAACTGAAAATTCTGAGAGCTTATAGGATGAGGATTTAAATAAAAAGAGGGGTCAGCATGACATTTTTAATGAAATGAACTTTTAGGTGAAACTAGTATCTCTTTTTCTGCTACAGTATGCTACAAATCAAGATGTCAGAATAATTAAGAGAAAAAACAATCAAAGATAGGTAGAGGTGATTGACAGATCTCCATTGCAAACTCTAAGTGGAGCTGGAGACTGGGAATTGGAAAGGAATCTCTAGTCAATGTGCTCTGTACATTCAAGGAGTTACAGAGTTAAACAGATGCTTAAAAACAACGGCCGAGGTCACAAGCTCTTCCTAGGGCACTGTCCAAGGACAGCCCTTGCACAGCTCAAATGAGTCCTAGGAGGAAAGGCCTCCTGCTTGAGAGCATGAAATAAGTGGAGTCGTGACTTTGAGCATGCACCTCTTACAACAGAACAATGGGCGAGGGTAGATACATGGTGCATGATTAGAATCCCATCCAGCCACCAGCAACTAGCCAGCCCATCATCACGTCCTGTGAAAATGTGCCCAGGCAGGCCACGGCCGGCAGATTTACAGGCTTCTGTTCAGTCTCACCAGGACCCCAAAGCCTGTCAGTACTCGCTGGCTTCACCCTTGGGGGCATCGTGTGTACCTGAGCTAAGCGACAACACCATTTCTTGCTCTGAGGCCTCTTTCAAGGTGTTGATGTAATAACTGAATTCTCCTGATTATATAATGCATTTATTAATTCATTGACACACAGCTACCATTTTTCCTTCCATACGGTCAGGCCATTGGCTCCTGGCCATGAATCCATTAAAACTGTACAGAGAGAGTCATGATTGAATAACTCAATCGATTCTACTACAGACCCTCTCCCTTGTCCAGAGATTAGGAAAGTGTGATTAAAACTTCACTACTAATCACAAGATTTGTTCTTCTGGCAACGGGCTTAGGAAGGGTCCAACAGTAACTTCATTCACATAACAAAATACACCTTTTTATTTGTTCTCATCCTCCAGGAAATGCCAAGGGTTTAGGAAATTAAGATGAAGACCAAACTTACATTTCTTATTATAAATTCTAATATCACAGTTACCTATATGTAATGGTCATTATTCATGCTAATCTTGCAATCCCAACATTACCAGCAAATGAAAATATTTTCTGGGAGCCAGCGGCTTGTAAAACTTGCAAGTTAAAATCGGTTACAAATACATTTGCTTGAACTGCAAAAGAAAAGCATTTCCTGCGTTTGTAGACACAATGACAGCTCCCAAGGCTCTTCACTTAAGTACAAAGCCCTTAGCAAAAAAAACATTTTTTGAAAAGCCAAAGCACTCGGTTCCTCAATCTACTAAGAATGGAACTTCCATAGGATCCAGAAATCCCACTCCTAGGAGTATACCCAAAAGACACAAAAACTCTGATTCAAAAGAATACCTGCACCCCTATGTTTATAGCAGCACTCTTTACAATAGGGAAGACCTGGAAACAACCTA
>JAGFMF010011752.1:28255731-28283239 GCA_019455555.1 Galemys pyrenaicus | reverse complement strand
GCTCCCCGCTCTGTCTGTGGTGAATCCTCTCACCACCCCCACACCTCTGGCCTGTACCCCAGTGCTGGTATGCATAAATAAATAAATATTTTAAAAAAAAAATGGAAGCCCAAGAATGGTTGGGAAGCCATGGCTATGGACACAGGATGATGGGCCACACTGGAGAAGGAGGTCAATTGACCGGAAACAAAACCGGATGCTGGAGGCAGGTGACTGTGTGCGCAGCATCTAATTGATAAGCGGTGAAGGAACGTGTTCAGTGAATGAGTGGCTATTTCTAGATTGCTGCCCAGGATAGTGTCTTATTCAACCTATTTCCCCAGTATTTATCGTAGTGGCTATTTAATCACTATTTGTGGAATGAATACATCTGGTGAGGGCATGGTAAAATGGACTGTGAGAATAATAAAATAGCAGCTCTATCATGGGGAACATCTTTTCTATGCTAATTGTGCATTCAAGTAGACCTGACAACAGACCTTCAACAGGTTTCTGTTACCACCTCATTTCCTAGCTGATGAAATTGAAATTCACAGACATACATTCAACACATGTCTTCCATGAGTGTCCATGGAGTGTCTTATGTGTTGGATCTCGGGTCAATGACAGACCTGGTGTTGAATCAAAGGCACTGTGATTCTTAGTATTACTAAGTTATACTATAATGCTGAATTTAGAGACTCGAAAAATGTCTTCTTCCCTAAACTGCCTCTGTGGTTTATAAGCAACAGCAAATACAAAATGGGAGCTGGTAGAGCTGAGTTTAGCGCACGCCACAAGCCTGGACTCCTGACCTTTTGTCCCGGCTCACAACGCTACTCTGCATGATACCCGGAGTTCTTGCCATGGGTGGAGACAGGGAGCTGGCTGGCTCCACACGTCTGCATTCCTACTTGGTGTCCCAAAGGCCGAACTGCCTGCTCCGCCCTGACGTTGTGCCCTCATTGCTAAGTCTGGGTTGGCACGGGATAGAGGGACTCCGAGGCCGAGGAGCTGAGAATTCTTCCTGGCCAGTGGGAGAGCCAGATAGCACAGTGAGAGGCTGGCATGCTAAAAAGAGGGCGTGCTATTTTGAGAATCTGTTCAAGTAAGTTTCGCAGTGGAAAAAGCATGGAAAAACCATGACCTGACGGGAGTGATGGCTCAGCATGTATGCTCCAGGTTTCTATTTTTTATTGCTACATCTTGCAGTTTGAACCCATAAAGATTGGCCCCTAAAAGGTGGAGAAGAGACATGTGAAGTCTGTAAAATAGCAAAGATCAAGATTAGAGGTCAATTTTTGAAATGCTATGTCTCCATAAGTAACACCATGCAGCTATTTAAATGATAATACAAAACTTTAATTGCCAACAAAGAAAGAGGTTCATGTTGCATTTTTCTGCGCAGAGATGATTATGAACAGAGTATACACTTGTGGCACTATCTTATAAAATATATGACTGTTTGGGTCCGCATAGAAAAAAGTTTGCAAGTGTCTACCTTTGTATTTAATATACTTTTAACACAAAGCTTTGATTACGTCGGTGTCACCAAAAGAAAAGCAATTTCTATTTCGCAGGAAAAAGAGGGTGATTATTTGCGCCTCTGGCCAAATGTATAAGAGAAATCCTATAGGATAAAGGTTAGGTAAGAAAAGGCCAAAGTCCTTAGCTCATCAAACTTTGTTTTCAGTATTCTCATAAAAGCACTCTATTTCTTTTTTTTAATATATTTTTTTATTTATATATATTTGACATCAATTGTAATCCCCATATTCCCTATCACCATATCACCAGTGCACCATCACCTCAGTCCCCTGTGCTCCCGTGCTCCCGTCTACCCTCAACAGTACTCTATTTCTTTAAAAAAAAAGTTCCACTTCTAAAGTAAACCCAAATTTGCTTATATTGAGTTCATGAGCAAAGAAATGCAAGATTTTATATGTATAGATTTGAGTTCAAAGAACATCTAAAAAAGTTAGTGTAGGAATAAAGAAGAAATAAAATGAGCTATCATAGCTATAAGTTTATAGTCAACTTTTAGGAAAAAACTAACATTGAAAGAATTGACTGGGCCAAGCCAGGGACAGTAGTAGTCTACTCAAGGCAGAGAGCCCTGTGAGAAGAGAAAAATGAAGGCTGCAAGGCATTCAGGTTCCCTGACCATGAGGGCTAATACTGAGGACATGCTGTAGAGGGGAAATAGAAAGCTCACCTCACCACATATCAGTGTCATTTCATCTGCCATGTTCAACTTTCCTAGCTCTTTAACTTAGAGAGAGAATTTTTCCCATTAGTTTCTCCCTGAATCAATGCCTAAATTTTGATTCATTTACACTGCATAGAAATTCAAGTAAATAGTCAGAAAGAGATACTCTTTGAAAGTTAAGAGGATATATTAAATATCAGGCAGCTAGAATATGGATCACAGAGTTTTAGGTGGGTGTTAGGGGTTGACTTGTGAGTCTGGGTGGTTTCTCTCTTGACCCTGGTGTGGTAATGTATGACTACGATCACTGTGGGCGGGAGTACAAGTATTTTAGGATAGGATGACTTTCGAGTTTGGAAACATGACATAATCAATAGAAAAGAAATAATTTTTTCCTAAGACCAGCAAACTAAATTTCCAAGCTATTCTTAGGTCTACTGACTTATTAGGTCTTCTCATCAGTATAGCACTGCAGTTAGCATCAGAATCTTATGGCACACTTGAATTCCAGCTCAGATCCTTCTCAGCTGTGTGAACATGGACACATTTCACAACCTTTGAGGAACTCAGTTTCTTCATCTGTGTGCTGTGGATCATCATCATTGCATGTAATAGTTCCAGAACGTCTGTCTAGCAAGGGTTTAGAGTAATGGAGCGGTTGGAGAAAGACATGAAGAGATTTGTTTAGGAGATGGCTTTGCAGAGTAAGCATAGTTTTGTTTTGTTTTCAGTTCATTTATTCTGAGGTCTTGATGGAAACTGACTGACCACCGAAGGCCACTCAGTCCACCCATTACCACAACCGCTGGGTTGTGTGCATTTGCTAAGGTAAAAGTTTATGCCCTTAACGGCATGTTCGGTTCCTAACAAGAGCTCAGTGATGTACCCTGGGATGCTGTTGTTCCCTGGGATGCTGTTGTTGTATCAGTGTCACGTAGATGTTCTTAAGATTAACACAGACACCCAGTCAAAATGGATTTTGCAAAGGAAAGATGATGTCTCTGTCAGGTCATGTTACTGTAATAGAATATCACAGGGCCTCCCCGGTGGCGCAGTGGGTTAAGCAATGCACTATGAGGCAAACCGCAGCCACTGCAGCACGAGTTTGATCCCTGCCACCGGTCAGGGATGGGACCTACATGGCGCAGCAGACCTCTCCTGCCTTGTCCGCTGCTCCCCTCAGCAGTGTATTTCAGTCAATCTGCCTGTTCTGCTCCCCACTCTATCTCTGGTGGAGCCTCTCACCCCCCACACCTCTGGCCTGTACCTCAGTGCTCTTATGTATAAATAAATAAACCTAAAAAAACCCCAGAGTATCACAGACTGGCTGGCTTATAAAGAATAGGTATTTATTTTTCACAGCTCTTGGTGCTGTGATCTGATCCAAGATCCCAGACCAGGTC
Source organism: Galemys pyrenaicus (assembly GCA_019455555.1). Classification (NCBI taxonomy): domain Eukaryota; kingdom Metazoa; phylum Chordata; class Mammalia; order Eulipotyphla; family Talpidae; genus Galemys; species Galemys pyrenaicus. The sequence continues at coordinate 28,279,648 of JAGFMF010011752.1, read as the reverse complement.
TTCAGTATAATGAGCACTTTCTTCTGCCTTGCTGATCACCCTCTCTTGTTTCCTCACACGATAGAAAGACAGTGAGAGAGAAACTAGGGTCCCTTTTCTAAGGGAACTCATCTCATTAGTAAAGGCCCCACTCTTTCAAGTGACTGAGAACATTTTTGTAATTTTCATTGAGAAAATGAGGGATCAAATTATATTTGGGGTCATTTTATTTGAGTGAACTTGGTTTTTCTATTAGGCAGGTATTTAGTTTAGTCCTCAAGATAGCTTTAAGAGAGAGTGATATCTACATTATAATAACAAATAAACGCGTCTCAAGGAAAGGAAGGCACTGCCAACACTGAAGATTCAAACTCGGACTTTTCTACTCTAAGTCTAGGATACAGTCACGGAAGAAATTTAACACTCCTTAACCACATACATATTTAAAAAGCCTAACACCTTTAGGGCCTCCCTGGTGGCGCAAGGGGTTAAGCACTGCACTATGAATCGATCCCCAGCCAGGGAGGGGACCCACATGGCGCAGTAGATCTCTCCTGCCTTGCCTGCTGCTCCCTTCAGCAGTGTATTTCAGCCAATATGCTTGTTCTGTTCCCCACTCTGTCTCTGGTGAATCTTCTCACCCCCAATACTTCTGGCCTGTACCCCAATTCCTTTATGTATAAATAAATAAATCTTTAAAAAAAAAGCCTAACACTTCTACATTTTAATGTCAATAATATTTCATATGTCAAAGACTCTTTGTAATGCTCTTTCACCTACTTAATTTACTTGTCATTTCCTTTCTTCTATAAATGATTCCCCAGATAGTCACAAGTCATATGCCAATCTAAGAAATTTTTTTTAAAGTTCTCTTGCTTATTCCAACAAAAATAAGTCTCTCCATACTCCACAAAGTCAAAGAGCTAAATAAGATATTCAATATGGAGTAATAAGATAGCAAAATTATTTTTATGCGCTGGAATGACATACTCCTTCTGCCACTCAGGGGACATGATAGGATATTCTTGCTCTACAAAAATGTTTTTACATCATCCTGATATCATGTAGTCTCTACATATAAATGCTTCTAAAAATAGCCACAATAAATGTTGGGTTGTTTTTTGCCTTTTAAAAATATTTCATAGAGAATACTAAAAGAAATATTAACTTCCTGTGGCCAAAAGCATAGAACTGATAGCTTTCTTTGTATTTTAAAATGTGTAAGATATTTTAAAATACAATATAATTCCTTTCAAATAGTCTAAGCACTAATGTCTCTTATGCTGATTACCAAACCTCCTATATTAGATTATGACAATGGAAAAAATTTTAGTTTGGATTTGCTTGGTTTCCAGATAAAATAACAGTTGAAGAGTGTCTTTATGGACACAGACTAATAACTTTTCAGCCAAGATCAGGCCAGGGTGTATGGCCATAGACTAAAAACTTTTCAAATGCAACAGTATTTGAGTCCTGACAACATGGTTACAATAACCCACTCGGCATTTGCCCCTCCATTCCCAACCTCTCTCCACCCCATCACCACTAACCTCCTGTCCCAGCCTCCCAGAGGCAACCTTCTCTAGAAGCGTTTTCCATAACCAGTTCCCAACCAGACCATCTTAAATTGAAGCCATAGTCAGTAAGTTCTACCCATAAATGCTTTTCAGTACCATATGTTACATGGGCAGACAAGAACCACCAGACATTTGAAGAAAATCAGAAAAATAAAAGGAAAAACAGTAGAAAAAACAATTAGAAGGATGGGGCTTGGAAAGAGAGGAGAGATTATACTGGAAATGGAAGAAAATTTAAACATGCACGCACACATACATATACATATATATAAAATCTTGATAACCTTAGAGAAATAGTAGAGGACAATTTATCCACAGAGAGTAAAATACCCACAAGAATCATGAAGATAAAACAGTCAGTAAACAAGATAAAACATATAGCTATTTAAAATGTAACAGCCCAAATAAAATGTAGTTGAGGAGTTAGACTATAAAGTTAAGGATATCTCCCAGAACCTAGAGCAAAATGAGATTACAAAGAGAAGGAAAATGATGATACTTACAAGATCAATTCATGAAGTCTAACAGAAATTCCAAAAAGAGAGACAGAGAAAATAGGGAAAAGTTTTCTAAGAAGAATATCTTACTGAACAGCATGAGTCTCCAGATTTAAAAGAACTACTAAGTCCTCAGTGCAAAATCCCAATGCCAAGGTACAAATCAAGAAATTTGCAAACATCCAGAATGTAAAATGAAAACCTTCAAAAGGAAAAATCCAGTATCTGAAGGACATCAGATGTCTTAAAACATGAATGGAGAAATGCCTTCCAAATTCAGAAGGAAATTGAGTTTTAACCTTGAGTTTTCTACCCAAACTGTAAAATGAAGATATTTTTTACACATACGTGGACTAAAAACATTTATCTGCTATGAAATTATAAGAAGCTCTTTGAAGATGAAAGGGAGAAGGAGGGAGAAGGAAAAGGAGAGGGGGGTGAATGAGGAGGAGGAAGGGGAGGGAGCAGGGAGGGGTAAGACAAGGAGAAAGAAAAGGGAGAGAGTGAGGGGGAGGGAGATAGAGGGAGGAGAAACAGAATACTATTATTCCAGTCAAGTCTAACTGCTGGCCCACTAACTCTTTTCCACACTCAATTCAACCAATGTCCTAAGTAACTAGATTCAGTTAATGTTTGTGTTGGTTTCTCCCCTCCTCCAGAAACTGACTTTGAGACAAGAATGATAATGTTAAGACCTCCCTGGTGGCGCAAGGGGTTAAGATGCAGCACTATGAAGCTATCCCAGGAAGCTATCTGCAGTCACTGCAGCCAGCAGGAGTTCTATTCTCTGGCCAGGCAATTGACCCACATGGCTCAGCAGACCTCTCTTGTCTTGCCCACTGTACCCCTCAGCAGTGTACTTCAGTCCACTTATCTATTCTGCTCCCTACTCTGTCTCTGGTGAATCCTCTCAACCTAATGCCTCCCACCCCACACCTCTGGCCTGTACCCCAGTTCTTGTATGCATAAATAAATAAATCTTTAAAAAAAAAAAGAATGACAATGTTAGTAGTTTCAGAGGTGGCTCCAGGAAATGGCGGAATAGGGATAGGGTCTTATTCCAACACACAGGTTAAAAAAAAGCCGAGGTTAAGAATCTACCAACTCCCATCTGTCATTGATGGGACAAGTCCTACTTACCCTTCACGTCCTGAGGGTGAGTTCTGACAATCAGAAAATGCTCTTGGGAAAAGAGTCAGCCTCCATTTTCTTTTATAATTGTAACTGGTTGATTATATTATGTTGACCTCTTCGAGCTTGGTCCCAGTGAAATTAAGCATGAAACTGGAACATTTTAAGAGCTTCTGGAACTAATAAAATAGATATGAATAAAGTCTCCATATTGTGCAAGTTAGAAATTATACTTTTTTGTCTTAAATTAACTTCAGTTATAGAAATGTTACAATTTTGCTTTACAGTTGGAGAGTTTACATACTCCCCTGAAACTGTGTTCTCAGAAGACAAGGACAAATTGTTTAGAGACTATTTAAATTCCTACAACCACAGAGACACTAAGAACAAAGAGTATTTTTGGAGACTAGCCAGGTGGGGCAAAGGTCTTTAAAATTAAACTATACATGCTCTGATCCTTGTTATTATAGTTAAAAATGTGAATGAACTTTTGTCATTCTTTTGGCTGCCCAGCATCTGAACCCCTTCGTATGTTTGGGGAATTCTTGACCTTATGAGTCTTGGTGGGATGCAGAAACAATCTCCCAGTATAAGAATTCAAAGTTCCAGAGAATCACTTTTCAAGCTTTCTTTGCAGCCATGCATGGCACAAGATCAAACCTCACCCAATTAGAAGTCCACCTGGTAGCATTTGAATGGGGATCTAGTGAAGAAGGGAACAGGGAGAACTGACTATTGTCTCCAAATGCAGTAACAATGGCAGCAAGATGGCAGCGATGTCGTGCTAACTAGCCCTGCTTAGTGATGTGTAAGATGAAACAGGTTGAGAAATCTAGTGATTCCCAACAGTAACAGTCATGTCCTCAACTTGGCTAGATCTTTGATGTGGTTTGGGCTTTATGTCTAAGTTTTTATATCTAAGTTTTGTCTCCAGTCTTCTCAGAAATTCTGTAAGTAATCTAATACCTCTAAATAAATTTCAGCTTGTACTTTAGTGAGTCAAAGCTGATTCCAGTTAACTCTGACCAAAAATTTGTACTGCCTTCTTCAACACTCAGTACAAGGAAGTAGGGTGCTGTTAAAATGTAAAATTGATCATCTCAGACTTCTGAATTCATAGAAGCATAGTCCTACTCAGCATTAAGAAAATACATCTTGCAAATGCCTGTTTCAAATGTGAATATAGAGAAAGAAAACAGGGAGATTAGACTGGGAGACAAAACCAGGGATCCTAAAGGACATTTAAGGGGTCTTCCCTGAAAGTAGAAACAGAGACCCCCCCAGAGGGACTAAGCAAATAACTTACTCCTCTCAAGGCAGCAATCTCACCATTTCTTTGCAGTTGGGAAAAAAAGGTGTCATGGAGAAGTGACAGGAAGTTGTTTTCTGCCCTTACCCTTTCCTAATCAGACTTTATATTGTAGTTCATTGCCGGACCATGAAGAATAAATATCGTCATGGATAAGATGAGACAACTGAACATTTGCTTAACCACTTCTGGCTGCTGTGAGCTTGATGCTTTAACATTTACTCTGCACACATATGCCAGACACACCTTGTTTTGGAGAACTGCTTGATAGAGGACTCGTCCTCCCAGCAGTGTGCTTTCTAAATACCAATTCGTGGGCCTCCCTGGTGCACAAGGGGTTAAGTCTCAGCACTCTGAAGCTATTGCAGCCACTGCAGCATGAGTTAGATCCTCAGCCAGTAAGCAGACCCACATGGCACAGCAGACCACTCCTGTCTCTCTGATCTGCCTGTTCTACTGCTCCCCACTCTGTCTCTGTCGAATCTCTCACTCTCCTCCCACCCCCGCACACCTCTGGCCTATACCCCAGCTCTTATATGCTTAAATAAATAAATCTTTAAAAATAAATAAATACCGTCCAGAGACTACACTTCCAATGCCCTCCCTACAGAGAACTCTTAGACCCAGATTACTGTAAACTCACCAGAATCACCCCCAAACAGGGAAGTCCTTTTGCCTCAGAATCTACTGAAATGATTCAAACTGTAATAAGGTGGTTTTAAGAAAAGGGTGGGTGAAGTTAAAGAGGAAAAAAAAATTTCTAAAAAGAAAAAAAAAATAAAGAACAGCAAGGAGACTTAAATAAAGCATGTGGAGCAGAGGGACATATAAAAAAACTGTGCTTACTTTTTAGTTTTAAACTAGTTGAAACAAATGTAAGTAAAAAACCCGTGAGGAGGTTAACAATGGCAGCTTTCATCTTGATTTTGATTTTGCTCTTTTCCTCCCAAATTTATCTAACTCTTTCTAACCCTTTTCTATGAGTCTCTACTAAAAAATCCTTTAAATGTGTGCCAGGTTTCTGGGCCTTGCTTTAAGCCAATCCTATTTAGCTAAACTTTTACCCTCAAGGAGATGGGTAACTTTAAATGCTTAACTTAATAACTATATTCTTTATTCTTTCTTTATTGTACCCTAGTTGTATTAAAGTTCCTTTCCATTAAAAGTTTTGTATATTTGTCTTAATGCAACAAATAGCAAAACCCATTCAGAGAGGGCAAGCTTAAAAGTTCTAGGTGCTCCTCTCCCTGCCCTATAACAAAACGAGTTAATAACTAAGCGTCTCCACCCTGCTTTACCCGTTTCTTCCTGAAGAAACTGTAGATTTTGCCTCTAGTTCTTCCCCTCATCTGCCTTGTGGCTGGCCATAGCACTTTTCCATCTGGCCCTCTGGGCACAAAGTGTTCTCTTCTGGAACTGTCAAGTGAATTAGCCCTTCAATATCAGTCATGTTGATACAGGGCAGCAAGGGGCACTAAAACTGGTCGAGGACACTGCCCAAATAGTTCACTGGTCACTGTCTGAGTTCTTCACCCACACACACAATTGCAAGATCACTCAGTTTCAGAGAACAACGATAGTGGGATTTATTTAACAAACCAGGGAACACAAAGAGTTAGTGAGGCTAGGGAAAAAAAAAAAAAAAAGGCCATTTACCTCACCTGATCAGCGTCCTGCATTTTAAAGTCCTAAACACGAACCATCCCAAGATGGTGCCCTCCCGCCATTGCCGACCTGGAGCATGCGGCAGGCAGCCGGACTATAGTCGGAATCCAACTCACACAGACAGCAGAAGACAACAGTAGATGCTCACAGAGCTGCCGAGATGCTCCAGCACAGCACCAGACGAGTGACTCTCAAAACGGCAGCTGCAGCCACTGAACCACCTGACAAACAGTCACCTCACAGCTCCGGCCCAACTCCGGGTCTTCGCCTTCCCTGCCACGCTGCAACAGCAGCAAAACCCAGAACAGTTTCAGTCCCCTGGCTATCTGCAAAGCTTCTGAACTTTTCTTCTCTGAGGTTGGCTGCTGGAAGCTTCTCCGTGTCCTTCCAGAGCCTTCTGAAGATCAGCATGGTGGGGCCAGAAAGGCTAATTCTGGAATCACTGAAATCCCAAACCCTGAATGCTGGGGACTGTTTCTGCAGTCCCCTTTTGTTACTTATCAGAGTCTCCACCCCAAATCCGATACTTTGTTCGCATTTTCCCCAGGGCTATCCAGCCTCACTAGCAGCCCCCTCCAGGGGGCGCCACCTACACCAGTCTTTGGCTTCAACACAGGTTACAATCTCCTGTTTATTGGTGTTACCATGTCTAAATAATAAAACATATTAAAATTATATTACATAATAGTCCTGGATTTGGAATTAGAAACTTAGTGATATTTAGGATTATCTCCTTTTAGGGAGTATGTGAACAATTCTGATAAAGGCCAGGTCCTCCCTGGTGGCACAAGGGGTTAAGTCTCAGCTCTATGAAGCAATCACCAGCCACTGCAGCATGAGTTCGATCCCCTGCCAGGGAGCTGACTAATATGGCACAGTAGACCCCTCCTGTCTCCCGCACTGGTCCCCTCAGTAATGTGCTTCAGTCAATTTGCCTGTTCTGTTCCCCACTCTGTCTCTGGTAAATCCTCTCACCATCATCCCCGCACCTCTGGCCTACACCCCAGTTTTTGTATGCATAAATAAATCTTTAAAAATTAAAAAAATAATAAAGACATAGACATTTTTAAGTGTATGGATATATATTTAGGCAGTCAAAGGTATAAATTCCTAGTTCTGCTCAAAATCAATTAGTCTTTGGGGCAAAACACCAATTTTATTGAGGTGTTCATCTTATTCTCCTGTGATTCAAGGGACTCTGACCCTTTCCAAGAGTCATTCTACCAATAGTAATTTGGAAAATAGCTGTCAATGATGTTGGATAATAAAGTGACACACTGTGTGAGTATGCAAATATACAGGCCCACTTTATGTTTACAAAATCCGTATATATATCTAATTTAACATATTTATTAAAGGAGAGACTTTAAGTTACAAAAAAATTGACAGTGTCTGTAGGGTAAAGGTTGATCAGGTCTTTCCACCCTCCCACTACTGATGATGGACACCTGCGGTGCTGCGAGCATTCCAGGGTGGGCATGCGCAAGTGGGCGCACCTGTGTGGGACACGGGCATAAATGGGCAGCGTCATGAGGACGCCAGAACTGTAAGAACTGTGAGAACTGCGAGCACTAACAGACAGAACTGTGAGAACGGACCGAGAGAACCAACAGCAGCAGCAGCAGAGAGAGAAGAAGCAACTGAGAGGGTGAGACGCGCTGGGGACTGGGAGGCCTGCCAGACTCCCAACCCCCCCGGCACACCTGCCTGCCATGTACCTGGCCACCTCTACTAAATAAAGCATGAAAAGCCACCAAGGGCTCCAAGACTCTCCTTCCCTGACCCGTCTGCCCAGAACCATCCCGAACCTTCCTCCAGTGCCACCCCCATCCTGCCGCTACAGTGTCCTTTAAAAAATCAGCAGCTTAAAGGGCAATGTAAAGGAATAAACTGGTGTGTAGAACAACATTCATAAATTTTATATTATGTTAGGGGCTATTGAGCAGAGTACCTACTAAATGATTCCATAATATCAACAAGTAGGCATAATCTTTCCAGCAGGGATGACCTCCCATGAAATCTTCCTCCTATAGAAGACTCCTCCATCCTTCCCCATAAGAGAAGAGAAAACATGAGTGATACCTGGTATAGAACCCCAGTTCCGGGTCTCCCTGGTGGCACAGTGGGTTAAGCAACGCACTATGAAGCAAACTGCAGCCACTGCAGCACAAGTTTGATCCCTGCTGCCGGCCAGGGAGGGGACCCACATGGTGCGGCAGACCTCTCCTGCTGTGCCCGCTGTTCCCCTCAGCAGTGTACTTCACTTGATCTGCCTGTTCTGCCCCCTGCTCTCTGTGGTGAATCCTCTCACCCCCTTACACCTCTGGCCTGTACCCCAGTGCTTGTATGCATAAATAAATAAATCTTTAAAAAAAAAAAGAACCCCAGTTCCTACTTTGTAGATGTGAAATGCCCAGGATGCTATAAAATCAACATCCTCTTTAGCCATGAATAAAAAGTGAGAGAGAAAAAAAATTAAAAAGGAAAAATAAAAGGGGAGAGAGGAGGACGAGGAGCGGTATAAAATAAGAAGACTCTGAGAGTGCTGAAGAATTCCAGACCTTAATCTAGAGGTTTGTAGGGTTAGAGAAATCAGGTCTTTCCACCCTCCCACCACTGTGATGATGGACACCTGAGGTGCTGGGAGCATTCCAGGGTGGGCATGCGCAAGTGAGTGCACCTGAGTTGGACACGGGCTTAAATGGGCAGCGTCATGAGGCCGCCAGGACCAACCAACAGTATTGACCAATGTGAGCAGCAGCAGCAGCAGCAGCAGCAGCAGAGAGAGAGAGTAGCAAAGCAGCTGAGATGCACCGGGAGCTGGGAGGCCTGCCAGCCTCCCGGCCCCCGAAGCCCCCATGCCTGCCATGTACTTGGCCACTTCTACTAAATAAAGCGTAAAAGCCACCGAGGGCTCCAAGGCTCTCCTTCCTTGACCCGTCTGCCCAGAACCATCCTGAAACTGCCCAGTGCCATCCTTTCCTGCCGCTACAAGGTTATATACATTAATCTGCAGTCAGGGTTAGAAGTGTTACTACATGAATGTACTTGACAAACTTTACTTATGTAAAGTGCTCATCAGTAAATCATGAAGTAAATTTTGGTTAAATATTAATTGAATCTGTAAAGTGATAAAATACTGATCTGGAGCTTCATGACAGAAGGAACCATGCTATTTCACTTAGCACTGGCTACCCAGACCACGACAAGTTCTTCCCAGAAAGGGCAGGAGGAATGGAGGAAGAGAGGAAGGAAATTATTTTAGCTGCTTTTTAGTTTATGCATTAAAATTAATGTTGCTATCCACTTCACGCATTTGGCTTTTCCTTAGTTCCATGAAGGAGAGGTCTTTGAGCAGGGCTAGCCCCTAGTATATTTCCTATTCCCAACATGGAACAACTGGGATGAAGAAAAGGAAAACATTCTTGATACTTACGCCTCAGTAACAGGAAGAATCAAAGGAAGAAAAGGGGATAAGCCAGCCGGAAGGAGCATAAGGTTCAGCACCAGAGACCAGAGTTTAAAAAGCTCTGACACCTGGAAAAAAGAAGCACCTGGAAGGAGAGATCTAATGCTTAACACCTGGGCTGAGAGACCCCCAGCACTGGACACTGTCTATAGATTGCACCATAACTAAGTTTGTTTATGAGACTTCCTGTTCACAAAAAAGTGCAAATGAGCCATTCAAATAGATAAAAGATGCAGACAGCATCCACCAGGCAACAGAGTTCCTCAAATAGAAGACCAAGAGTTCCACCGGCAGTGTTTGAGCTGTAGCTGGCACCCTGTTGGGGTACAGCTCAAACCCAGATAGTACCCAAAACTAACCCCAGGTGCAGCAGGTAGAGACAGAAGAAGCAGACTACTCCAGATTGGCAAGAAGCAATTTTAATGAACAAGGGAACTTAAGCTGCATTGCCTTGGCATTCACACAAGTAGTTTTCTATACCTCACCCCCACTACCCACATAAAAATCTCAAAATTTTACAGACTATAACTGTATTTAGTCATGTATACAATCCACAGACTCAACACAATGCACATTCAAGTTGTATCCAGCAAATAGCTTTTGAAAACACATTTCCAGAGAAGGGATGGGAAGCCTCCAATTACTCTGGGCTCCAGCTCATGGGTCAATTAAGCAGTCACACCTTCTGCTTATTTTCCCCAACACACCCTTTTACAGTAAGCAGTAAACCCTGTGAACTGTTACATTTATACTAAGTTCATTAAATGTGCAATAGCATTGCTTTAAAAAATGTACATACCCCCATTAAAAAACTCTAAAATGCTAGCCATTTGAGCTTTTGGGAAAACGGTGCCAGTACAAGTCCAAGATCAATGTGGCAAGATTCTGTGGGGAGAGTCATCTTACTGTATCTTCACATGGTGAAAGGGGCAAGGAAGCACTTGGAGATCTTTATAAAGCATATTCACAAAGGATTCACCCTGGTAGTCTAGTGACTTCTCAAACCTAATACCATCCCTTTGAGGATTAGATTTCAACATCTGAACTTTGGGAAGACACATTCTGTTAACAGAAACCCAGAATACTGTGAAGAGTCAAGATCAAGTCCGCCTCCATTTAGTCACTCTGGGTCCACCCACGCCTTTCTTAAAAGTCCTTGGGGAATGGTATTAGGAGGCTACAAAAGATAAACGCAGCATATCTGATAGGGCAGCCTCCAGAGAGCTCTTGGCTTGCACTAAAAATGGCCCATGTTGGCTAGGAAGTTCAGCTTCTTAACAGATTCCATCTGTGTGGGCCTGCCAAGTTGGAGGAAACAGAGTTTCTTCCCAGGATTCCCTGTAGAAGTACAGAATAAGCCCTAGCTTTTAAGCCAGGCTCTGTAAATCCTGGCATTCTCTGGGCTTACTGTTTTCCTTACTCTTTACTCAGTCTTTTCTCCCCTCCACTGTTCCAGCCTGGTCTCAGCAGCAAAGATGCTGGAAAGTTGTGCTAGAAACAGCGCAAAAGCACCCCCCCGTGGCCGAATGACAGGATAGCAGGCAACGCCAGCTCCTGTATCTGCCCCAGGGAAGAACCCAGGGAAATAATTTGTGGGAGATTTGAGCTCTGAGTATTATATCATTAAGGTCTGTGGCATTTCTTTAGACCATCTCATTTCTTTAGCGCCAGACTGTGAGGTCTTAAGTACATAGAAAATAGATTCAGGATAGCCACAAAAGCTTTTAAAGCCATGAACGTATTTTAGCGCGAACACTAAAAAAAAAAAGAAAATCCCTTTTTTGCTCTGTTGCTGAAAGTCATCAATTACGTTAGAAAGACTTTTTTAAGGAAGATTGTTTTGTTTAGGTATAGGACAGGAAAATAGTATTTTAATCAATATATAAATCAAACCATCTCTATTGGCATTGTTAATCTGGAAGTAGTGCATAGATAATGATTAAAAGCAAGGGTATTTAGTCTATACTTTCAAATGGGATTTTATCGTTTTAAAGTTATTTCACTGACAGAACAGTAAGTTAATTGTTTTTTTCCCCTCAGTATTTGTTTTTATGAAAAATAATCCTGAAATCTGTAGGGATTTCTGATGTCTGGGAAGAATGACATGTATATTTAGCAAACAGGGTGACTCAGTTCAGGGTAATTGGCAGGTATAGAATTATAATTTGCATGCCAGGTATTTAAACTGAGATAGTTTTGGTCAGGTTGAATATATGGTGAGTAGAAGAACTCTTTTTCCAAGAAATAAGATGGAGAGAGTCTTTGGAGAATGGCCTCACTAAATTGGTAAGTCAGCTTTCTCCGGATTTTGGTGATTTCCCCAGTTCTTCCATAATTCCTCAGTGCTCTGGCCATTTTCTGGTACGTCATGGTCTTCCGGTTGCCTTTTCTTTTCCCCCAAAGTTGGGCAAGTTTTTCTTTGTTTTTCGATACAAACTGAAAGATGCCTTTGTTTTTATCTATCCACTGAATACAAGATGCCATCTCTGGGTTGTTTAGGGATTCATGTAGGTATTCAAACAGGCGAAGCTTCTTCCTGCCTAAAATAGAGGAAAACAAGGTCACGTGCTGAGGGGCTGAACACCAAGGACAGCCTCTGGAAGGGCTTGTTGAGGGACTACAAAAAAAGAGGCTACAGAAGTTACCCCTACTTACCTTCTCCTCAGGACTTGAAAGTCAAGGTTCTATTTGACTTATTGAGGTTTCAACTGGACTTTTCTCTGTTGGAGAAGTTGCCAAAATTTTGTACTGTCCTGCACTGGAAAAGGGAAGCATGGAGCACTTACCCAAGTCTCCATTTATCATGTGGTGAATCTTTTTTTTTTTATTTCTTGTGTTCAGTCTGCTAGTTTTATGTCATATGTTAACCTTTCTACAGAATAACAAAACTGAACAAAATGAACTGCCAAGTTCAGTGGTTTTAAAAAGAAGTCATTTCCAGACAAGACATTGGAAGGTACTTTATTCAAATGAGTTGGGTCAAATGCATTAGAGTCCTGAATGCACTTTGTAAAATGCAAAACAGTGTGCAAATGTAAGTGAAATCAATAACCAAGACTTGGGGGAAAAAGTGCTTACTCAGAGTCTGCATAATGACTTGAAAATGAACTAGAAAACCTAGAGTAGAAAAATGCTAAAATAACTTCATGATATTTTGACAGTATTTCTGAGCAATGGATGGGCACTGATAGTTTTCATTGCTGTGAACTGAAAAAATGCTGTCAGTTTCTCTTTAGAAACAGCCCATATTACAAAAAAAAAACTGGACAGGAAATTTGGGGGGAGCATTTGCTAGAGATTTTACTTGTTCAATTGATTCGATTTTTTTATGCTTAATAGAAAATATAGGTGACAGTCCATTTTGGGGACTTCTGAATTAATTGGCCTGCAAATACAGTGTCTGCCAGATCTGCCAGTAGCTAAAAACTCCACAGCCAAATTCCATTTTCCCCCTGAGAAAGTAAAATAGTGGATTCCCGAACTGCTCTAAACAGTCTCTGAGGAGTAATACTCTTGAATCAATCATTATTCGTGCTGAAATCTCAAAGGTTTTTACAAAGATTATCTTTTGGGTTATATTATCTTGAGTGTATGAATTGAGAAATGAAAGGGACTTACCAAAAACACAGCATGAATTAAAGTCACGGCCTTAAACAACTCTCTGCCTCTCATCCAGTGGTTAAATCAGTAATAAGAGATCCTCATCTTTTTAAAAGTTGCTTTCAATTTTGAAATTGTTTACATTTTTATATTTTAAAAAGTATTATTATTTGCTCATGGTAAAAAATTCAAGCAAGTGCAAAGTGAAAGATCTAGTCTATCCTATGTTACTTGTAGGAAATGTTTTCTTTGCATACACAAACTTATGAATATCAGAAAAGGCACCATACTATTTTGTACCTCTCCCACTGACTAGCGTAAAATAAATAAGAAATCACAGAACAATTAGTGATTAGTGATAGATGAAATACCAGACTGTTGACGATTGGTACACTTCTGGGAAGAGACACTTTCACTTAGTCTTTAGATGCATTGAGGAGTTTGAATTCTTAATAATGCACATTACTTTTGAATTATGGAATTAAAAAGAATTAAAGGAATTAAGAATTAAGGAATGCCTTCTTGACTTTGAACAGCTATCTGCTTTCTTTATGCTGGTACTATTTTTTTTCTCGCAAAAATGAATGCCTACATGACTTTGAAATTTCATTCTTTTCAAATGTATCCCTTTTCAGATGGAAGACTAAGCTCTAAAAATAGAAAATGGTGGATATACCCTTAATACAAATCTTTGCAACACAAAACATTCAAGAAAAGACACTGGCTTCACATTCTGAAATGAGCAGTTATTTAGCTATTAAAAAAAAATAGGTCACAAGTTATTTCATTATTAAATTATTACCTAGTTCAGTATTCAATAATCAGTGACACATATTTTTACATGACTTGTCCAATTAGAATATGACCACATATTTATAGCTTTGAGTCTAGGATACACTATGTTTTTTTACAGAAACAAAACATATTATCCCCCAAATAATCATTTTATATTAACAAAAGTGAAGGTCATTTTTAAGTATAATAATTATAAATAAAATTAATTTACAATTATACAAATAACTTCTAATTTGTATATATAATAAATTATACAAATTAGAAAAACAATTTATAAATAAGATTTATAATCATAAATATATAATAATTTATACTAATTATACATAATGAAAGTGAAAGTATTTTAATAACTACATTACAAAATGAATGGAATGCATTTTATACATCTCTGTGCCATATACAATATAACAAATACGGTAGGCAAATTCCCGACTTTTTTGCTATTAAACACTGCAATGAACATTCTAATGCATGTATACATACATACACACAGTGTGTGTATTGAGAGTATTTTGAGAAATATTCAGTGTCAGCCTATGCGGACAATGCCTTATATTCATTTTCTTATTTCATTTTTACAGCAATCTTACATTATCCATACAATTTTCACTGAATAAGGGGACTCGGGCTCTCACAATTACCCAAGAGCTCACAATCACTCTCGTATAGTCCCAAGGAGTCAGAAGTTATGAACAGTTAAAATTATGATAATAATTGCCAAACTGCCTTACAAAACTTTGCACCATCTGCACTTACTCCTAAGAGCATGAGAATGCGGATGGTGCCCATCACAGTCAACAGGTTACTCTCCTGCTTTCCTATCTGTTTGGTGAGGTCATCATTTAGATTTATATCATCAGAACATCAAGTTTATGAAATGTCAAATTATGGAACTTCATTGTTACAGAAACAGAGAAGACAATTTATAGAGCAAAGCTCCTCTATTTAAATTATCTATGATTAAAAAATATATAAAATAAAATAAAATAAATTATGTATGATTATCCTTGAAGACAGATTTGAGTGAGGTGACACTTGACAACTTCTCTATGAAGCAATAGAAGAAATGTTTGAAATGGTTTAAAGTTAATTAGTCTCAATAGTGGGAAAAGACTCTTTTCCAAATGTAATTCTAAACTCAGATGATAACCCCATGAAAGCTGCTTTGAGGAAGATTTGATGTTCACCCTACACAAGGAATGATGGGTCACATGCATACCTTTTCCTCCCTTTGACTGGAGAATGGCAGGTGGTGTCAGCTGGTTTTCTGGGATGTTCTGCAGCGACTGATGAATATTTCCATCTAAATAGAGATCTGTAGCACTGTTCTAAAGAAATAATGCAAGAGGACATTAAGTGGACTTAATGCGTGATCCCTACCTGGTTAAAGTCAAAATAAGGCTACAAAGAATGCTGAGCATCTTCTAAATTCTAACAAGCACCACACTCAACTGCAGCCAGCTAACTCCCAAGACAAAAGTAGCAAATCCACTTAAGTAGAAGACTGAGGGAAAGAGGGTAATGTTTGACTTAATGAGTTCCTTATTCTCTACTTCCTATAAGGAAAAGGGGTTGTCTTTATCCCCCTAAACCCCCATAAATGCCTATGAGAAAGAAAGAGCCAAAAGAATCATTAATAGAAATTATGGTGTCAGAGCATCCCTGGTGGCGTAGCGGGTTAAGCAACACACTATGAAGCAAACCGCAGCCACTGCAGCACGAGTTCGATCCCTGCCGCTGGCCAGGGAGGGGACCGACCATATGGTGGTGGACCTCTCCTGCCTCACCCTCTGCTCCCCTCAGCAGTGTGTTTCAGTCAGTCTGCCTGTTCTGTTCCCCACTCTGTCTCTAGTGGATCCTCCACCCCCAATACCTCTGGCCTACACCCCAGTTCTTGTATGCATAAATAAATCTTTAAAAAAAAGAAAGTATGGTGCTAACAAAATGGGGAGAAGGACTTCCATTATTGCATCAGATGCTCATCTGTCGAAGAAAGGGTAAGGAAAGATGGCAGTAGTCGAGGACAGAGTCTAGCAAAAGGACAACAGGAAGCTGTCTGAGCTCCAACCAGGACAAATGGCAAGACTCTCCATGGGCTATCACTGTGGAAAGGGTTAGGCTTGGACCATTTTTCATACCTCATACAAGAAAAGTTGCCCAGGGCTTCCCTGGTGGAGCAGCGGGTTGAGCGCCCCACTGTGAAGCATCCCTGGCCACAGCAGCGCGAGTTCGGTTCCCCAGTCAGGGAGGGCCCCACATGGCGCAGCAGACCTCTCCTGCCTCGCCCACTGCTCCCCTCAGCAGTGGATCTGCCTGTTCTGCTCCCCACTCTGTCTCTGGTAACTCCTCTTACCTTCCGAGACTCTGGACTCTGGCCTGTACACAGCTTGTATGCATAAATAAATATTTTTTTAAAAAGAAGGTTGCCCAGCAGGCGAGAGATCCACAACCCTAAGAGGTTGTGTTCTGTGCTTAGGAATGGAAATTGAGCGGAAGTTGGCAGATTTAGCAAATTAAAATCAGGATTGCCTGTATTTCACCCAGCAGTTCTAAGTGGAGGTGTATGAAATAAAGCTGGAAATAATATTCCCTCTTCAAAGAACTGTCTTGAGAAGCCCAGACAACAATTTACAGAGGCAGAGAAAGGACATTTGAGATAGTACAGTCGAAGGTAGTGATTGAAAAAAAACGACATATGGGCCTTCCCTGGTGGTGGCGCAGTGGGTTAAGCAACACACTATGAGGCAAACTGCAGCCACTGCAGCACGAGTTCGATCCCTGCTGCCAGCCAGGGAGGGGACCCACATGGCTCCCGCTGCTCCCCTCAGCAGTGTGTTTCGGTCCATCTGCCTGTTCTGCCCCCTGCTCTGTCTGGTGGATTCTCTCACCTCCCCGTACCTCTGGCCTGTACCCCAGTGCTTGTATGCATAAATAAATAAATCTTTAAAAAAATTAAAAGAAAAAAACTGACATAGAACACATTCAGCTGGTTCTGAGCTCCATCGGGAAAACACAGCAGGATGCTAACAAGATGATGGCAGGTAAAGCCAGTGCAGGGGAAGATTTGGCCTTTGCCCTGTAGTTGTTAGGAGAACTGTAACTGTTCTGCACTGGATGGACTAAAAAGCAGCAATGGTGTGAGAACCCTAAAAATACCTCCTCTTTAGTCATTCAAACCAGCCTGAAGCTGGGGGACAAATGATGACAAAAGACAGTTTCCTTCTTGACAGCATTGCTGATGACCCCAACTGGTGGCTGTCTGGGAGCATTTCCCGCATCAGTACTGTCTTTAAGCTGGGCTTCAGCTAGCAGATGCCAAGTGGAGCTTGGTGTGAATAGGACGTTTGCCTGTTATTAAGGGATGATCTGGTTAAATAAACATGTCACTCACTATTACCGCTCTCCAATTATAGACGGACTCCTCTGGAGGTAACATGGAATAACAGCTGGAGTTTCCTCTGACGTGAGAACAGTGGTTGATGAAAGTCAGGTAATTTTTGTAATCTAATTTAAAAACAGAAAGAAACTAAGCAAAGCTTACATTTGTGTGTGTTTGCTTACACGAGCTTATCTGTTGCCTACAGTACCCAGTATAAACTCCATAAACAAAAATAAATAAACTCCATAAACAATCCTGACCAATATATTGTCTGCAGGATAATAAGAATACTTATTCTTCCAAGTGGAATCTCTCTTGAACAGGTGGAACATTTGTAAGATGAATTGAAAGGCCTTTTCTGAATAGCTCAAGTTATCTATTAGGTAAGTGTTGGCCAGGTAGATTTCCCAGCAGACAACTATGTCTTTGCATTCCTGGGTAGAGTGTCATTCTCTAGGTTCCCTGATTTTAAATTTATTTAGGGGCCTCCTTGGTGGTGCAGGGGGTTAAGTCTCAGCACTATGAAGCTATCACTGTAGCATGAGTTCGATCCTGGCCAGGGAGCTGACACACATGGCTCAGCAGATCTCTCCTGTCTTGCGGGCTGCTCCCCTCAGCAGTGTATTTCAGTAGATCTGCCTGTGCTGCTCTCCACTCTGCTCTGGTGAATCTTCTCACCCCCTGCACCTCTGGCCTGAACCCCAGTTCTTGTATGCATAAAGAAATAAATAATAATAAATAAATTTATTTAAGTTAGGGAACCTGGGATGCCTTTTACCATAGTTAAGATTAACCCTAAATTCTTTGGGTAAAGATCTTCTCTGTTCTGTCCATTATTCTTTCATGGATATGAGCAGGCATTTGATAACCAGAGGAAGAAGGGGGTTGATGTCTCTACCTGGGTTATAGTGAAGATCTCCACTTGAATGTTGCTTCAGCACCTCAAAAGCATCTTCAAAGTCTTGACCCAGTCTGTCTTGTTCAACACAAGCCTGTTAGAACAGTGGCAGAATTCGAGCTGTGACATTACCGAATGAACCTGATCTTCCTGATATAAAGGAGATTCTCAGCCACAGCACTGCTGGCATTTTAGGTTGGTTAAGTCGCTATGGTGACCATACTTGTGCTTAGCAAAGTTCCTGTCCTCTGCAACTGGAGCCAGTGCACTGCCACACGGGACAACCAAGTGTCTCAGGCATTGTCAAGAATACCGTGGGGAACAAAACTGACCCCAGTTGAGGCCCACAGCCATGTAATAGTCTCTAGACAACGGTATTCATTCTAAACTACAGTTGAGAATTAAACATACTTGTAAGCTTTTATAGAAGAGTTTATGATTTTAGAATTAAACATATTTGTAAACTTTTAGCAAGAAGCTATATCACAAGAGACTGATCTGAAAAATCTGATCAGGAAAAGTCATGATTGAACAGACTTTGAACTGTTCACTTAAAAATAAAACACTCCTGATTTCAGAAGCATTCCTCTGAGTAAAATTGAAACTGTTTTGCAAACCCATTTCATGCCCCTATTGATCTAATCCAAATATTTATTTCCAAAATGGAGGAGCAGAGTTTAAAATGTAAACTTACCATTCTTCATTAACAAATCGACAATTCTGAAAAAGATTAATATTTTTGAAAAAATTAAATATAATCTAAGTTGTCTCTGGATTTAAAGACCTTACTCCAAATATTTTCTATTTTATATAAACTGAAAAAAAACATCTGAATACTCTTTGATGAATACAAATTTTTGTTCTGCAAAATTTCCTACAAACTTTTCTTTTTTGTATTTCTACCATTATGAAACTTAAATGTGAATAGTTAAGTCAGGGACCCAAATGCTTAATATGGAAATAATTCTTAAGTATTTCAAGCATTTCAAAGTTATTTTAAATATTTAAAAACTCTGAAAATCAAAATCTTTATCGTAGCATAACTCAGTTTATTGAAGTGATTGAAAACCTGAGAGGTGGGCCTCCCTGGTGGCACAAGGAATTAAATTGCAGCACTATTATCCTCAGCCACTGCAGCTTGAGTTCAATCCCCAGCCAGGAAGCTAACACACATGGCGAAGCAGGCCTCTCCTGCCTTGCCCCCTGTTTTTAGTCAATCTGCGTGTTCTGCATTCCTCTCTATCTCTGATGAATCCTGTCACCCCCCACATCTCTGTACCACAGTTCTGTATACATCAATAAAACCTTAGGAAAAAAATAATAAAAGTGAGAGCTGAAGACACCCTTTTTCTCTTATGAAATGTGAATTTACATTATAAATACAACATCCCCTTCTCAGTCTAACTGAGAACTCTCTAAATCCCCAAGAGTCCTATCTACAGTTTATGCAACTACCCGCATAAATAATCTGAGTTGTTTTAAATAAACAATTATCACACAGACCCATACTAAATGTTCTATTTTTTATCTCCCTGTCCTATAGAACACATACAGACACACAAACAAAATCCACTTAACAAGAGCTTATGGTAGGCCCAACTTTGCTTTACCATTTTATTGAGCACACCAAGCAAGTTTGTTTCTACAAGTTCTTAACATTTATCTGGTGAATACATTGAGCTTACTCTGAATATTTAACACTGCATAGAAAATGGGATGATATCCTCCAATACTATTATACGCATCCTAATATCAAACATTCAAATTCTATTCTGCTTTTTGAATTCACTTTGAAGATGGTCACTATGTGAGATGATAGATGTGTTAATTTATCTGTTGTGGTTTTTGCAATAGACAAGTCAAAAATCCTTAAGGTATTTTTGTACCTAAAACTTATACAATAGTATATGCCAATTTTTATTTCAGTCAAGCTGGGGGCGGGGGGGGGGTGTGTGGAATATATAGCCTTCCGATATGGGAGATGTCGAACAATTCAGCAAAAATGTAAAAATAAAACTGTTCATAAGTTACTTTCAGATTTGACATGTATATGGTACCAAATGACTATTACAGTTTACAAAACCTTATCAATGACTTTCAATTATGCCTCAATTCGTTCAGAGAGAGAAAATGCAAGTGCATGTACTATTTCAACTATTCTCTTTGACAAAAATACCCCAAACTTATCACAACTTTTAGAAGGAGCAAACCCAAAAAATGGCTTGAGCAACCCATCAGCAAGTAGCTTGAAAACATTAAAGTATATAAATATAAAAGTAGCAAACCCATCAATAAATAGCTAAAAAACATTTTTGTTCACTTTAATTACTTACTGGTATTGTATTAGGATAAACAGATAAAAACTAATCATTAGGCCAAAGGAGAAAATTAAGAGTTATCAAATATATTTCAAAAAACATAACTGAACACTTACCAGGAAGACACTTCAATCCTTAAACAACGATGTTTCATTAATACCAGAATCGCTAAGATAGAACTGTCAAGAACTCACTGGCAGAGTTGCATTAAATAGATGTTTTTAAGGAAGTGCTACAAAAGGGGATTTTTTTTAAAAGATACAGTGCCTTCATAATTTCTATTTCATGATGGGGCCAGAAGCCACCAGGGCTATTATTTTGAAGCGGCACGGAACACTTCGTATCCTAGGGGCCAAAGCGTTAGAAAAAAAAACCAGGCAACGTCTTCACTCTGACCTCCCCTAATTGTCCTCCCAACTACTTTACTCCTTCTATGGGTCATCGAACACCTTGCTTAGAGATTTTTAAAAGACTTGGGTGCTTGCCCTCATCATTTGAGGCTCTTCGTTCCAGCTTTAGGCGTATTTCCCACCACTCATTTCTAGGAGGAGGAAATGGAATCTGCTAAGGTCTTCTTCACACCAGGCCCCATCAGAGGCTCAAAAATGGCTTAGAGAGGCTGAGACGGATAAGGATCTGGTTGGACATGCATTAAGCTCATACATTTGCAAAGCGGGTCCAGTTTTCTTATTCAATATTGAAGGTTTACTTGAACATTCTCTAGTGCATAAGACCTTTAATGGAAAGGAATGTGAATACAATCAGTGTGCAACAAAGAAAAGACAAATAGTTTCCAAATCAAGCACCCAGAGTTACCCATCCTTTCATGGGTAAATGCCCAGCCAAGTAGGATTGGCTCAAAGCCGGGCCACTGAGGCTGCCACAAGTCTAAAGCACCTTCTGGTGGGACCCATTGAAAAGGTCAGAAACAGCGAGACAAGTCTAGAAGGAAAAGAGCAATATCAAGATAAAAGCTGCCATTGTTTAACCGGCCCATGGGTCTCTCACCCACATGTTTCAACCAGTCCAAGACCAATAATAAGCAACCACAGATTCTTCACATGTCTCTCTGTCTCATGTGCCGACTGCAGGTCTTCTTGCTCTCCATCCTCCTTTCCTTCTCCAGTCTCTGCTCCAGCCTCTTCTCCTCTTCCTCATCTTCCTGGGTGGGGCAGGGAACCTGGAGCCTCCCCTTTTCTTGGGGACCTATTACACCCTTCTAGGGTGCTCCCTCCTTCTAGAAGGCTTCCATCCCAGTCCATCCATCTCTGTACTTTTATCCATTCCATCTTACCTGTCCATCAGTCTGATCTAGCATCCACATGTGCCAGGTAGAAATAACTTTCTCCTCTGAAACAGCAGACTGCATCACCCTTAGCTAACTGTAACCTTCTCAGCCTTTAACCACTGTCATATTTGGCCAGGGGGGACATCGCTTAAGCACTTTTTGTAAATCTTGTGGGTGGGGAGGGAGCTTGTCTGTTTTGCATCTTTGGAAACTGAAGTCACCTTTGATATGGGACTATTCTAGACTTACTACTTTTTCATCCTATTTGTTATGCAAATATAAACACTCAGCCCTTCTTCTGAAATGTAGATGTTACAATAAGTGTGTAAAACCTTAATTGATAATGTTGAGGAGCTTTTAAAGGGCACCACCCCTGTGTCTACACCCTTTTTGAGTCTCTTCATTTCATTTGGTTCATTCACTCAACAAATATACTTATTACCATGCACTTTCCTCGGTTGGGCACTGTCCTAGGTCCAGAAGTTATAGCCTGAGCAAGTTCTAATGAAATCATGTATAGGAAAAAAACACAAACCAACAAAAACTAGAGAAATATCAGATAATAAGTGCTGAGAAAATAATAAAAGATAGATGATGAAGAGAGAATATGAGGCGAATGGTCACAGATATTCTCTGGGGAGAGAATGTGTGAGTTGAAATCAAGAATGAGAAAGAGTGAGTGAGAAAAAGGCAGAGCTGCAAAGATACAGTCAAAAAGCCATATAAGACAATAGGTACAAAGAGCCTTAACTGGGAAAAAAAATGAATCTGATTTGTTCAAGACACAGAAAGAAGGCCACAGGAACTAGAGCAAAGTGAATTTGGAGTTCAAAGGCAAAGAGTAAAAGGAGGATCAACATGTAGAAACTTTAGAAATGAAAAAGTATGTATTATATATATATATATATATACACACACACATATATTTACATCACTGTTCATTTTTACACAGTTTGCTTTCTCCTCTCAGGTGTAGTCCCCATAAAATTACCACCACCAAGTCACCCATGAACCATCACCAGTCTCTTGTGCTCTTCCCATCTCTGTTTTAACCCCTCTTCCTCCCTCTTCCCTGCTGACTATCTCTGATTTATAGTTGCATGCTGGTTTTGTCTTTTTTTTTTTTTTCCTCCTTGAGCCCTTATTTGGTTCCCCTATAGTCCGCCTATAGGCATCTAAAAATCACTTATGGAGGTGGTAGATTCCACAGAGAGGAATCTAAACTGAGACTCAGAGACATTTCAGATTTTTCCTAAAATCCAATTACCCGTGGGGCGAAGGAGCGCTGGGCCGGGCTGGGTCCACATGCACGCAGCACCTCAAAGTCTCCCCGGTGCCACCCTGGAGCCACGTCCGTGCTCTGGGTTCCATCTGACCAGGATTTTGGTCCTGAGAGCAGTTTCCAGAGTACCCCGCAGGCAGCCTTCTTGTAGTAGTACCCGCTTGATGTGTCTCTGAAATGAATGAAAAAACAAGCGAACTTTCTAAACAACGTTTTCCCAACTGGGTGCCTGGAGAGTTTTATTCTGCAAGATGTTAATAAACGGAACCTGAAAAAGAGTGATTGGAAGCTAAGATAGCTGCTTAGAATTTCTTCAAAGAAGCCAATGAATACACAGATGCTTTTTGACACAAGCTTCTATTATAGATAAGAACATTAGAATGTAAATTGGGGGTCCTTGGGAGGGTTAAGAGGTGAAAATGCTTTCAGCAGTTTGAACCAATGACTAGTTTATCCTTTTATCCTTTTAGCCCTTAGGGCTCCTGTACAGTGACAATCTGGCACCCTGGGAAATACCATCAGCACTCATTTTCAGGTAAACCTCCAGCTAAGACCAACAGTTCCCAGTTTAGGTGCTTCTGCTATAGTGAATTTTGAAAGCCTTTTTTTTTTTTTAAGAGTTTGTTCATTTATGGGCCTCCCCTGGTGGCGCAGTGGGTTAAGCAACGCACTATGAAGCAAACTGCAGCCACTTGCAGCACGAGTTCGATCCCTGCTGCCGGCCAGGGAG
>JAGFMF010011752.1:28220638-28242087 GCA_019455555.1 Galemys pyrenaicus | reverse complement strand
TCCCTGCTCTCTGTGGTGAATCCTCTCACCCCCCACACCTCTGGCCTGTACCCCAGTGCTTGTATGCATAAATAAATAAATCTTTTAAAAAAAAAAGAAAAAAAATTTTAAAAAAAATTGGAAGAGAGAGAGCTTCAAAGAAGTTTTTACTTATTTTGTTTTTCTGTTTTTCTGTCCTTAGCAAGTCCCAATTTGACTTTAGCAGATATTCAGTATTATCTAATAAGTCCTCCGTGGGAAGAAAATGAAAATAGTCCTCTGAATTTCATTTATGTTCCTCTTAAACTTAATAAAATAAAGAAATTATACCTCCCTCCATTTTTTTACACTTAAAAAGGTGAAAATTCTCAGAAAATAAATACAATAAAATATAGAGTTGAAATTTCTTGTAACAACCTTGTTACTGATGTTGTTATCAAGTTATTGTGTTAACTGGACTCACTTTCTGAGGAGTACTCAGTTACATTATATAGCCATACATTATATAGCCTCCTATACTTCCTCAGATTTATCTTTGCTATTTCTTTTTTCAGTATAAGAAATCAAGAAAAGTGGTTAAGAGCTAAGACTTTGAAAACAGACTCCTTTGGTTGAAATCCCAGACCTATCTTTTTCCACATCCAACTTTTTCTATGCCTGATATAAATTATAATGATAATACCAGTGACATTCTTTCTTATATGGCACAGAGGGGTTAAATAACTTGTCTAAGGTCACACAGCATTACTTACCTAAGGAACAGCCTCACCTTTATGGAAATACTATACAGAGGCAAATTAGTCCTGATCCTTCCATTCAAAACCAAGAAATCAAAATTCAGTATAACCCACAGACATTGATTGAGCACCATCTATGAGTACATGCAAATGCTAACAGGACAAGTCTTCTGTCCTTTGGGTTCCTGGAGCCCTTAGGGAAGGTGAATGAGGAAACTGTCAAGGTAGCTGTGTATGAGAAATGGACATGGGAAATTCTTAGTTCTGTTTAGCTGTGGTCTGAGGACCACAATGAAATCAGGAAAAAGTCACAGAGATGGGACATTGAAAGGCAGTTCAAGGTTTTCACAGTCATCTCAAACCAATGGGCACAAATGGTTTGGGTTTTGTGCCCATTGAAACATAGTGTTTTTTTCCCTCAAGTTTTATTAATTTGTCAGTCATTTACACAGCTATATAATTTAGGGGGTACCATCTTCATTCTTCCATATGTGCACATGTTTCACTCACCCTTCTGCCTAAACTCCTTGCCAGTGTCCCATATCTTTCCTTCCACTGTCTCTTCCTTCCTGCCCCCAACCCATTCCCTCTGGTAACAGGTTTATTTTTCACAGATTCTAAGAATTCACTGTGCTGTGCTTTGTTTGTTTTCTTTGGTGATTTATAGTCCACAAATACATGGAACCAGCCGGTATCTGTCTTTCATTTCTGGCTTATTTCATTAAGTATAATCACCTCAAGATCCATTCATTTTGTACTACAAGGTACTATTCTATTTAAACAGCAGAGTTGTATCCCAGTGAGCAACAGTCACTGTTAAATTAGTTATATAAAAATAATTGTTTAAAAATCAAATATATAAAATTAACTAATTATGTAAACACTATATATGTGTGTTTGTGTGTGTATATATATACACACAAGCACACATATATAAAACAATTTGTCTCAGTCCTTCTAAAGTGAATTGGCAGATCTAGTCTGCTATGCAGGACTCTTGGTTGTCCTAGCCATACCAAGAGTCCTGTTTACATGGGACTGAAGGGGTTTCTGGGAAGTTTTACAACTGAAGAACTAAAGCAGTCCTGGATGGAAGAGCTGGTCACCAGAAGTACTTAGCATAGCTAAAACAACTAGCTAGCATTTGTTGATTACCTACAAAATGATAGGTAGATAGATACTACTTTAGGTACTTTTCATGTGTAAGCTTGTTTATCTAATCCTACCAAAACCCCACCCCTAGTGGAATATTATCTAAATATTATCTAATGCCCAGTAGTAATGAAGGGGATCAAGCACCCAGGTTCTCAAGGTCATGCGTGGAGGAAGAGATGGGACCAATCCCCAGACACTGTCCTTCTGGGAGTGACGTTCTTCATCATTGTTCTATTCTGGGCAAGCATCAAAAGTCAGCTGTGTGGTGTCTGAGGATGTTGGACACCCGAGGAATATCGAAAAGGTCAGACTTGAGAATCAAAGCATTTAAAATATCTCTAGTCAGATTGGTTTCCACCAAGGACTGCCAGACTCCCAAACCCATGCCTCTCCAGCGTAAAATTCCTTCTGCTTTGGATGATGTGAGAGCCCTAGATCCAATGGGTCCTCATTGATTCCAGGATAACTATGGGAGTCAATCTCAGCTCTGCTCAATTAATGTTCTTATCTCTTAAAGGGTAAACTTAAATTAATTGGGACTGCACTATATGCTTGGCATTATTCTAAGCACTTTGCCGTCATCAGATGATTTTTTTTGTATTTCTTGCATTAGTCAATAAAGCATACCTGCAAAAGGAGAAACATTTGAAAGTTAATCTTTTATCATCTTTCAAAAGTGACAATGATTGGGTCTTTCTGGTGGCACAGGGGTTAAAGTCTCAGCACTATCAAGCTATCACCAGCCACTGCAGCATGAGTCTGATCCCAGGCCAGGGAGCTGACCCACATGGCGCAGCAGACTTCTCCTACCTCGCCTTCTGCTCCCCTCAGCAGTGTATTTCAGCCCATCTGCCTGTTCTGCTCCCTGCTCTGTCTCTGGTGAATCTTCGCACCCCCCACATCTCTGGCCTGCACCCCAGCTCTTGTATGCATAAATAAATAAATCTTTTAAAAAGTTTAAACAAAAAGAAACAGAGAAGAATGAAGATATCTTCTTCTTTTAAAAAGAGAATTATTTTATTTATTTATACATATAAGAACTGGGGTGTAGGCCAGAGGTGCGGGGAGTGAGAGGATTTACTAGAGACAGAGTGGGGAGTAGAAGAGGCAGATCTACTAAAATACACTGCTGACAGGAGCAGTGAGCAAGACAGGAGAGGACTGCTGTGCCATGTGGTTTAGCAGTGACTGGTGATAGCTTGATAGTGTCAAGACTTTAACCCCTGCACCACCAGGGAGGCCCCCCACTTTTTCATTTTAAGTCACTGAAATTTCAAAGTCTATCATTTACTAGTGTAGATTTTTACACCTCCTTGTCCTATTTAAGGAAGCCAGATGTCCACATAATGTGTGAATGGTGACTTGACAGTTATTCAAAAGACTGAATATACTGTTGATTCTAAGTTTCCCTATAATTAACTCTGTGTTTACTGATACTCATTCAAGTGAGCACAACTCCATTCCTGATGTTCGGGCGAATGGCAAGCAAAACCGGACAAACTACCTTCATACAATTATGAAGTGACAGTATGGTGGGAAAGACCAGCATTAAACAAATAATGACAGAAGCAGTTACAAAAGCATAATTTGTGTGCTATTCTGAGAAACTGAGAGCTGACACTGTGAAGTGGGGGTCTCCCACCAGCTGGGTGATCTTGTGTAGAGTTTATTTTTCTGTAATATGAGTATATTGGGTTAGCTGATCCTGAATGTTATTTTTAGTTCTAGTATTCTGTATTTCATTGTGAATTTCTCTTCTTTCCTTATTTGTGTGAGCACTTTTCAAACCAAAAGCAAAAAAAAAAAAATAACAAAAAAACCCCAAAAAAACTAATTTAGCAGAAAATTCGACTAATGATAAGTCAGTGTGACTTCTTTTCACACCAATAATTTAAACCCAGTGTAGGCAGACCCTGACAATGTTTTTGCTGAAATTTAGGAATAATGCTTACTAATCATCTTCAGGGAACTTTGTGAACTATGAGTAAGCATTTCCATTGAGTAAGAAAGGCAGGAGACTTACATTCACATTGCCAAGTAGACCCTCTCAGGGTTAGAATTTGAAAAGTCCCTCTTGAAGAACAGGGAGCAGGGGTATCTTGTCCTCTAGCTACCTGAAATACCCAATTATTCATAACTCTTCAGAAAACCTTTGAATGTCGGTGAAAGCTGAATGGGGAATGACACCATTCTTTTTCCCCAGCACTTGTGTGCCAATGTCTTAGGTAGCTGGAAGTCACTGGAAGGTAAACAAGGGAAAGAGCTTGGGGAGATCTGGAACTTGGGGGACTTGACTAGAGAATGCAAACTTGGATTACTCGAACACGGTTATTATTCTTGGAAGGTTCTAACTGCCAGGCCCAAGAAATCACCCAAATTGAAGACTCAGGGAGCAATAACTTGATTTCACAGTGTTACAAATGGTGAACCAGTACCTGGCATGCTTAATACCATATAGGTTCACTACCTCACTCTGCATATATGAAGTGGAGTGGAGCTCTTACATGGTCTGGAAGGAGAAACATAGTGTTTGCACAAGAGAAGAACAAGGTATGTGCTTTATTTTTGCTCTGGAATGACTGGTGGTCTTTGCTATGAGTTTTATAACATGGAGACCCTAATGGATGTCAAAGAGGAGAAGGTCAGGAAATAAATAATACAAGCTTCACGTGACTTTGATTCCCACGTTGATGCCAGCGAAAAAGCCAATATATAACTGCAAAATAACTGAAAAAAAATTACATGACTAAGCAAAGCTGGTATTCAGCCAGTTCTTCTTTTTGTAAAGGACTCGAAACTTGCTAACATAATAGGAGCCTTTTCTCATGCCCAGAGCTCTGTTTTCACATCCCACATTGTGCCAGTTTGGTATTTCCTTCCGTATTGCTTAAAAGATTGTCATAGTTTGAAAAACAAAAAGAACTCATTAAAATTGTAGCCTGTTCTTTTAAAATTCAGAATTTTAAAAATTCTGGCAGGACAGGGAGCATTTAAAATATCAGAGAAATTTAAATATGATGTTTCTTTGAGACGGCAAGAAATTTTGACAAATGTTCTCTAACCAAGAGAGGAAATGTTATGTTTGTGTTAAAAATTAGTGCAATTTTTTATTTATTTAAACAAAGTAGTTCATTTTATTTCATATTGAGCTGTCTGAAAGCATTATGTCCATATATAGCGAGTCAGGAATTCTAAGAAAAAATTCCCTATAACAAAATACACATCTAACATAATGGGAACGACCTAGTAATTCTCAAAAAAGTTTTTTTTAATTAGTGGAACTAATTTCTTTAATAGACTGCCACAAGGACTGACAATAAATCAAACACATGAAAGCTTCCCTGGTAGGAGAAGGAACTGAGGACCCCAAACCAATCTCAATCCAGTATTCCTTTCTAATAAGCTTTCTTTGCCTTCACCAGTTTATTACCAGAGCACAGGATCTTATACATAGCAGGCACTCAACACATATTTGTTGAAGGAATGTATTGTGTTGTCCCAATCAATATCAAAGAGAGATCATCACATATAATACATTTTAGAAAATTTAGGAAAAATAGGTAGAGAAGGTAGTTGTAGAAACTTATTTAGTATATTATTTTTAGTAGTAGTAATTGAGCAGGAAAGAGTTGACCTTATAACTTAGCATTTTAGTACCTGGCAAAACAATGTAAATACATTTTCATTTAAGTATATTTTGAGGGCCTCCCTGGTGGCGCAGTGGATTAAGCAAGGCACTATGAAGCAAACAGCAGCCACTGTAGCATGAGTTCGATTCCTGCCCCCGGCCAGGGGTATGACCCACATGGCTGTGGCAGACTTCTCTGGCTGTACCCACTGCTCCCTTCAGCAGTGTGCTTCAGTTGATCTGCCTTTTCTGTTCCCTGCTCTGTCTCTGGTGAATCCTCTCACCTCCTGTGACTCTGACCTGTACCCAGCTGTTGTATACATAAATAAATAAAATTTTTTAAAAAAAGTATATTTTGAGTTCAACAGTATGTCAGGCTGAAGTGAACTGAAAAGATCAAGTAGCTGCTGTCTACTCAGCCTGGCAGTAGCTCCTGCCCATCTTTGTGAGGCTAGCTCCTTCATTTTTCATCTTTCAGCTTCAACTGAAATCTCTTTCTTCCAGGCTGTCCCTGAGCTCCCTCAAATAGCACATTTTCAGGTTGTATTTATACTCATTTATACACAATGGAGTACTACTTAGCAATCAAAAATGAAAAACCAAGAAGCTGACTCTGGGTGTGGAAATGAGGAGAAAGACTTCATTCTGTAGCTGTTTGCACAGTTTGAATTTCATTTAATTTATATACATATATATGTCCATATATATAATGTGTATATATATTTTTTAAAGGATTTTTTATTTATGCATACAAAAGCAGGAGTACAGGCCAGAGGTCCGGGAGGTGAGAGGATTCACCAGAGACAGTGTGGGGAGCAAAACAGGCAGATTGACTGAAACACACTGCTGAGGGGAGCAGCGGGCGATGCAGGAGAGGTCTGCTGCACCATGTGGGTCCCCTCCCTGGCTGGGGATTGAATCCACGCTGCTGTGCCGCAGATGCTTCACAGTGCGGTGCTCAACCCACTGTGCCACCAGGGAGGCCTTAATGTATATATCTTTTAAAAAACTATTCATAGCAAAAAAAAAAAAGGAAATTGAAAATGTCTGCTTAGTTTGAATTTTCTCTCACTAACAATTACTATTTCAAGTAAAAGGAAAGAGAACACACCATATAGAAAATCATATATAAATAGGGGCCTCCCTGGTGCTACAGGGGTTAAATACACAGGCCTTTCAAGAGATCACCAGCCACTGCAATATGAGTTTGATCCCCACCAAAGGAGATAGCCCACATGACGCAGCAGATCTCTCCTATATGGTCCACTGCTCCCCTCAGCAGTGTATTTCAGTAGATTCACCTGTTCTGCTCCCCACTCTGTCTCTGGTGAATCCTCTCCGTGCCCCCTCCCCACACCTCTGGCCTACACCCTGGTTCTTGTATGCATAAATAAACAAATCTTTTAAAAAAAAGAGAGAGAGAAAATAATATGCAAATATTTTCAGTCTTCATATGTATGCATATAAATGTATACATATGTGTATGTATGAAATTTTGTATTTTTTTTAAAAGATTTTATTTATTTATGCATACAAGCACTGGGGTACAGGCCAGAGGTGTGGGGGGGGGTGAGAGGATTCACCACAGAGAGTGGGGAGCAGAACAGGCAGATCAACGGAAGTACACTGCTGAGGGGAGCAGCGGGCACAGCAGGAGAGGTCTGCCGCACCATGTGCACCCTGGCCGGCAGCAGGGATCGAACTCGTGCTGCAGTGGTTGTGGTCTGCTTCATAGTGCGTTGCTTAACCCACTGCGCCACCAGGGAGGCCCGAAATTTTGTATTTTGGATAGGTCCATTTCTTTCTCAGAAGCAGAACACAGCAATAGAGCTTTAGAGGTCAAGTTGTGATGTCAAACAGTTTAGGACCCAATCTTAGCTCTGCTATTTAGCTACACACCTTGGATAAATTATCAACCTATCTAAGCTTTAATTTCATTGTCTTTAAAATGTGGGAGGAACATAGAATTTAATTTAAGGTGTTATTTATGAAAATTGAATGAAATAAAGCAGTTAATAGTGATTTTATGTCACTGACTGACCCAAATAAAGCACTTAGAAATGTATATGATCAGAATGAAAAGCATATCCAGTGAGGATTTATAAAGTTCACATTGAAAAATGTGACTATCGGGGCCTCCCTGGTGGTGCAATGGGTTAAGCAATGCTCTATGAAGCAAACTGCAGCCACTGCAGCTTGAGTTTGATCCCTGCCCCAGGCTAGGGAGGTGACCCACATGGTGTAGCAGACCACCCTGCCTCACCTGCTGCTCCCCTCAGTAGAGTATTTTAGTCTATCTGCCTGTTCTGTTCCCCTGCTCTGTCTCTGGTGAATCCTCTCACCACCCTCCTGCCCTGCACCTCTGGCCTATACCCCAGTGCTCATATAAATAAATAAATAAATCTTAAAAAAAATAAGAAAAAGAAAAATGTGCTTACCCAGTAACCAACTATATTTATAGACATTCTATTTGTGTGATTAACAATCAAGTAACATCTAGGCCCTGGGTAAAGTTTTGAGTATCACAAGATGGCAGACCATGGAGAGTTGAGTGTAGTGTGGATAAAAGAAATCCTAAAAAAATGTCTACTATTGGGCCTCCCTGGTGGCGCAGCAGGTTGAACACCACACTGTGAAGCATCTGCGGTACAGCAGCGCGAGTTCGATCCCCGGTCAGGAAGGGGGCCCACAAGGAGCAGCAGACCTCTTCTGCCTCGCCCTGCTGCTCCCCTCAGCAGTGTATTTCAGTCCATCTGCTCCCCACTCTGTCTCTGGTGAATCCTCTCATCCCCTTCCCCGCCACTCCCCTCCCCCCACACCTCTGGCCTGTACCCCAGCTCTTGTATGCATAAATAAATAAAAATCTTAAAAAAAAAATCTACTAGGAATACGATTCATTATACTGTTTATCTGCTAGGAGATAACACAGGGCTTTTACTAGGTGTACTCATTTAGCTCATATTACTCAGAATCTTTGCATAATAATGGTTAAAATGCTTTACAAAGGGTCAGACAAAGACAAACTTTAAAACCAACCATTGAAGACTGACCACAGAATTGAGAAATCCAGAGGATATTTTGTAGAGGAAGGGAGGGGAGGGCTCAGAACAGGGGTGGAGAAGTGGACGATGGTAGAGGACTGTGGGTACTCTGCTGGTGGGTGCACTGTAGTGACTGCACCTGAAGAGGGGGAGTCTGTATTTTCGAAACACTAACAAAGACTGTAAATCAGTGCTTCTTCAAAAAAATTTAATTAAAATGCTTTACATTGTAGAGCTGGTGCTCTACAGTTTACCATAAGTTTTTACAGTTTAATTACTTACAAACATCTATCTGGTTATGAATCAGATAATATATAATTCTTTTTTCTTGTCAAAATTATAAGCTAATATTTGTGTTAAAGTTATCTTAACAAATAAACATTGCACTTTGGTAAGAAAAAAACAGTTTAATAGAAATGCAAAATGAGGTGTTCTGAAATCTTTCTTTTTTTCCCACGACAGTGAGTTAGGCAATATTTAAAGAACTTCCGTATTTTAACTTTATATTTTAAAACAACTTCTCTATATCAATAATAAAGAATCTTTGTTTTTTACCAGCAAGGAGTTCACCTCATTATTTGATATGCACATGGAATTTGGTATAAGGCAGGTTGTTCAATCAGGCTGTTAAAACCATGATAGCATACCCATCCATATTCTATAGAACTAATTATTTATTCTGTAAAATGCCAAGTTCTCATGCATAATGTATTGTGTGAATTTGATTTTGGGAATGGGACAGAAACAGTGGTAGCAAATTTTATTATTTCAGTAAGAGAAATTTGAATTTTAGTATAAACTCATTTTAGATATTTGAATATCATTAACTTTTGTATAGATCAGACTGTTTTGTTTGGACTGTCTCATTTGAATAGGTTGGGGAAATTCCACATTGTCTCGTTCCTCCATGTTCTAGAAAATTACAATGTAGAACGATACTTTTTTTAAGTTTGTTTGGAATTGTAATGTTGAAGAGAGTCATCTATTTATTTACTAAACAGCAATTTGTTATCCTCACTTATTCGGTGTGAGGAATTGTGATAAGCCTCACAAGTATATACATACAAGAAATGTATAACTGGAAACTTGCATATGAACAATGATAGCTTTTTGTAGCTAATGGGTCAAACTTCAACAAATACTTTACAACAAATACCTACAACAAATACTTTATTTTTATTTAAAGACTTATTTTATTTATTTATGCATACAAGAACTGAGGTGTAGGTCAGAGGTGTGGGGATGAGAGGATTCACTAGAGAACTAAAATTGACAGTCCTAGAAACAATTACTGCCACCCTCCTTTTCCCCAGTTCTACAATGTATGCCTGAAGTGGAGAAAGGTAGTAAGTTGGATCTGACTGTGGAAGCATTGGAATATGAAGTTAATAAGCCCAGACCTCACTCATTCATGAATTCAACATTTTAAAAAAATATTTATTTATTTACTTATGCATACAAGAGCTGGGGTACAGGCCAGAGGTGTGTTGGGGGTGGTGGTGGTGGTGAGAGGAGTCACAGAGACAGAGTAAGGCAGAACAGGCAGAACAGGCAGATTTGTTACCGGGCATCCCTAATATAAAATGGGTTTGCCTGACTGGGTTCTCACCTGCCAGCTCAAAAGGCACTTATAATGCCCCAACTGCAGGCACACACAACAAAGGTTGATTAAGGGTTTTATTTACAAGAGAAGGGAAAATAGCATAATGAATAACAAAAGGCGAAGAGAGGGATACAGATCCGTAAATGTCTTACCAGTTCCTCCGAGCTGGAACCCAAGGGCACGCTGAGAGCTGGCTCCCAAGGAAAAGAGAGACCCCCAAGGCCCACATGTCTGCTTTTATACTTAGCCTGACTGCTTAACTTTACCCTCAGGTCCCAGTGATCTGCTCTTTGATAATGACTTTATAGGATTTGTAGTTTTTGGATCTTGTAGGTCTGGAGTGGGGGCTCTAAGTTCATAACCTATTTACGTGATCCATTCAGGAGGGTCTTTCCCCCCTAACAGATTGACTGAAATACACTGCTGAGGGCAAGACAGAAGAGATCTGCCATGCCATGTGGGTCAGCTTCTATCCCTAGCTAAGGATAGAACTTATGCTGCAGTGGCTGCGGATTGCTTCACAGTGCTGCGACTTAACCCCTTATACCACCAGGGAGGCCCCGAATTCAACATTTTTTAATTCTGAGCAATCAATAAGATTGATTATGCAGCTCTCTGTTGACTATTGGCAATTGGTTTACATTTTGTTTGTTGTTAAATAAAGCTCCAAAACTTTTGCTTTCTTGGCTTCAAGTAACACAAGCTGGTTGAGTGATTTCAATAACAGTCGTTATGGTCACTAATGCCATTTTCTTTCTTTTTTTTAAAAGATTTATTTTTATTTATTTATGCATATAACAACTGGTGTGTAGGCTAGAGGTGTGTGTGTGTTTTGGGGGGTGGGTGAGAGGATTCACCAGAGACAGAGTGGGGAGCAGAACAGGCAGATCTACTGAAATACACTGCTGAGGGGAGCAGTAGGGGAGACAGGAGAGGTCTGCTGTACTATGTGGGTCAGCTTGCTAGTCAGAGATTGAGCTCAAGCTGATGTGCCTGGTGATAGCTTGATAGTACTATAACCCCTTTGCCAGCAGGGAGGCCCAATGCCATTTTATTTCCTTGTCCTATTAGTGCAAAGTGACAGCCAAAAAAAATGCCAATAACCAAGCTGGTTTTCATACAACTCCCATTTTCAGAGTTGTTGGTGTACATTTTGTGTCTGTATTCATTCTTTTACTTTTTAATTAAAAATATTTCCCTAAATATAGTGCAGAAAAAACTAAGAGTGAGAGAGAGCATATTTATGTAGCATAACTGCAATCCTTCATAACAAGGCTCATCTGCTTTTAGGGGCAACTAAATTATCCAGGATTATGATATATTGAGTGTTTATTGCTCATTTCTTGAACTTCAGTCTCTCTATTATAACTGGCCTTGGGAGACAGGGGTACAGGAAGGAGTCTGACAGCAATCTAGAGCAAAGGTGCTGGTTCTTTAGCTATGGCCAGGCTGGGAACTGACCTCAGAGCATTTTGACAAACATACTGTCCTGTTTCTGAAACTCCCTGTCAGGTGTCTACTCTAGAAATAGTAATGCGGGCTGGATAGTAATTAACGGGGTTGAAGGTTCTAAATAATAGCTTTGTAGCCACTGGGAAATCTCACACAGTGGGCATGACTCCAAATATGAGGTCATCTGTGACCTTCAGACTCAGGTGTCTAAGCTTGAGCTAGAACTGGGCCCATACAGGCCTGCAGGTAAGTGGTTTCCCAGAGACATTTTGTCCAACAGTAAGCCCTGAAATTCCTTATACTTGTACTTGCTGTACTGCTGCCCTTTCTAACAATAGCATAAATATTTATCCATATTCCTCACTAAACTCTGGGCTCTTCAAGAGTTAAATGGTAGAATTTTCATGTTTGATTTCCCGAAGCTCATAAATCTACCAATCAATTACCCAGTTAATTTTAGGTTAAAAAGAACACTGTACACTATAACCTCCAATTAAACCAAAGTCAAGATGCTAATGGGGTCTTAGGGATTCCTCCAGGGCAGATTAAAAGTGCTATCTTCCTTTCTTTTACCTTATTCTCTGGGGTCATTCACAGATGCATCAGGAATGCTCGTCCCACCCTTACTATAAAATAAAGGCTCTGATGTGGGTCCCTGGAAGAGGCTTAGTGAAATTTTTCCCACCCATGTCCAGGTGGCATGAATGCCCTCCAAGCCTAGATAGAGGCACTGCTTGCAATTTATTGCATCATGCTTATTCAGCAAAGAAGAAAGTTGCTTCTATAGTTCACATGGAAATACGAGGGATTCAGAATAGTCAAGACAATCTTGAAAAACAAGAACAAATTTGGAGAGCTCACACTTCCTGATTTTAAAACTTACTTACAAAGGTCAAGATAATGTGACACTGGCATGAGAATAGACATATACATTTGTAGACTAGAACTGAGAGTCCAGAAATAAATCTGTATATATAAGACCAACTGACCTCTGACAAGAGTAACAGAACTATTCGATGGAGAAAAAACTTTCAACAAGTGATGCTTTGTGCAAAAAAATGAATTTGAACTCATACTTCATACCATCTACAAAAACCAATCAAAAATGAAGCAAAGACCTAAATGTAAAAGCTAAAACTATACAACTCCTAAAACAAAATATAGGTGTAAATTTTCACAAGTTTGGATTAGGTAGGTATAGACTATAAACATAAAAACAAAAGCTACAGCAGAAAAAAATAGATAAATTAATCGAAATTTAAATGTTCATGTATGAAAAAGATATCAATAATGTGAAAAGACAACTCACAGAATTAGAGAATGTATTATAAATCATATATCTGGGATATATTTCATAGGTTTCTACTTCATGGAATAAAAATCTGAGCAAAAGAACGTAACTTCTACTAGATAGCTAAGCAAATGTAAATGTTATAACATCAGAGATTAGAGCAAATTTTTAAGGCCTCATTATTAGGTTGAAAATCAAATATGGTTAATTAGGAAAATCAGATTAGGTTGAAAATATGTATAGATCATAACTCAGTTCAGAGGCACCATAATCAAGTGACTCCAGACCTGGATGTCAAATGATCAGAACTGCTATCCTGGCCATGTCACTTGGATTGTTTCTATCTCAATGAGGTAGTTGAAACTAAGGTTCCAGCTAGTTTTAAAATTCTGATCTTGGGTCTCTTTGGTGGCACAGGGGTTAGGTTGCAGCACTATGAAGCTATGCACAGCCAATGCAGCACAAGTTCAATCCCTGGCCAGGGGCCAGGGAGCTGACCCACATGGCATGGTGGACCTCTCCTGTCCCACCTGCTGCTTTCCTCAGCAGTGTACTTCAGTAGATCTGCATGTTCTGCTGTCCACTCTGTCTCTGGTGAATCCTCTCACACACACTCCCACCTCTGGCCTGCACCCCAGTTCTTGTATGCATAAATAAATAAATGTTAAAAAAAAGAAAAATTCTGAACTTACTTGAATTTATTGTGTCTTTATAGTTGAAACTGCTTTACTTGCTTGAAATGCATTCTAAACTGTATGCACATTCTAAATTGTAGTAAACTGTTACCATCATAAATTATTGGGCCGTATAATTTGAAAAGGATTAAGCTGAATTTTTCATAAACTGAGCCAATTGAGCTTCTTCTATGAATTAGTCTGAAGAGATATCACCACCTGGTGGCTTTTCAAAAAACTACAACTTCTTGAGGTTACTTTGCCCTCGCCTGTCATATTAGGACAGGTGGTTTAGATATAACTATTTTAGTATACAATTTTAATAATAACCCACAAGATATGGTTAATAGTTACATAATTATCCTCAAAAACTTCTTATAACTCAACAAATTCTCTCAAATGTCTTTTTAGTGCTCAAGAGCAAGAACAAAATAGTGAACAAAATAAGCAAAATGTATTTCCATTCATAGATGTTACATTTGGTGACAGGAAGTAGACAATGAACAATAGGCATTTTAAGTAAGTGAATTATGTTAAAAATTATGTTTATGTGTACATTTAAAAATCAGAATAAGGGGCCTCCCTGGTGGCACAGCGGGTTAAGCAACGCACTATGAAGCAAACCGCAGCCACTGCAGCACAAGTTCGATCCCTTCCACTGGCCAGGAGTGTGACCCACATGGCGTGGCAGACTTCTGACCCACATGGCATAGCAGACTTCTCCTGTCTCCCCCACTGCTGCCTTCAGCAGTGTGTTTCAGTCCGTCTGCCTGTTCTGCTCCCCATTCTGTCTCTGGTGAATCCTCTCACCTCCTGAGACTCTGGCCTGTACCCCAGCTCTTGTATGCATAAATAAATAAATCTTTTAAAAAAAATCAGAATAAGAAGGATGTGGGACGGTGTTAATTTTAAATAGGATGGTACTTAAGCAAAGACATGAAAGAGGTGAGGTAAAATTCTCATATTTGTTTGAGGAAATAATTCCATAGATTTACAATCTAAATATTTAATTCTGGCTTGATGCTATAATTCTGCCTCTTCAAGTATTTCTTTTTAGTAAGCAGGAAATATAACACCAAATCAGTATTCATGGAATGACTACATTTTTAAAAAAAGATTTATTTATGCATACAAGAACTGGGGGACAGGCCAGAGGTGCGGGAGGTGAGAGGATTCATGAGAGACAGAGTGGGGAACAGAACAGGCATATCAGCTGAAACACACTGCTGAGGGGAGCAGCGGGTGAGGCAGGAGAGGTCTGATGTGCCATGTGGGTCCTCTCTCTGGCGGGTGATCGAACTCGTGCTGCAGTGACTGCAGGTGCTTCATAGTGCAGTGCTTAACCCCTTGTGCCACCAGGAAGGGCCCCGGAATGACTACATTTTGAAAAACTTATGTTGGCCTTGAGACGATGTATCCTACTTAGAGTAATGACTTTTTAGTTAGTATCAGAAAAGATACAGAAATGGTCCTCTAGCCTTGTCACTTTAATATGACCATTATAGTATGCAAATTGAAATTTCCTATGACAGTAGTAACTGCTCTAGTCTTAGGATTGCCAAAGGGCTTGGTGAAGATATTATCACTAATAAAGATTAGCTAAGTTTCTCTAGACTATCTAAGGCTTTATTTATAAACCTATAAATACTTTTTTTTTGTTTTTTTTTTGTTTTTTTAAAGATTTATTTATTTATACATACAAGAGCTGGGGTACAGGCCAGAGTCCAGGGCAGTGAGAAGATTCACCAGAGACAGAGCAGGGAACAGAACAGGCAGACAGACTGAAACACAATGCTGAGGGGAGCAGCAGGTGAATCAGGAGAGGTCTGCTACACCATGTGGGTCTCCTCCCTGGCCGGAGGTAGGGATCGAACTTGTGCTGCAGAGGCTGTAGTTTGCTTCATAGTGCGTTGCTTAACCCACTGCGCCACCAGGGAGGCCCTAAATACTTTTTTTTTTAAAATAACTTTTTTTTTTAGAGATTTATTTATTTATGCATACAAGCACTGGGGT
Organism: Galemys pyrenaicus; assembly: GCA_019455555.1. NCBI lineage: Eukaryota > Metazoa > Chordata > Mammalia > Eulipotyphla > Talpidae > Galemys > Galemys pyrenaicus. The sequence goes on along the minus strand of JAGFMF010011752.1, from coordinate 28,226,514 downwards.
ACAGGCACCACAGAGAGTGGGGAGCAGAACAGGCAGATCAACAGAAGTACACTGCTGAGGGGAGCAGCAGTCACAGCAGGAGAGGTCTGCTGCACCATGTGGGTCCCCTCCCTGGCTGGCAGCAGGGATGAACTCGTGCTGCAGTGGCTGCGGTTTGCTTCATAGTGTGTTGTTTAACCCACTGCGCCACCAGGGAGGCCCCTATAAATACTTTTTGAAGCCATTTAAGTTTTTTATTTTAATAGCTTTGAGTTGAGAAGTCCTTCTAAAAGTTAGAAAGGAATAGTATAAGGCCTTGAACATAGTTAGTGGACAGCAGAAAGTTATTTTATCTTAAAGACACTTTAGAAAATTTTCAAAAAATAACACCTTATCTTAAAACTTGGAAATATTTTTTTTCTTTTAAAGGTTTCTGTAAATGGAGAAGTTTTTGTTTTGTTCATGATACACCAAGGAATTAGACCAGATATTCATTAATAAAGAGGAGAATAGAGTGGATAAATTTTGGAAAATAAAGTTTTTGATCAAATTGCTTAAGTTTTGGTTCAGTCTTTATCATCCTCCTGTTTCCATAGTGAGTTGTGATTGAATACCTAATACACATTATAAAGGCTGAGATACCCTCTAATTGTATTTTCCATACTTTTAAATTTGTATGTAGTGTGAAAGGAATGTGCAGGTTGACTGAACCGATTCCATCTTTTGCTTGAGATTCCATCTTTCTGAATTTTTAACTTAAAAAAATCAACAACAAAATTATTCAATGACTGACAAGAATCAGTTTTCACAGACAATACCTTCACCAAGAACTATATGGAAATTAAAAAAAAATTTTCTTCTCTCCAAAGTTGACAGTGGTCATTTTGACTAAATGTCAATGAATTGTAAGATATGTGATCTATAATCAATCCTAGTTCTTTGTATAGTCTATCCTTCTTTGCCTTTACTTTTTCCTTTAAAATCCCGTTAAGGGCCTCCCTGGTGGCGCAGTGGGTTAAGCAACGCACTGTGAAGCAGGTGGCAGCCACTGCAGCACAGTCCAATCCCTGCTGCTGGCCAGGGAGGGGAGCCACGTGGTGCAGCAGACCTCTCCTGCTGTGCCTGCTGCTCCCCTCAGCAGTGTATTTCCATTGATCTGCCTGTTCTGCTCCCCACTCTGTCTCTGGTGAATCCTCTCACCCCCACACCTCTGACCTGTACCCTAGTGCATTGTATGCATAAATACATAAATCTTTTAAAAAATAAAATTAAAATCCTGTTAAACAAAGCTCCCAGTGGAACACAATTTAGGCTAACTCCCGAGTTTGTAATCTGCTTTGTAATCTGCAAATCTAAGGACCCCAAATAAGTGGCATTGTTTTATTTCAGTCCTGTTTTTGTCAGGCAGTATTTCTGGTGTCCAAAGTGGGAACGGAAGAAACACGCAGTCGTGACTCTGATGCTGCTGTTGGAACCCAGCTTGGGGACCTGCAAGAGCCTATTCTGCAATTATGTCTCCCAGTCGACCTCAGATTCTTGTGTTTAAGAGGACCTCAGTCCTCTTAGTTTTGAATTTCCCTCTTTCACTGAGGTTTTGGTCTTTCTGGTGTTGGTTTCTGTTTCTTTGCATTTGCAGAGGGCTAAAATCATGTCAGATTTCTGTTTAGGTTTACAGAGGATAAGTTCTCTGTCTAGCTATGATTATCATGTCCTTTTGTGAAATTTATATTTATGACCATGGACCAAAAAGACTCTTGGCAAAGGGGCCTTATCTTTTGAGAACTTTTTTTTTTTTTTAATATGCGGCCTCTACATTTCACTCTATCTTCTTTACGGTTGGGATGTTGTGGGTTGGCAGCTTCTTCTTGTAACAATCATCCTGAATTGGGTACTTTCTCTCATGGACTCCAAAAAACCATAAAAAATTATGATTTGCATGTACTCCTTATATGTAATACAATAATAGTAACACAGGTTCTGGATATGCCTTTACCAGAGTTTTAGAACACCTTAAAAAAAACCCTACCACCTAGGAGAATCCCTTTTCCCATCCTCCAGGTGTCGCTTCCAATCTCCCATTTCACTGTCACGACCTACATTATTCCTAACCGACACTCATCAAGGGAACAGGTATTCAGTCCCCAAGATCTGCACCAGACCATCCACGCTGAGCCTTTCCGGGACAGGGGCTCAGAGTTTGCAGGAAGGAAGGGGGAGGGGCCTAACAGTGGCACCGCAGGAACGGCGACGTCAAAATCTCGTTAGCGGCCCCGGGTGTAGGCTGCTCTGCTTTGGTGGCGCCGGGCTCTGCCTATTATTATTACGTAGCCCTATTTCTTTATTGAAGAAAGCACTCTGGGATAGGTGGGTCGCCTCCGCAGGGCGCTTCAGGACCTGCACCTGCGAAGCCACAGCCGGCGCCCTCGACCTATAGCGGCGTCTGATCAAGACCCGTCTCACATTCTTGGTGAGCGGATTCGCCAATTTTTGTTGTCAGGATTTAAATGAAAATTCTAATTTTTCCAGTTTTGGAAGCACTTTATATTTAGGAAGACAAAAGCGGGAGAGACTCTGTGTGTTTGAATTATTTTTTTTCTCTTCTGGTTTCAACAGTATCTACACCCGGCGCGTCAAAGAACTTGCGTCGAAAGTGACGACGCGGACGCTCAGACGCCACACCCAGCGCGCAGTCGCCGCGGAGCTCACTCCCGCCCCCGCCGGGAGTCCGACGTGGAAGTTGCTGGCTGACCCGGCTTCCAGGGAAACCGCCCCGGACCTGGAGCCCGAGCCCGAGCCGGAGGCCAAGACTAGCGGAGGTGGCGGCGCCAAGGCTCGAAAAGAAGTTGCTGCCAAGTCCGGGGCGTGTCTCTGACGATCGACGAGGGCAGACATCATGGGTGAGGGGTCCGCGACGGGCTCGCGGGCACGCTCGGGTGGGTTGCGGCGGGAGGCTGGGGTCTGAAGGAGGAGCGGGGCGGCCCTGCAAGGCCAGGAGTGACCGGCTTCCAGGCGGCGGGCCGCCGAGGACTTAACCCGCATTGGATCGTCGCCTGCGGGGGTGCACTCCGCTTGGCGCGTTCGCCCCCCTCCTTCCACCCTGCCCCGCTTCCTCTCCTTCTGGGCGGTGTGGGCTGGGGGGCATAGCAGGTCCTCAGAGCGCGGGGGCCTGGGAGCCCGGCTCGGAGCTCTTTCCTTTGATCGTGAACTTTTCCCTCACTTCCCACCGCCCCAGCTTGACTTGTTGGGCAGGGTTGGTCTGGTGAAGCAGAGCAACGTGTCGGTGGCAGGATCGCTGAGGGTTCCTGGGTGAAAGATGAGAGCTGACTCTAGTGGCAGCTTGAGTCTTCCTGGTCGCCGGGACTGCGTCAGTTTAAAAGAATCCAAAGGGAGATGTTGCTCTTGGTGGTGTTTTGGTAGCCAACTTGGCATTTGTCTGCTTAGCTGGAGCTTTTCTCATGCAGGTAATGGTAAGATGGAGAAGGAAGTGGGGAGGGTATTACTGGTTAGTGAATGAAATTTAAACTCAGTGTTTGGAGGGCTGATCAGGGAGCTAGCTTGTCATCACCAGGGTCCCTAACCTTCTTCCCGCTAGAGCCCAAGGAAGGGTACAGGTTCTTTAAGTCGAAATGAAGGTTCAGATTCTTTGCCTTATTCAAATTTCTTCAAGGCTTTTGGAGCGTTACTTCCGGCTCTCAAACATCACTTGCACTTTCCTGTCTTTTTCCACACTCCCTTCAGTTTTGTTCCTCTTCTTACTTGTAAAAAGGTAGGAGGGACTTTGGCAGGTCTCACCCCTTCTGTTACACTTTCCCAAGGTTTTCTAGCCCTCGGTGTCTTCATTTTTCCGGACTTGTGCTCTTAACTGTGCCACTGCTTTGTCAAATAACTATTGCGTCGGGCGGCACTAAGGCTGTCAACTTTTTTATATTGTTAGTGTAACTTTCTTTTACTCTTCTCTAATGACTTCTGGCGGGAAAGGGTGAACGTGCGTTTTTGATATTGAAGAAAAATGTATTCAAAAAATTTGTTGTCAGAAGAATTATACTCTAAATTACCATCTCCTTACTCTTAGGGTTCTCTCTCTTTTTAACATCCAAATGAAACCAACACCTTTAATCTGTTGTTACCTGAGGTGTTTGTCTCAGAACCCTGCTGAAGCAAAGGATAATTTTTATTTTTTTTTAAAAAAGATTTATTTATTTATGCATGGAAGATCTGGACTATAGGCTAGAGGTGCGGGGATGGGGGTGGGGCTGTAAGAGGATTCACCAGAGACAGTGGGGAGCAGAACAGGCAAATCTACTAAAATACACTGGCAGGGGTTTGTTCAAACTGGTGCAGCAGCAGCTGTGGATAGCTTTATGGTGGTGCAACGTAAACCCCTGCGCCACCAGGGAGGGCCCGTAACCTTATTTTTTTTTAAGATTTAAAAAAAAAAATTTTTTTTATGCATAGGAGAGCAGGGGTACAGGCCAGAGGCGTGGGAGGTGAGAGGATTCACCAGAGACAGAGTGGGGAGCAGAAGAGGCAAATCTACTGAAATACACTGCGGAGGGGAGTAGTGGGCAAGGCAGAAGAGGTCTGCTGTGGCATGTGGGTCCCCTCCCTGGCCGGGGATCGAACTCGTGTTCGCTCAACCCCCTGCGCCACCAGGGAGGCCCCCATAGCCTTATTTTTTAATTTAAGTTTGTATCTCCTGTGTATTGCTTTATAACATTGCTATATTACCTTTTTAAAGGAATTTTCCATCAAAATTTGTTTTACTGAGACATCTGTGTCTCAGTTTCTCGTGTCAGTTGTATTGCTTAACAGAGAAGTCTGAGTGATTGAAGGTAGTTGTGATGGTGTTGCTGCTGAACAACCATAATAATTACATTTCACATTCAGGGACCTCACTGCTCTCACTGTCATGCTAATTTGCCCTCTGGCTTTTAGGGGTCCCGTGGAGATCGTGCCAAGTTAGCCACATGCTCTTGATTAGAAGGTGAGCTCCATGAGGGCAGTGGTTGTGTTTCTCTTATTCTTGAGTGGATCTCTTGTGTCTGCTGACACATTATCTAGGACATGGTAACAATAACTACTTGTTCGCTGTTGAATAGTATATTTCACTGGAAGCAAAAATGTGTACCTTGCATTGAGGAAAATATTAAAATATTAATTTGTACAGCTTTTACAGGACAAGATTAAATGTTTTGTGTGGACCTTGTGGACAAATTGATAGTGAATATGTTTTTGCTTTTATTATTTTTTTTTAGGTGGTTTTTTCTCAAGTATTTTTTCCAGTCTGTTTGGAACCCGGGAAATGAGGATTTTAATTTTGGGATTAGATGGAGCAGGAAAAACTACAATTTTGTACAGATTACAAGTTGGCGAAGTCGTTACCACTATTCCTAGTAAGTTGATATGATAAACTAATTTTGAAGGGTTTTTGCTTTTCATCTAACATAATTTCTTAGTAAATAATTCACACAGTGCAGCAATTGATAAGGTTTGTAAACTAATATTGATGACTTTTGTAAACTGAGGCAATTTGATATAATTTATGGACCACTGTTAGGGCAAAGTTTTGCTGTTCAGAGATGTTTAAAATTTGGTTTGAGTTAAGCCATTTAATCTCATTGAGAGCAAGTATCTTTATTGATAAAATGAAGAAAATAAAACAGCTACTGACTTTGAGGGGGCGATAAATGAAGTAAGAAAATACTTTGTAAATCCATGTAAAGAATTATAGATGCTAAGTGATATATTTCAATACGAAACTTTTTTGCAGTAGTATTTGTTATTATTTTAAGATTAGTTTCTCTTTTTTTTTTTTTAAAGATTTATTTATTTATGCATACAAGCACTGGGGTACAGGCCAGAGGTGTGGGGGGTGAGAGGATTCACCACAGAGAGCG
>JAGFMF010011752.1:28195775-28214962 GCA_019455555.1 Galemys pyrenaicus | reverse complement strand
TATGTTCCTCCTAAGGGAGGAACCATCTGGTATTTTTCTTTTGCCTTCTGACTTGCTTCGCTAAGCATAATCCCCTCCAGATCCATCCATGTTCCTATGGATGAGTCTGGTTTTTCATTTCTGATTGCTGAGTAGTATTCCATCGTCTCCCACTGGTTTTGATGTGCATCAGCTTTTATTTTAGCCACCCCTAGCTGGTTATAGTTACTTAGATAAGCCAACTCTCTAGTTTTTTCCCTGCCTGACTTCCAGTTGCTTACTTTTCAGGAATTAGGTTAAGACTTTTTTTGCTAGTGCCTTCCCTGCATAACTGTACTAGCTACCTTAGTCCTAGTTCAGTGACATAGTACTTGTAATTTGTCTTATAATTTTCAGTTTGCTTTGTTTACTTCTTTATTGGATTTGTGCATTAATTTACCAGCTCCTTGGGGACTGAGACTAGTTTGCACTTCTGAATTATCAACAACTGGCCTGTTGGTAGTAGAGGCAGCCCAGAAAATAGATCGTCTTTTTTGATTATTTTTCAAAGCATAAAATGCAAGATCTCATGGAAACTGAGTTCTTAACCTCATTCGTTTAATCTAACTCCTAGTCTTCATTACTTTAAGTGCTTTGGAATTTTCCTCTGGTATAAAATTCATATTATGAAAGATAATTTTCTGTGCCTGTAAGTTAGAAGTTAATTTTATAAAACTATTCATTTTCTCTTCGCAGGTTAGTTGAAACATTAAAGAGCAGACAATAAAGTCAGTCACTTCTCTGAAAAGAAGATTACATCACATAGCCCTTTGGAAAAGTCACTTGTGCTTTACACTACTAAATACTGACTGCAACATTTGTAATAAATATAAAAAAAGTATTTAGTTGGAGGGTAACTCATCTTGATTGAACCAACTGAATATCTTTTCTGTGTAACATAAATATTCTTTCCTTGCTTTCTTGTGTTAAGGTATATATTCTATTTGTATGGAATTCTTATTCAAATACAGTCTTATTAAAGAATGTGCTCTTATTGAGGTTAAAAAAAACCTTTCTATTTTTTAATTAGTGATTGCAGCTTGTTTGTATTAACACTAATAAACTTCTTAAGTCAGATTTTTTTCCCCCCAAAATGAATTTTTTCCAAAGATTAGACTCAGTGGAGTAGGGTAGGAATATAGTATGGGTAATCTAGTCTCATTTGCTTAAGAACCATTTTATTTAAGTTGTTTCATTTAAAAGCATTTGTATATAGGCATGAAGTTTGTGGTTAGTTGCACTCTTTCCTGTAATTGTCATTTTATAAGTACTTTGTAGTTATCACAAAAAATTTTATACCTAGCAATATAGTCAGTATGTGTAAGAACCCTGCGATAGAGTTAGAGCAGGCTGTGCTGTTTCATTTTTATGAACTTGGACCTAAGGTTTTGACTTGCCGAGGTTCACTGGCTAGTGAGGTGGGAAGAAGGTTCAAAGCAAGACTTTTGAGTCAGAAGCTTGTCCTATAAACTATATCTTAAATTCCTGAATATGCTAATGGCAGTACAGAAAACCCAGTCCTTAAAATAAAATTGTATAAATTGAAATTGACATAGTACACTCATAGTAATGTCCATAAGTTTATTTATCCGTACTGGTAGAGAAAAAGTCCTAGATTGATATGTACTTTATAGCACATTAAATGAAATGTTTAAAAGGCTCTGTTTTGAGAGAAACATTGTAAGACATCATGTCTTAGATTTGTTTACCTGTAGTTGGACATGTAAGTTCAGTGAAAAGTCAGAATTTTATTCTATAGGGAGAAATTAAACATTCATTTTAAAGGGGACTGCTAGGTTGTTAGAGAAGTGTAAAAAAAATTATGTTCCAAAGAATTTTTGAAATTACCCAGCCCCCCACAGGAGTGGCCGAGCGAGGCATGAATGTAGTCCTTAATAAATATACACTTGGGTGCGGGTTGTTTTTTTTTTTCTTTCCACTTTTCATTTAGACAACCAGTATTATAAAAATCAGATGCTGGAAAAGAGAAACTTGCCGCTATCGTGTCCCTTAGATTCAGAACAACAGTGGCTTTATTTCTGTCCCTGCCACTGTCCTTCAGGTGTTGGCTTGTGGCCTCTTCCCTCACACTTTTGGTTTTTCTCTGGGTGCAGATGAATGCTGGCTTTCTTGTCTCACCTGTGGGACTTTTATTCATTCCCTGGCTCCCTCCTATTTTAGTCTCTTTAAAATCTTTTTTGGAGACTTTCTCTAAGAACCCACTATTACTAGCCTGGCAGAGCAGTGTGGTTGAGGTTGCTCTCGATGGGCAGGTTGTCTTCACATCTGTCTCTGGAATCCAGGTGCCTGGCTTTTTACAGCACCTCCGAATGTGTTTATGGTTCAAATAGTATTTGCCAGCGAGGAGAATAGTATTTCTCAGCTTAATACTGGGTCCTCTTTCTGGTCAAGGGCATGAACTATCGCTGGCCTTGTTCCCAGGTAACTGAGTGCTCCCCAGCAGCTCAGGAATACTGCAAGAACAGAATGGGCAAGTGAGCTTCTGGCAGGCAGGTGCCGCCAGGACCTGGCGTGTATCCCTTGCCACACTGAGGGCACAAGAATACTGAGGGCACAAGAAGCTGTGGCAGAGTCAGCACTAGGACGACCCAAATCCCTCTGGCTTATGACAAAGGATAGAATGAGATAGAGTGTACACTTATTTTCCTATGGTATAAATTACAGGGGCCTGTGTGTATAGGTATTTTACAGGAGCTTGAATATTGATATTTACAAAATAAATCTCAAGTTCTGTTTATAAAAATGGGGAAGTACCATACTTGAAATCAGCACCAGTGAGTTGTAGGCACAGATGACTTCTGAGATGTTTTTTTTTTCCTGTATGCAGAGACTTGGACAAATAGGAAAGGTTTCTGACAGCGCCAGTAATCTATATTATAACTCTGGTTGGTAGTTGTGCTGTGTCATATTATCACACTATAAAAATGAGAAATTGAGAATGGTGGTTACTTCTGTTATGTGAATACCTGAGATGCACTTTAAATTGTTGAAATGTAAACTCTTTGAGCACAGTGGCCATACCTTATTTACTGTTTTATCCCTTGCATTAGTGTGATGCACCTGTACATAGTGGGCACTCAATAAATACTTACTGATTAAAACAAAGCCGTGCTCAGTATTCCTGAGGTTTGTTTGAACTTTAACCTTAGTATTAACTTTAATTTTTAAAATTTCCATGAAAGTAATACATGCACTTACTTTAAATCACTTAGAATTAATTCCAATGAGCCTCTGACATGTCCTATGTTTATCCTTCTGGCACATTACAAATCCCCTGGAAATGTGAGACATCCACATCCAAAAACAGATGCTGGTTTGTGAATGTTCAAACTTTTGATCCCTAGGCCGTATACAAAAATATTCTGACTTCATAATCACAAATTATAAAGGGCATGGGACTCTCGATCCTAACTTGAACCGATACTGCTGCCCACGATCCAAACCATGCCATCCTTAGGTTATGAGACTGTTTATGCATCCATCCAGTGAACAACCTTAGGAGGCTTTCAGGAATCTGATAGGGATCTACAATATGAATGTAAAGTACCTGACACACAGGATGGATTGTTCCTTTGTTCCGCCTCTCTCTTCCAGGTATATTAGGCAGTTAAGAACTAAACTGCTTCCCCATCAAGAGTAGCATGAGGTAAAAGATAACATATGGTTGAAGAAGATAATTCCAATTGTTTTTCAGAGTGGCTTGTAGAGTTCCCACCGCTCAAATATGCTTGTCAGCACCTACTGATTTCAGATTGAATAATCTGAAGGGCACAAAAGGAATCTCTCTCTGGTATTGATTTGAATTTTCCTATGAAAGAGGTTGAATATAGGAATAATACAAAGTATTTAACAATTAGACATAGTTGATGCAGAAGGAGCCCCCCCCCCCCCCACTAGTCAATAGTAACCTTTTTAGTTTCTGTGTGGGGAGATACAGAACCTAGGGACTCATACAGCTGGGGTGAAACATGGGGGTCTCAAGGTAGTGACTACTTACCAATCAGTACGTGAATACTTCACTATTTAAGAACCAATACAGCCCAAATGTTAATGTTTAAGGGCCATTTATATTCTATAAAACCATGTTGTCTTTGGATTACCTTTGTTGGTTCCTATCTATGAGTATGTATAGCTACTATATAGCCTGGGAACTACTTGATCCTTTCTCTATGCCATATCCCAGTTGTGTCTTTTCATAAATAGGAGTTTTAATCTTAGTGAAGTGGAATATATTAATGTGTGCCCTTGTTCTCTCTGGAGATAGTACTTTTTGCATCCTTTATCTGAAAAGGTAAGCCCCTTTTCTCCCTTGTTCTTTTTAAAAGAGCATGATGATTATTCTCAGCTTATTATCTTCTATATGAATTTTAGAATCAGCTTATTAACTGCATTTAATTTTGGGAAGAAATAACATGATGCTGAATCTTCCTACTCATGCACATGGTTGTATTTCTCCGTTTGTGCAGATCTGTCTTTTGATAAAGTTGATATTCCTCTATACACGTAACCAGGAGTGTGTGCATGCTTGATTATTCTTAACTCCACATTTTTTCTTGGTATTTTAAGGTGTATTTTTAAAAAATGTTTTAAACTGAATTTTATGCAAACCATATGCTTTTTAAGACAGTGAAGATAGGGGACTCACTGGTGGTGCAATGGGTTAAGCAACGCACCATGAAGCAAACCACAGCTGCTGCAGCAGAGTCCAATCCCTGCTGCTGGCCAGGGAGGGAACCCACATGGCACCACAGACCTCTCCGGCCTCGCCTGCTGCTCCCCTCAGCAGTGTCTTTCAGTTGATCTGCCTGTTCTGCTCCCCACTCTGTCTCTGGTGGATCTGCTCATGCCCTATACCTCTGGCCTGTACCCCAGTGCTTGTATGCATAAATAAATAAATCTTTAAAAAAAAGACAGTGAAGATACAGTAGTATTTTGAAATGTTTTAATAAAAAAAGACCATGATTATATTAAACTGTATATTATACAATCTATGGCAAAAGCTAATTAATAAATCCTGTTGACTTCAGCCCAACAGAACCCAATGGAAAGTTCAAGCTTTGGGATGAGACTGAGTCAGCACGCTGAGCACTTTATTCCACCATCGCTAAGTCTTTCAGGCTGTGGCTCTTGTGTCTCTTGGCCTTATAGCCTGGCCGCAGGAACTCTATCTTTCTCTTTTTTGCTTCTTTTTTACTTCTGTGTTTCTTCAATTTTTTCTTGGCGGCAATATCAGGATTTGTTACAAACTTGAAAAAAGGAATATGAATTTTGTATTTTAAATATTAAACCAATAAAAATCAAATGCAGAAATGTAACATTTGGTTCACCTTTCAAGGTGCTATATGCAGGGCCTCCCTGGTGGCACAAGTTGTCTCAGTACTATAAAGTTATCATTGGCAGCAGCCACGGCAGCACTGCAGCAGAGAGCTGACCCACATGGCACAGCAGACCTCTCCTGCCTCACTGGCTGCTCCCCTCAGCAGTGTATTTCAGTAGATCTGCCTGTTCTGCTCCCCACTGTGTCTCTGGTGAATCTTTACCACCCTCTCCCTGCACCTCTGGTCTGCACCCAGCTCTTGTATGTATAAGTAAAGAAATCTTTAAAAAAAAAAAAAGATGCTGCACGCAGCACGTACCCATAACACCCCCCGCCCCCAAATAACCCTCCAACCTCAGCTGTAAAAGCCAGCTCTCAAACTTTCCTGCCTAAGTGCGACACCCCCTCCCCCCAGCTTAGAGATAGTTATTAGGCCTAATAAATACACCAGGTTTTCAAAGAGCAAAGCCTTACCTCCAAAGCCTTCCTCTTTTTGCGGAGTGCCCTTTTTTCATTTGCCTGTTTCTGTACAGAGGCAAAGGCCAGTGAGAAGTTTTCCAGCCCAACCAGCTTTTTGAGTAATTCTATGATTTCCTGGGATAGAGTCTTCAGCAAAGGATCTAACCACAGAGTAACAGTCACAAAAGAAAGGACATTTGAATATCCACAGAATCAATAATCTGCACAATTTAAACTCGGGCATTACTACTTCAACATAAAATATTGATCTAAAACCAACTCTATGTTGCTGAGGTGGGAGAACAAGCAGAATTGTTGGGCCCAGTGTCCTCAGGCACAGCTCAGCCAGGATGCAACAAGGTCAGAGACCATGAATTCCACTGGTAGTAGAATGCTGGCTCTGAACACCAGGTAACTTGAGAACCTTACAGGAACACTCTGGTCACCATTACTAACCTGCTGAGCTTGAGGAGGGACAGGGAACGATAAGGGTTCCCTTAGGCCCTGTCTAGTTCATCGGTCACAGTTTGAGCTCTGGAGATAACTTTTTTTATTTGATCAAAGACTCCTCTGAGAAGCTGACAAAAAGCTATTTGCTCTCCCACCCTTTCCTGCCTTTTCTCTCCCATATGTATCCACAGACTGTTGTGTTCAATTTCCAAAAAGTTCAGAACACCTATTCTAGATTGTAAGCTTAAGGATGAGGGACTAGGCCTTTTTTAAATCCCTTGGTGTCTGGCAAATATCAAATACTAATACTGACTGATGAGAACCAAAGCCCTCCCGACCTTCACCACTGCTTTTTCCTCTATGAGTAAAGAAATGTTCTCTCCAGGCTGTAGGACTAAAATGGTTTCTGTTCTGACATTCACGTCATTTGTTTAATTTAAAACCCTTTAACTCCACTTTATCTACATCATTCCCTCTCTTCCCAACCCAATTCACATGAGGGAATTGGAAAAATAAAATACTTAAAAACTATTTCATTAAAAAAAGAGAATACATAAATGTTTTACCTTATAATTCTTAAGAGAATGTAATTTCATTACTCATCGCTCTATGAAGTTTAGAACCACCCCAAACTATAATTTTCCTTGAATTTTTATGCTTAGGGGTAAAACATTATCTTTCAGTGGGGAAACATTCACCATTAGAGAAGGTATAAAGGAGAGGACAGTGAAATAGAACACGAATAAGCCTTTTTGTTTGCTATTGTCTTGAGATGTCCTCTGCCAGGGAGGGAGAAAGGAAGAAAAAGGAAGCATTCAGGACAGAAGTGAGGAATCCTAATGTGCAAGATTCAGGGGAAGAGAGGCCACAGTTACCCTGGTCCAGACAGGTGTTGTTCAGTTCTCGGAACAAAGGAGCTATGATCACCGGGAGATAAGGCTTCACCTTGTCCACTCCAAGATCCATGGCCATCGCCCCGAGAAATTTAAAGATGCATGTTCTCTGAAAGTACAGATCATTTTTCATTTGAGTGTTTCTCCTAGCCTTGCTAATTTAGAAAATGGACTATTTGGGGACAGATACCTACCACTGCAGTTTTGGGTTCAGAAGGTAAGGTTTTGAGGGTCATGGGAGGATCATTCATAACATGACAAAAACATTGGGCTGTTGAAAAATACATGACCACTTTTGCTTAAAAACAGAAAAATAAGTCATGACTTTGCTGACAACCTAATACTTTGTAAGAAATGGCTATTTTTTGTCATTCAGCCTATTCCTCATACCTTTAACTGGTTTCTAGGCGAATAAGCAGATTCCAGTTTGGCCATCCGGGACAACTTCTGGATCAACCACAGCAGCGTGGGTGGCCTGTTGTGTCCCTCCTTTGCCTCTTCATTCTCTTCTCTGTCCAGTTCTGCCTTTCCATCTGCATAGACCTCGCAATCTACTGCCTTTTTGGTCACGCCATCTCCTAAAGCTTCTTCTTGTTCCAGGTCTTCTTTTATCTCTTTGTCGTCAGGATCAGGTTCCAACAAAAATAAGACTTTGGCTATGAATAACAAATTCTTAACAACCTTAGAAAAGAGGTAGAGAGGAGAAGAGGAAATTGGATTATGATTTTGAAATACATGTGGCCTAGTAAAGCAGTAACTAAAACAGGTATTCCACAATTATAAAAACAACTGGGTACTGCACTTTATCTCTATTCCCATTCCATTCCTTCACGCATCCTTCAGAGGAGAAACAATTACTGAGCAGGGACTAGTTGCTTTATATACAGCCTTCAATTCAACGTTCAGGGGAGCAAGCCAAAGCCCTGAGTTCTAACAACTCACCTAAAGGTAGAGTGGTCACCAAGACTCAAAGGCACTTAGAATTCAAGCACAAGGTCTAAACAGTAAACTTCCCTCACATCTCATCTGATCTAGATTGTTAATAGCTCAGAAACCAAAATGTAAGGCATCCCTAAATATAGTATCTGTAGAATCTCTGACATACGTATGTCACATATGTTATGTAAAGGAGGAAACTAAGTGGTTTTGAGTTCCATTGCTTTTCTGGCTGCTCTGCTAGAGGTGCTGTATGTGAAAAGTTCCCCCAAATGTAGTGCTCGGAACCCCACTGTCCAAGTCGTGCCTGGCTATCAAGAGATAATAATAACAAGACAATAAATTCCTTCTTCTGGAAGCGTGGCCTCCATGAGGATGGTCCTAGGTTTGGAGGTCTTTCCCCCATAACCATTGCTCACTTTGTTAACTTACCCTAAGATTATGTGAACTAAATTCCATAATTTCTTTCATATGGGCTCAGTTCTAGTAAACCTCTCCTCTATCCCGAATTTATATTATCTGTCAATGTCTATTAAAATTGATAGTGTGAGACCTCAGTCAATGTCTAGGATTTATTTGGCCTCACTTTGCTATCCATTTTAGTAGCTATCTGGTTCTTTCTCAACCCTGCCCTAACATGAAGCAGGCTATATTTTTCATTTAGAAAAGTGATGGACATACCGGTGTTTGTGACATGTTGCCTAAGCTCACTCTTTAGACAACATTCACCCTGTTCTAGTCCCTTATGCCTTAATCTGTATTACTCTGCCTTGTCGATAATGACCTTTAAAGAGACATGGTCAAGTGCTCGTACCCAGACACCACAATTATGTTGCCTCATTTTCTATTAGTCTAACTAGTTTATCAAAGGAAGAAAAAATGAAAGGGAACAGTGGATCCACCACTCAAAAGTAATTTACATTTACTGCATATTAATATGCCTTCTCCATATTAACACTTTACGTATAGCTATATTTTATAGTATGAAAATACATAAAACTTCAGTAATGAAATTATTTATTTTCTTTCTGATAAGGACAAATTCTCATGAAACATCAACATTACTGTTTTCTCTTCGACATCTACGTGAAGAGAATGAAATTGAGAATCACAGTTTATTAAAAACAACTAACCACTTCCCTTTAAAACTTCAGTCATCTTGTGGACTAAATATGTTAAAACTGAAGGTAAAAAGGTTAATAGCTGGCTTCCTGCTGCATCATCTTTAGTGGGAATTTTATTTTATTATTTTTTAAAGATTTATTTATTTATTTAGCATATAAGAGCTGGGGTGTAGGCCAGAGGTGTGGGGGGTGAGAGAATTCAGCATAGACAGAGTGGAGAACAGAACAGGTGGATCTACTGAAATATACAGCTGAGGGGAACAGTGGGTGAGGCAGGAGAGGTCTGCTGTGCTATGTGGGTCACCTCTCTGGCCGGGGATCGAGCTCGTGCTACAGTGGCTGCTGACAGCTTCATAGTGCTGAGCCTTAACCCTTTGTAACACCAGGGAGGTCTTTTAGTGGTAATTTTAAATGGAGCCCAAAGTCACAACAGTTTAGACCAGGGAGTCAATAAGACAAGTGTGCATAACTGAGCACATGTTTGAGCTTATGTCTATATTTCATTTAATTCCCCAAACATAAGGTAGGAAAACAAGATGCTATCAAATGTGAGTCTACTCCTAGACTGTCAGTAGACTAGTCTCCTATTAAATTAGGAGGATAACAGTACTTACTTGCTCTCCTAGAGACTGATCCAAAAATTTGGAATACAACTGATGGCAAGAGGCTAGAGAGATGCTTTTCATCTGTGAAAAGAAAATGGATATTGAAAGACAAAGAGAATACTTCAAAAAACCCAAACAATCATAATACAACTGAGGTACTGGGTTCTACCCTGATGGGTCACTCGTGTAGAAATGGAGAAGGCGAAGGATCAGGAACAGAAACTGTTTAGCTGTTCCCATCTGCCTGGCCGATGCCTTTCAGCCGAAGGAAATTTCAAGCTCTGGGGAGATATGGCTGATAATCCCATTATTTTTACTTCCTATGTTCTTCACTTTCATACTCATTCAGTTTTTAAGGCCTTCCCACTATGACCTTAGAAGTTACGCTGGGTCCTAGGAAATCAGCTATACCTTAGTTTTTGCGTGCACTCTCACTTGACATCACTAAGGTTATGAAAAGGGGCAGGACAGATAAGACTTGTTTTCCAGTGTTGAAAGGAACTTAAACACATAATAGATGAGGAAAACTAAATAAGCAAATCAAAAGTTTGACTAGGATGATTATCTTTGAAGAACCTTGGTTTGAAGGTAACTCTGCCCAGTTACTAGCCTTCATACGGATTCACATGGGTGACAAGCGGTCACCTTAAAGAGTTTCTGCTAACCCCAAGACTGGGTCAGAACGAACATCTCACACAGACCACAAGAGAAAGTTAGAGAAACCTTACCTTTTGGTCAAGGTCACTTGTTAGGAAAAGGACTGCCACAGGTTCTGAGAGCTTCTTTTTAGTCTTCTTGGCATTCCATTTTCTAATCAGCTCCTCTGGTTGGCAGGAGGCAAAGAGCAATCCAAAAATCTGCGCTGCGGTGAGCCACACCCAGTTGTGTGGATGTCTCAGGTGAGAGTGTACGTGGCCTGGGGACAACATGATTCTTAGATGCTTCACAGTGTCCTTGGCTCTTCAGTGGTAAATGACTCATTTAGACATTACCTAAGAATCTATTATGTGCTTTGATTTGGGAACCAAAGAGGAACAAGAGTCCCTGCTTCCCAGACCAAGAGGAGTCAGGAAAAAGTGAGGTAGTGAGACACTGGGAACAACTAGAAAACCAACTCCTCATGAGGAAAACGAAACACTGGAGATACAAGGAGGCACCCAAATAGGCCAGTCCCATTCAGAAACAGTTCAAGTTCAAGTGAGACAAGATGTCATTAACCTTTATAACTTCTAAGTGAAGTAATATAAATATGTGTAGAATTACACATTTCTGTGACTACTGAAAAATGATCTGGTTTGGCTGCACTGAGACTTGATCTATCATGAAGGTTTTATATGAACACCATGTAGCAGGCACAGGGCTATAAGTGTGTTAAGTATATCACCTCACTAGGACCTCACAACAATTCTGTGAGGCTGGAATCGCCACTTTCACTTTACAGGTGGGGAAAGAGATGTTCCACAGGGACTAAGTGAGCAGCCAAGCTGTAACAGGCAGAACCGGGTATGGGCACCACCTCGGCCTGGTCCCAAAGCACGTAACCTTAACTATGCTCCTGTAAAGTACTGTAAGTAAAGCTCATACTGTCCATGTGCCACACTTGGAAAACGGGGAAAGCTTTGTGGTGTTGGGGAAAGGAGTAAAAATCTGGATGAACCATGTCATATCTGAGCTTTAGTCTATACTGCTATATTTCCTGAACATGGTTTTACTTTTATTTTATATGAACTTTTGTAACAGGGAGATTAAGTCTTAGTGCAGCCAAACTAGAGTGGGCCATGTAGTTAGTAACTTGTTATCAGTCTTACTTTTCACAGGATCATGAGTTCTTATAAAATACATGAGTATTTAAAAGATTCACTCCAATTTCTATTTCCTACTGATTAATTAAAATCGAGTGTGTTAAATTAAAAATTCTAGGATGTTATTTTTCACTTAAAGATTGATATATAGTAACTTAACTGCCCTATAGGCATGAGATGGTTTAGTAAATTAGGACACGTTTGCCCAATGGGCAATTTATAGATATTTAAAAGAATAAGGACCAAGTGTGTTATAGTATAGTGATTGTTACTTAGGGAAAAAGAGGACATGAAAGCTATATGAAATTATGCAACCTCTCTAAAAAACTCTATGGCTATTTAACAAAGAGAGAGATTGGATGGTATACACATCAAATCATCATCAAGCAGCAAGGAAATTTTTGGAAACTTTCTCCTTTCCTTTCCCCTCCCATAATTAATATTATTTCTTTTAGAAGCAAAATGTATTACTTGATGAAATCATAAAAATATTTTATATTAAACACAGATATTATTTTTATAGTAAATGCTTTCACTGTAATCAACCTGAAGGCCTTTAAAATCTTTTCTCGGGCCTCCCTCGTGGCGCAGGGGTTGAGCACTGTGCTGTGGGGCTTCCGCAGACACTGTAGTGTGAGTCTGATCCCCGGCCAGGGAGGGGACCCACATGGTGCAGCAGACCTCTCCTGCCTCACCCACTGCTTCCCTCAGCAGTGTGTTTCAGTTGATCTGCCTATTCTGCTGCCCACTCTGTTTCTGGTGAATCCTCTCACCCCCCGCACCTCTGGCCTGTACCCCAGCTCTTGTATGTATAAATAAATAAAACCCTTATGCTGAGGGGAGCAGTGGACAAGGGAGGAGAGGTCTGATGCGTGCGCCATGTGGGTCAGCTCCCTGGCCCAGGATTGAACTTGTGCTGCAGTGGCTACAGATGCTTCACAGTGCAGTGCTTAACCCCTTGCACCACCAGGGAGGGCCCCAATAGATGAAATCTTAAAAAAGAAAAAAAAGCATTTAAAATCTTTTCTCATGAACTTTTCCCCTGAAATATTCATATTCTACTTTCCCAAGTTCTGTTTTCAATAATTCTATCACCACTCATATGTTGACATTTAGATTCAAATAAAAAGGTAATACTTACTCCAGATTTTATTCAAAGTCTCAGAGGGCTTGGTAAGCTGGATAATATTACATTCCTTGATGAGCTTACTTATCAGTGTAAGAAAGCTAAAAAGAAGGCGATCTGCAGCTTTTTCTTCAGTCTCTTCCATGATCTAAAAGCAAGACAGAAGTATTTCATTTAAGGCAACATCTATAAAGTACTTGTCAGACATTTTTGTTCCAGCATGTAAATCCACATCAGGCTCACTCAACCTCAACGCTACTGACATTTTGGGTCTGATAATTCTGTGCTGTGAGGGGATCTCCATGCACTATGGGCAATGCAGCAGCACCCCTGGGACTCTAGAGGCCGGAGACCCCCCCACTCCCCAGTTGTGACAGTTCAAGTGTCTCCGTCATAGTTAACTGGCCCCTGGGGGGCAGAACCCCCTGCTTGAGAATCTTCAGGTACCGAGGAAGAAAACATACTTGACTCTCATCTTAAAAAGATCTAGCTGCACTGAATTCTCACTTTGATTCATATAACACATTTTGGAATACAAATAGTATTTAATTTTTATATCATAGCACCTCAAATGAAAGTATAAAAAACAATAAATGTGTTATTCCCAAGCAAATAACTTACATCTTTAAAGTTTTCAGGGTCAATCTCCTTTTCAATCACAGGGAGAACAGTGTCAAACCTTCTCTCAAAAGCGACTCCTTCACTTTCCACAAACAAGCCACAGATCAGGGCAGCTAGTTGTCTATTTAAGCTCTACAAGACAATGAAAATACAACCTGGGAGGCTGTTTCCAAAGAGCAAGATGATTGTGTACTCAGCATTTCTTTGTAATATCAGAAATCAATAGAACATGGATCTTTGATGACTAACATGAAAAATATGGAGAGGTCTTCTCTGAAAATAGTATAAAAATGGCATCATTCAACATTATCACAGAATTCTTTAACACATTTTAAATTAAAAGAAAAAAGAATGAAAAATAGTTTCATACCTCACTTTCTCTCTGTCCCCTATTCTGACTTTAATACTTAAAGCATCAAAACTGACGTGTGTTGCTTATATTCCACAAAGGTGAGTCAGCGATAGTAGGGGTAGAGTTAGCCACTGGATAAAAATTACTGACCAAAATTACATTCCATAGTACAAATAAGCAAGATGGAGAACAAAGATATTCATCAATAGGACTGGGTTAAATAAATTATGAGATACTCATGAAATAGAGGAACTGGCCGACATTAATCACATAGTCAAAATACAGGTAGTTTTTATGTCACTCCCTATAACTTATTATATTTCTTGAAACTTTACTGCAAAGTAAAGTGCAGTATGGGGACTGTAACTGGTAATATGGTATTACAAATTTGAAAGTGCTAAGGAAAGATGGTAAATAGACTTGATTATGCGGATCATGTCACAAAGTATACAAACACTGAATCATTAGGTTGTATACCTGAAACTACAATAACGTATGTCAGTTATACAAGAAACAAGAGACGTAAAACAGTGGGTAAAGTATCACCATCAATACATCAAAAACAATACTGCACACCACTACCCACCAAAATCTCCCTATTAATAAATTTAAAAAAAGAACACATTAGACTATTATAATAAAAATAATAAAGCTACTAATTAAACAATATATACTTAAAGTGTGAATGCCAAAACGAAACAAGACCAAAAGCAACCCTAACCTTTTTTGCTTTGAACCAAGTAGTAACCAAATCAAAGAGCCAATCTCTTTTCTCAAGGTTGATTTTGCTGAGCAAGGACTTGATCGTCACGGATGCCATCTTCTTGCATGTGGCAGAGTCGTCGTTCACCATCATTAGACAAAGAGGAATGAAGAACATCCCGCAGTTCTCGTGGAGCAACCCCTAGGGAAGACGGGCACTGGTTAGCGCACACGAATGGAATCCTCAGAAAGAATGGAACCCCTCAGGAAGAAAGGGTGGGGGACAGGGGACTGAAGGCTCCCAGGGCTCTAGGGAAATGCAGCTCACAGTTTAGGGCTCCAGTACCTGAGGGAACGTGTCAAAGATGTAGGCGATCATCTCCAAGGTGGACTCTCTTCCGGTCTCATGTTCATAACTAGGACAGGGACATTAGAAGACTTGTTGGTATCTCTGAAATTTGCCATTATCGACTTTTAAAGATTTTCACCATTCTCCTAAGTGAACTCGAATGATAATATCAGTGGTCATTGTGAATTGAAAAGGAACTTACAGAACTACCACCCGAAGCCAATGATTCACATGCTATTGTCCCCAGACACTGTGCTCTTACGTTTCAGGTTTGTTCGAGACAACCATCATGTTAAAAGGGGTAGTGTACCCTGTACTTCCCCTGTGTAGGTCAGGGCTTAAACTTACTTTAGCTGAGCAAGCAGGAATTCCAAATTTGGTCTCAGTTTATCACCCAGAGGGTAGTCAAGAATGTATTTCAGGAAGACCTAGGAAGAGAAATCACATGGGTGATCATTCAGATCCTGTCTCACTGGGAATTCCTGTTTCCTAAGCTGCCTTTTGGAACATACTGGTGGGTTACAAAGACGTTCTAGAAGCGCAATCAGTTAAGTGATGTCTACCTCCTGTGCCACGACTGTGCCCTTTCTTCTCCACCTCACCTACCAGGTCCTGCTTTAATTGCTTGATTAAGAGTCTGGGCTCACACTCTGTCAGAGACTCATCTCTCTGACAGGTGGGGTGGTGCCGTGCGGTGGGCTGGCTGTGGACTGTGGTTCAACCCATTTCTCTTGAATAACAGTAACGGTGATGATATTAATAGTGATAAAATCAGTGCATTTAGTAAAGAGGTTCTATGTGCTAAGCACCGTGTTTATAGTGTTTGCTTCTCGCTTAGAAGTAGGCGATATCCTATCTTACAGATGAAGAGAATAAAGTTGGCATAAGGAGGTAAGTAACATGCTCAGGTGACAAAGCCAGAATTCCATGCCTCATGTACCTACATCCAGAGGCTTTGTTTTCAAACCACTATACTATCCAGCCTCCTTTATTAGTAAACTGTGAGAACTAAGGTATTGCATCAAACTTTCCAAGGTCTGTTTTTTCCTGTGGTATAAAATGGGGGTACTATTTCTTTTGAAGCGTAGTAGATACAAGAAGCCACTGAGGTTAAGCTGAGAGCATGTAATCAATGCTGATGAAGCAGCAACTGGCCCTGATTCTTCCTAGTACTAGTCAAGGTCAAAATTTTTTCTAACATCAAGCTTCCTTTTCTACCCGGGCCTCCTCAATAGCTCAGCCCTCCTTCAACCCCAAGCTACATTTCTAGTTCAGAACCTTCCACATCCTAGATGTAATACGGGCTTCTGTGAGCAGGGATAGACAAAGGCATAAACTCAGATCTGCTCTCTCGCCACTCCCCTGCCTCACATTTCAGCCAGTATTGACGTGTCTCTGAAAGACAGAGAGGCAGGGCTCAGGCTTGCTTACGAACCTGTCTGCACTGGACTCTGGCAGGCTCGTTTTGTGCAGAAATTGCCAATCTGGATACTTTCCGCATGACATCATCAATTTCTGGGACCAACAGTTTTCTTGATAAAATGGCCTGAAAATACAAAAGAATAAGGCATAATCATTTCATGATTCACTGTAGATGGGTGTAAGCTGGTCTGATGTTAAAGATATCACAGGTAGTTTCCATAGACAATGAAAATATCTTCCAATACATAGACATAAAAATGGTTTAAATAACAAAAAAAGGGAAGATTACAATGGTGAATTTTATTATGCATATTGTTTTTACTACAGTTAAAAACAAAAAGTCCAATATGATAAATACAAGTTGAGTACCTGTATTTGTACAGACTTCCCTGGAAGTGTCCATATAGTGCTCACTTTCAAACATTTTAATAAGTAGATATGTTAGTCTATGATTAATTCACCAGTCACCATAATCTTTTTAAATTACTTAATTTGGGAAGTCACAACACAAGGTTCCACATTATTACATTATTCTAAATATCTGCTGTAACGCTCATGAAACATGAAGTACAACGCCTGGTAGACGTCATACCTTCAGCAGGCCAAATGCAGTGGCTTGTCGTGAGGTGTCGTAAATGTCCTCTTCGGCATATGCTAGCAGAACTTGAAGCTGCTTCTCAGTGATCTGATAAGTCTTCACTTTCTTTACCAGTATGGTCACACACTAAAAATCACAATAGTGAAGTTAATCTCCAGGATAGCACACAAAGCAGGATTCAGTGAAAAGCCAAGAACTTAGTACAACTCAAAGCTTTTTCACGCTGGAGCCAGTCCTTTGCCCATAGCAAATAAGTCTGGAAAATTTCCTGACCAAGACCACAGGAGGATAGTGGGAAAAACTAAATTTTGAAGTTAATCAGGTCCTGGCTGCTTCCAAGTGCAAGTGAAAACACCTCACCTTGAAACAATTCACCGCCAGGTGGAAATTCTGGCCCTTGGCAGCCCCAAGTTTTGCATAGTTCTTCAGCAGGAGGAAAAGGTGCTTGGTCAGCTGTTCTGCTTTTGTTTCTATGGAAGGCAGAGGGAACTTCAGCACCCAGATTAGGCATTGTAAAGCACCAGTGATCACCTGAAAACCAAAACAAAAAGACCCTAATCAACTTAGGACGTGACCATACCCAACAACTTAGCACCTGAGTCATGCAGAATCAATAAGTGATGGGCTGAAGGGATGAAATGCCCTGCCTGGCCCACTGGGAAAGAGTGACCCAGACTAAGAAAACAGTGAAGCGTCCTATCTCCTGCTGGAGAACTCACCACTTATGCACAGCAAGTGAAAAAGAAAAACTGCTTAGCATATTCTTAACCTACGTAGATAAATGAGTGGAAAACTACATTATAAATGATGTCTCTCTTTTCTAGAATGGTTCTTCCATTTAATCCATTCTTATTAAGTGTGCATTATGTAAATGAAGTACTCTAAGGATTATTAAAAGCAAAGGATAAAAAGGATGCCACCCTGCACTTAAATATAGTTGACTCAGCAATTAAGCATGGGTGCAATGAACTATACCATTCAATATAGTTAAGTGCTGGGGCCAAGTGATTACCTGGGAATCTCCAAACTCCAGGCCAAACCTTGGAGATTCTCTCTGCCAGCTAGTTCACCTGAGCCTAACAGGTCCTCACTGCTCTCATTGAACCGGGTTAGATAAAGGCAGAGAGAGCTTGGGAGTCAGAAAATGAGACCTTAAATTCCAGTTCTGCGACTTTTATCTGTTCAACCAGAGAGCTGTTACCTCACCTCCTGGCACTTCCCTGTACAACAGGAAGTAGGAGACGGCGACTCTGAAGGCAGAAGATGGAGACCTAGATCCTAGATCTGCCACTGGCCATAGCTCCAAGCCTACTTTCTCATTTATTAAATGGGAACATTCATATCTAGCCTACAGCTTAAGAGGATCCACAGTGCTCCACAGCGCGGAGCAGCAGACAAGGATGAGGATGATGATGATGGGGGACATTGACTCCCCCCCCCCCCAATGGAAGTCGTTGTGAGGAAATGATGATGACATTAATGTCCCCCGAAGGGCTTTTAAAGCTGCTAAAGGTTACTCTAACATATGGGTTTGATTGGGAGCCAGCTTAAAAGAGGTAGTTCATGATGCCATAAATCCTTTGAAAAACTCAACCACCCCCTGAAGACACCCAGAAACGAGTTGCAGGTATCTGGCACAGCATGGTCCTTGTGAAGGGACAGAGGCCCACCTGCACGTCCATGGAGCCCAGGCAGTCTATGAGGAGAGACACAAAAGGATCCAGCATTTCCAGAACATGTGCGCTTGAAGACTTGATCTTGGAAGTCTTCAGACTCAGATACAGCAGCTGAAAGATTTAAAACGGCATTTCATATTAGTTGCCCATAAGCCCAAATGAACTAGAGAAAGAAGAAATTATTTTGAGAGATAAGCATGATATGTAAAGATGTTTCTGTCTGAAATTAAGAATCACAGTGCAGCTGAGAGTCCAAGTTCATTTACCAAATGGTTCCTTGTAAGCTACTGTGACTGCAAGCGCTGGGCCGCGCAGGACCTGCTTAGCAGGTGGACCTGCTCTGATGGCTCTTGGTTAGGAAGACAGACTCAAGGAGTCTGTGGAGACCTGGGCAGAGGGAGGAGCAAGTGCTGAGGTACAGGGGCAGGAAGAGGGTGGAGACCCACAGATATAAAGGGAAGAAGAGAGGCTGGACGCTGAGTGACAATGACACAACATGAGGCAAGGGGTTTGCAGTCCAAATGAAAGACTGGGCTCTCTGCTAAGAAAGGTGGTATCAGAAGAGGGATCTAAAAAGGAAATAAGTGGGTCAGATTTATGCTTTTAAAAGCTCCTCATCTGGGCCTCCCTGGTGGCGCAGTGGGTTAAGCAACGCACTATGAAGCAAACCGCAGCCACTGCAGCACGAGTTCGATCCCTGCTGCCGGCCAGAGAGG
>JAGFMF010011752.1:28172755-28189102 GCA_019455555.1 Galemys pyrenaicus | reverse complement strand
GGGAGGGTTGAGGGAAGATGGGAGCACGAGGGACTGAGGTGATGGTGCACTGGTGAGATGGTGATGGGGATTACAATTGATGGCAAGTATATGTAAATTAAAAAAAAAATTTATATTAATTAAAAAAAAGTTAAAGGAAAACAACAAAGAGGAAGATTGACTGCAGACTCCCCAAGTTTGGTTGAGGAGCTCAGCAAACTTCAAACAGAATGCCACACTCAGTCTCAAATTGCTGAAAAATATAGAAAACCTATATTTCTATATTTTCTCTGGCTACAGTAGCCAAAGAAGAACAATGGTTAGGAGGGGAGAGCCAACAGTTGAATGACTGCATTACTCATGAGAAATGCCAGGAGGAAGAGGAAGTGGTTCTATAGTTTAAAGTGTGTGGGAAAGGAGTCATCAGCATAAAATTATATAATCAGTGACAATATTCTTCAGTAATGAAGCCATTCCATTCAGATGAAGGAAAAGAAATTTTTCAGACTGAAAGGAAATGACATCATGACTGTTTCAGTAATGAGCTAGTATCTCACACCTGTGAGAATGGCACATATTAAAAAGATCTTCAACATCAAGTGCTGGAGAGGACGTGGAAAAGAGGGACCTTATTACACTGCTGGTGAGTATATAAACCAGTGCAGTCATTTTAAAAGGTGATATGAATTACCCTTAAAAATCTAAAAGTGAAAATGCATTGTGACGTAGCAATTCCACTCTTGAGCATCTGTCCAAAGACTATGAAACAATCAATTGAAAAAATTATATGCTCTTCAATATTTATTGCAGCATTATTTATAATTGCAAGAAAATCTAAGTGCCAAGTGATAGAGGGCTGGGTCAAAATGATGTGGTATACCCACACAATGGAATACTATTCAGCCATAAGGAAAGACAAAATGTTGTCATACAGCAAAATGGAAGATGTTTGAATGTATCATATAAAGCAAGTCAGAAGGACAATTTTCAGAGCAGAAAATTCAACAAACCAAACTGCTTATAAAAACTAGTGGACGCTAGACACTGTGAGGGCTCTGAGACTACGGCAAAGGGTTAGTTAGAGTGAGGAAGGGTCAAAGGGTCATAGGAAATGGTGGTAGAAAAAAAAATAAAACATTCAGTAGACAAATATTTTTGCTTGCTATTTCAGTGGATCAACCTTATTGAAGACCGACCCGAATTACCATGACATACAGTATTCAAACTGCAAGTATTTGAATTTTATCCCAATTTTATATATGAAGCACATGATGCAATTTACCTGATAGCCACGGACAAGGGTGGTCTGTAGTTCCTTTAAAATATATTGCAGGTAATGCACCCCCAGATCCTCTATTATTTTTGCAAGAGTGCTGCGTGCAATGTCTCTGATTTCCTGTGCTCTGTTCTTGAGGAGGGCACACACTTTGAGCAAAATACTAGACAATGAAAAATTAGAAAAATGAATTAAATAAACAGCAGCAAATAAAAACAAGTATTCTTTTGCCTCTTAATTGCACATAACCCAAATTTCCCAAATTAGGATTCTAAACCACAGTAATTGCAGCAATGCTTTTCCTTTTCCCAGCAAGGGATTCAAAAGGCCTCCCTGATGGCACTGGGGTTAAAGACTCAGCGCTATCAAGCTATCGCCAGCCACTGCAGCTGAGTTAGGTCAGGGATCTGACACACATGGCGTAGCAGACTTCTCTTGTCTCCCCTGCCACTCCCCCCAGCAGTGTATTTCAGTAGGTCCACCTGTTTTGTTCCCCGTTTTGTCTCTGGTAAATCCTCTCACCTGCCACACTTCTGGCCTATTCCCCAGTTCTTATATGCATAAGTAGAAATAATTCTTATATATATAAAAAAAGAGAGAGTCAAAAGTCAGATGGCAAGAATAATATTTGAGTTTCAGTGAACTTTTCTAATTTGTCACACAACATACCTTGGTAGATTAGCTTCCAAAACTTCATGTGGAAGGGACTGCATTAGTTTAACCATGGCGAAAGCTAAGGGAACTCGAACCACTTCCTCATCATTCACAACCTTTGATTTTATGAGCTTATGTTCTTCTTCTCTTTTAGTCTGTAAGAAAATTTTAGGTTAAACTGAAACAAAAGTAAATGGAGGGGCCTCCCTGGTGGTGCAAGGGGTTGCGCACCGCACTGTGGAGCTTCTGCAGCCACTCCCCAGCCAGGGAGGGGACCCACATGGCACAGCAGACCTCTCCTGCCTTGCCCACTGCTCCCCTCAGCAGTGTGTTTCAGTTGATCTGCCTGTTCTGCTCCCAGCTCTGTCTCTGGTGAATCTACTCAACTCCCTTGCCTCTGGCTTGTACCCCAGTTCTTATATGCATAAATAAATAAATCTTTAAAAAACAAAAATAAATGGACCATGAACCTACAATCTTGCCTTTGAAAGATAAACTCTTTGGATATACCTGATGTTCATTCCTAAGTTTATTATCTTCACAAAAAATTAAGTAATTTGAGAAACCCTCTAAAAATTATTATAGAAATAAGGTTCTTTTCAAAGTTCAAAATGCTTATTTCAAAATATATCACATAAATCTGTGTCAGCCGAACTTTCATTGTTTGAGTGACACTAATACATAATACAGTTCTTTAAGTGAGGTTATTTATTTACAAATATATGAAAGAACAAAGTCAATATTTTATAATCAGGTGTTGGCAAACTTTTCTGCAATGGGCCAGATAGATTATTTGTTCTTTGTTGAAGATACTCAACTGCTTTTGTAACACAAAAGCTCAATCAGACAACATATACTGAGTATAACTGTGTTCCATTCAAACTTCATTTTCAGCGCAGGTAGTGGGCTCCATCCAGTTCCTGGCCATTCTACACTGAGAAGGAGAAGCTCTTTTTGATGAGTATACATTCCTAAATGCTATACCTAGCAACTTAGGAACAGTCTTTTTTCCCCCACAGTACAGAAGTGGTCAAGTAGTAAAGTGACAGACTCTAATGTTTAGGAATCTATGAAATGGGAGTCATCTTAATATCTACACAGGCGGTAGAAAAGCATATATGTATCATGTCAAAATCATAGTGAAGGCGCATTACTACCTAGCAGCTACAGAGATGAACCTGAAGGTGATGAGGTAAGACAAGGGAGGTGCACTGTGAAATGGTCAGAGAAGACAAAATGCAAAAACTGAGGTTAATCAATGAGTTAGGAGTCACAGTCTGGCAGGGACCCCCAATACCTGCATTCACAGACTGCTGGGCCCCAAATAGAATGATTACCGTAGATGCCAGGCATTTATGTAGTCTGGGTAGGATGTCCCCAGTAATGGTTCCTTGGATATTTTTAATTGTTTTCTCCAATTCTTCCTTATTCCGAGGAAGGGAAGAGATGACTGTCGTGATATTCTTGGATTCCACAGCTGATGTCCCTTCACCTTCAGTGGGATCAGGGTTTCTGAGTTCTTCATTGTGGTCTGACAAACTCTTACGTGTATCTTCCTTCTCTTCCTCATCCACAGGTTCTAATTCCATGGCTTCATGCTCTGGCAACTCAATCACTTCTATTGTGTCTATGTTTAGTAAACAACAAAAATCACCTTAAATCAAATAAGAAAACAGCACAGTTGTGGTAAACAGGCTTTTCCACTAACACCCAACAAGAAAACTATTAACACTAAAGGAGAGAGCTATGGTGTTTTGTGTTCTCACAGTTCAGTCTAATGAGGGGCAGAGACAAGCTAACTGGCAATTATAAGAGCATGGAGTACAAGTGCAGGGTACTTGGGGAACACACTGGGAGGCTGGTGCCAGGAGGAACTTAACTAGAAGAAAGGTTCCAAGATACAGAAGGTAAAGGTTTCCAAAAGCAAAATCCTACATTCATGAGTGTGGAAATCATAGTGGCAGTGAACATTTTTATGCAGAAATACCCCTTATTAGAGGGTTCAGTTTATTAAAGAAAATTAAGCAGCACGATTATGAGGCAAGTCTAGACCAGGGTTTGCTAACAAATTGTGTGATCAGGGTCACTTAACTTAATCCTACTGGGTTTTAGATTCTTCACCAGTAAACAGAGATGGCACTGACTTCCCAAGACTACTGTAAGGATTAAATGAGATGAAGTCTACAATGTACCTAATGCATGTGTTGACACTTCACTGATTAACAGTTTTCATTTTAATTTACTGCTGTGTAACTTTAGGAATATTATTCTACATTTCTGAGTCTTAATTCCTTTTTAAAAAATATTTATTTTAGGGGCTCCCTGGTGGCGCAGTGGGTTAAGAAACGCACTATGAGGCAAACCGCAGCCACTGCAGCACGAGTTCAATCCCTGCTGCCAGCCAGGGAGGGGACCCACATGGCGAGGCAGACTTATCCTGCCTTGCCCACTGCTCCCCTCAGCAGTGTACTTCCATTGATCTGCCTGTTCTGCTCCCCGTTCTGTCTGTGGTGAATCCTCACACCCCCCGCACCTCTGGCCTGTACCCCAGTGTTTGTATGCATAAATAAATAAATCTTTAAAAAAAATTAAAAAAAATAAAATAAAAAATATTTATTTACTTATGCATACAAGAGCTGAGGTTAGGCCATAGGTGTGGGGGAGGGATGGTGGTGGTGAAAGGATTCACCAGAGACAGAGTGGGGAGCAGAACAGGAGGACTGACTGAAATACACTGCTGAGAGGAGCAGCAGGCGAGACAGGTGAGGTCTGCTATATCACGTGGGTCAGCTCCCTGGCTGGGGATTGAACTCGTGCTACCGTGGCTGCTGACGCAGTGCTGACGCTTGCATCACCAGGGAGGTCCAGAATCTTAATTTCTTATATAAAAAATAAAGGGTGAGTAAAATCCAAGATTTTCATAAAGCTCTTATGAGAGCAAATGGGCAATGTTCGAAATTTACGAAGACATAGTTAAGCAGATTAAGTATTTTAATTTTTTAAGTTTTGGTTTACACAAAATTGCAATATGTAGTAGATTCAGTGGATTGAAGATAAATCACTAAGGGACTTTATTTAGTACCTTAATTGTTTAAAACACTGGTTTTTACAAATTTAAGTATGTCTTGTCTATTCATGAGAATGGTCCTACAGTGATTTCACTGTGAATTAAAGAATTAGAAAATTCTGCATAGAAAGGATCAATGGAGTAGTGAAAACTACAGACCAGAATATTTCAACATCTTTAGTCAAAACAATTAGGAGGGCCCTCCCTGATGGCACAATGGGTTAAGCAACACACTATGAAGCAAACCACAGTCACTGCAGCATGAGTTTGATCCCTGCTGCCGGCTAGGGAGGGGACCCACATGGCGCGGCAGACCTCTCCTGCCTCACCTGCTGCTCCTCTAAACAGTGTATTTCAGTGGATCTGACTGTTCTGTTTCCCATATCTGGTGGATCCTCTCACCTCCTGCACCTCTGGCCTGCACCCCAGTTCTTGTACGCATAAATAAATCTTAAAAAAAAAAAAAAAAACCAAAAACCAAACAAACAAAACCAATTAGGATCAGTATTTAAGTGTTCATTGTTTTCCTTAATTTTCTGAGTTGGCTAGAACCTCTAGTTCAGTGTTCAATATAAGCAGCAGTAGTACTTCCTTGCCTCATTCAGCTTTTAAACCAAAGACTTTCAATTGTTTACTATTGAGCACAATTTTTCAGAGATATTTTTCAATAGGTTAAAGAAATTTAATTATTCCTTGTTTGATAATAATTTTTTATCATGAATGGATATTGAATTTATTTACATTTCCCTTGTATCTATTCAGATGATCATATGTCTTTTTTGTGTGCTAATGTGTTACATCCCACTAACCAATTAATTATACCAGTGTAATGAGTTAGTGATGTTTCCTCTTTTCCAATGCAATAGCTAGAATAAGGTTAGAAATTATCTATTCCTTGAATGTCGGTAGAACTTGCTTGTACAACAGTCTAGGTCTGGCATTTTCATTAGGAGAATTTTTAGTAAAGATCCAATTTCTTTAATAGAAACCCATTCAGATTTTCCATTTCTTCTAAGTCAGTTTCTGAATTTTATTTTCCCAACAATTTTTACATTTCACCAAGGCATTCAAGTACAAAGCTATTTCACCTCCTTCATTTAATTGTGATGTTTTGAAAATCCCCGTATTGTTTATTATACCTTTGAGTTTAATGATCAATTTTGTCATATTTGCCCATTTATAATCTTTTCAAATGTCTATTTTCAAGTTCAATGATTCTTCCTTATTACATACTTCATTAATTACTGCTCCAATTTTTAAATCTTAGTTTCTTTGTGTTCACTGCTTAATGTGCTTTCTACACATGAAGGTGATAAAACTGAATTTCTATGTATATATAAGCTACAGCTTATATTTTTTAATCTATACAAAATAGACTGGGTTTCTATATTGTTAAATATATTTTTACACAAATGGTCAAATCATTCCTTTAAACTTCCTCCTGACTCATTCATTGGTTGTTGTTATAAGGGTAGGAAAAGTAAAAAAGTTGGCATCTTTATTTAGTGATAATAAATTATCTAAGAATAGTATGGAAAATGAATTTAAGAAAGTTTTAAAACTTACTTTCTTCATTCTGAATTTTTTTCATTTGTTCTTCAAGACATTTGTGGTCAAAGTGGAATGCTTCCAATACTATTACTAGCAAACTGTAAAAAAAAAAAGGTAGGCAGAAAAGTTCGTTTGATTAAAGATACTTATTTAGAAAGGAGAGGAAATTTAAAGGCTTAGTAATATCAGATTATTTTTTACTAGTTTTAGGCATTTTTGACTTTAACAAGAAATAGCTTGTTAACAAGCATTACCTCATTAACGTAAGGTAAAAGTCCTGATCACAGAACGACAACTTCAGGAAATAGCCCCAAATATACATTTTAAAAACAAGAATAAGAAGTTAGGCCATACCTGACACCCAACTTTTGATTGATCTGTCCTGTCTGTAAGACATGAATGAAAT
This sequence comes from Galemys pyrenaicus, assembly GCA_019455555.1. Classification (NCBI taxonomy): domain Eukaryota; kingdom Metazoa; phylum Chordata; class Mammalia; order Eulipotyphla; family Talpidae; genus Galemys; species Galemys pyrenaicus. The sequence continues at coordinate 28,182,169 of JAGFMF010011752.1, read as the reverse complement.
GTTTCAAGTAATATATATATGCTGACCAAGAGAGGTGTTTGCAAATAGCCCCAATAATTTCTGTGGCAGCAATGGTTATATTTTCATGCTGTAAAATAAATAAAGAGTGTCAACGCAGAACAAGTATTTGCTAGTAAAATACACAGCTAACTTAATATATTAAAAAGTTTTAATAGTAGATTATCAGCAATTATACAAAGAATGCACGAGTATATTCAATTTTTCCCCCTAAGATCTACAAAAAGATGCTTTCAATTAAAGAAATGACATCTTCCAGTAAGAACTATAAAGCATTTTCCGAAATGGGCCCCGTGGTGTCCCTGAGTTACAGGGACAGAAGCGAGGCTACGGCAGCTCATGTCCACAGGGCGGAATGGCCCAGAGAAGAGCAACATACAGTGAGGAAAGATGCCCAGAGAAAGGACCTCTGAGTCTTTAGCTGAGCACGCATCAGCATACCTAAGCAAAGAAGAGAAGGGTAAATAACTGCCAAAAAAGGACAGGTATAACGCTCATTAAAGATAACCCAGGGATGAGATAATTTCATGTTCCTTAACAGTCAAAGTGAAAAATCTCGATGCATAAAGCCCTGGTTATTCAGTTACACATAAAGGTACTGCATCAGTAGCAGGGCCAAGTCAACCCTCAATTAGTGGTCACTCCGACTAGCAAAGCTTAAAAGCAATTTCTGAGAGGACCAGACTACTCACAAATTACTTAACTGAATCTGAGAACATTTCTCTGGAATATGTAGACAAACACTAATATACCCAGCACCCAACAGAGAAAAATTTACAATAGCTGACATTTAATAAATAGTTACTAGGCATTCAAAGAAGCAAAAAAATATCTCTAATGAGAGTAATCAATCAATAGAAAAAACACCCAGAAATGATATGGATGATACAGTAGACAAAGACATTAAAACAATTGCTATAACAGTATTCCATAAATCATAAAGGGAAAGCACAAACGTGCTAAAAAATAGTTCACGTAAGAAGTAAAAACAAGCCAAAAATGGACTTATAAAGAGGTAGAAACCAATTCTGAGACTAACTGAGGAACACTAACTGTGATTAGCAGCAGATTCAACAATCAGATTAGTGAATGTGAAGACAGAACAAACAATAAAGAAATTCAAAAACAAACAACTAGCCAAAGAGTAAAAAGAATCTCATAAGGTACAGATAGGAAAAACTTAAATTATACTTAGCCTTGGTTGGTGTTAGCATGGTATATCTATCTACAACTCTTTCTTATGTTACTACTGTGAAGTTCAGAGTTGGTAGTATTTTCTGATTTTTTTAAGTCAGAATTTAAGGAAGTATCTCTCTCTCTCTCTCTCTCTCTCTCTATATATATATATATATATAGAAATACCTATATTTCTATATCTATATACTATATACTATCTATACTATAGATTTACTATAGGAAGTATATCTATCTATATATATATCTATAGATATCTAGATATCTATAGATAGATATAGAAATATATACATCTAAAATTCTTTTATTTATTTTAAGAAAACTTTAGGGCCTCCCTGGTGATGCAAGAGGTTAGGTCACATCACTATGAAGCTATCCATAGCTACTGCAGCACAAGTTCAACCCCTGGCCAGGGAGCTGATCCACATGGTGTAGCAGACCTCTCCTGCCTGGCCTGTTGCTCCCCTCAGCAGTGTATTTCAGTAGATCCTCCTGTTCTGCTCCCCACTCTGTCTCTGGTGAATCCTCTCATCCCCAGCACCTCTGGCCTGTACCAGTTCTTGTATGCATAAATAAATAAAACTTAAAATAATTTCTTTTAATATTCTGAAACCAACAGAGAAAAATAATCCTTGAATAGGACCAAGTAATCAACCTAATATATATTCAAGCAACAAATCCTAATATTGCATCAATTAGACTTGAATTTTTGCACTCCATCTTCCATTAATCTACTCAACATTTATCAAGTCTCTGTAGTGGCTATGTGACAGGCGCTGTCCAAGGTATTATACAACATAATGGTGAAGACAGTAGCTCTGAATCTGTTTTGAAAAAGACACAATCTCAGTTTACTCTCCTATAAAATAGTGATTAAAAGTTCCTACCCCATAGGTCCAGGCTATGATGAGGATGAAGTAAAACTATGCATAAAGTACTTAAGACTAGTGCCAGTATCTGGTAGAGAGCTGAAGAAGCTACTATCTCATATAACTTCTTATGAGCAACTTGGGAAAACAATGACTGCTGATTAGTGGCATTTACCAGAATTAAGTTGTATAATACAAAATTAAATGAATGCCATTTTAGTAATGTGATAATTTCCAAGAGGGAGCATCATCTGTCATTGACCTTTATGAACTAACAGTGGAAATAAAAACAATAGCCATCATTTATAGAGCACTTACTATGTGCCAGACATGGTTCTAAAGTCCTTTAAACTACTCTAAGCCTCAAATGACAGTGACAACATCAATATTGATGTCACCAATACCAGTCATATTTTGGAAAAGTGTATCATACTATGGGAAGAGTTTTATTCATTTCTAGATCATATAACCCACCTTGAGCATTTTCTCATCAAAAATTGGAGTCATGGCATAAGGCATGATGTAATTCTGAAGAGATTTAGAAGACAGAACAATTTTGCCTTCCATTAGCTGTTTTGCCAATTTCTTCAAGGCTCTTGCTCGTCTGTGGATCTATGAGTTCGATAAAATATAAATGTTAGTTTCTAAATAATCTCATTTACAGTCAGCTCCATTTCAGTATCACAGTCTTAAAGGAATGAGCAAACACCTGTGCCTTGATTTGCTTCCAGATACACAATCCATGGCATTTATTTAAGAATGGCCCCTAAAGTTTGTGAACCTTTTAGGAAATGGCAGAGAAAAAGGATGCTCTCACTATGGTTCCAATACTGCCAAAGAAACCAGATCCTAGAAAATGATCATTTCCTATGTAAATGTGATTGTTGATCATGAAAATCAAGGAATGTAAAGTTCAAACTTTTTGGGGAACTAAAATATATTTTTTTGAATGAGGCAGAATTGTTTAAAATGCTAATTGTTTAGGCAGGCAACAGCAGAATTGTCTACCTGGATATGCTTCATATTTTCAAAGAAGTCCGTTTCTGGATCATGGCAATCAGTAAGCTGGACCAAGTCTTTAAATTCTGGTTGGTTTGGAAAGGTTTGAATTAGACAGGAAAGCAATGTGGTGTAATCGTGTTGAATATTCTGCAAATACCAAGTTGAAAAACATTTTTTTACAATTTTAATAAACAATTTTCTTCCTACAGACTATGAAGAAACATACACCAAAAAAACCCATTTTTTTTTAAACTAAAATGTTGCCACCACTATAATAAACAATATAAAAACAGGAGAAAGTGACTGCTTCCATTTCCACTCCCCTGTTAAAAGTCAGGCGAATATTTACAGAGTCAAGAATTTTAATTAAATGTACTAAGCCTGTCTGTGTTTCTATGTAACAACAGCAGGAGGAGAAAATAATAATAATAAAAAAAACCCCTGTAGCTATTAGTGCTTAAAAGCTCAAGTTATAATCACAAATCCCAATACCTCTGTCTGGCTCTTCAGTCCTTTCCTCAATCTCTCCAGCAGAGAACGATGAATGATTTCTCTATAGTCTTTCTCTGTGACGTTCAAGGCAGCCAGCTTTTTGATGATACTCATCAAGCACATGCTGGCATTGTCACTTAAAGACATGTCTCCTAACTGGAAGCAGGGGAAAAAAAAACCCAAATTATTTTGTATCATGGAACATTTTTTTCCCAGTGTAAGAGCTTATAAAACTTTGCCATGGTTCTGTGTAAAAGCCCTACTGAGAAATATCCCTGTCACGAGAACTTCATACCTGAAGAAGAATCAAACATGGGGTGGTGAAGAATAAATGACTCTGAAGTATCCATTTCTGAGAAGTGTCAATTTCAGACAATACTACCAACTTTTGAACTAGCTTGATTTTGCAAAGCAAATAGAACAGAAAATTCACTGAAGTCAGTTTTCAATGCTCGCTATCAGGTGAGCACTGAAAATAAGAGTTGACAGATATAATTCTAGTTAGTTGCTCTAGAGTTCCTGGTTTGAGGAGTGGGGACAGTGAGTATGGCTAAAATACTCCCAACTCTGCCAATGGACAGTGGCTTAGAATTCCTTGATATATGAAGGATGAGCCCCAAGTGGGACAACTACTTTTTCATATCTACTATAATACTGAATATGAGGTGGATAATTGTAAAATATCACAAAGAGATTACTGATGGCACTACATGATTAACTACCAATGAAGGGTTTCATGTCCCCCATTTTTGTGTTTCAGTTCAGTTTAACAACATGACACTTAACATAGTTCCAAATTCTTTTATCGCTACCACATCAGGAAAAGACAAGTTTTCAATAATACAGCTCATAGCTTAAAAAAATGAGATGTAATTGACATGATAAAACAGCTTTATAAAGTGCACAATTCAGTGGTTTTTAGCATTTTTACAAGGTTGTGTTACTATTGTCACTATCTGATTTCATAACATTTTTATAACCTCAAAAGAAACTCCAAATCCTTTAGAAGTCACTCTCTTCTCTACTCACTGTAGCCTTGTGGAACCACTAATTTACTTTCTGTTTTTATGAATTTCTCTAATTGAAAATACCTCTTTTTTGATTTTTCAAGGAGCTTCCACACTTATTATTTAAATCAAGTGAAAACACTTGAATTCAAATCATGAGAATAGTAAGTTAGCCAAACACAAAATTTTTATACTAAAAACCTGACCCCACAAAAAGCAAACTAAACATTGTTATGCATTTATATTTCATACATTCTAAATGTTATCGAAACCTACCTCCAGATTATAGAAACAATTATGCATAACTGGAATTAGGTAGTTAACATCCACGGTTTGCATCTCTTTAATATGAGAGGCGATGGTCTGGAATGTTGAGAAGCGAACATCAAAGTTGATGTCATCAAGATGTCTTCGATCAAAGGCATTAAGCTACAAGAAATGCATTGAAACCTTATGAGTGAAGTTCTATACATCCCATTTAAGAAAAACTGGCAATACTTTTGAAGCAAAAGAGAAATAAGGTTTTCTTTCTTACCTTGACAACTTCAGTAACATATTTTAATTCACTCTCAAAATCAGAAAGAGTCTGAAAGTAAATACCATATTATTATTTTTAAAATTTTATTTCATTATTATATATATATTTTACAACATTCTTACTTCTTGTACAGTGCATGCTTTTTCTCATGTGTAGTTCCCGTAAAATTCCCACCACAAATTCATCCGTGCACTATCGCCATAGACCCTCGTATAAGAATACATTTCCTCCCCAGTTTTGACTCTCCATCCTCCTACCCCGCAGAGTATCTCTGATTAATAGTTGCCTGTTACTTTTGTTTTTTAATTTGTTATAATTATCTGAACATAGCATATTATTTATTAGTGAATAAACCTTAACTCTCTTACCTCCTCCCTTCGGCTCCCTGTCCCCACACAAATTTATATGAAGATATCATAGGACCCAAGAAAGTTGCTAATGTGCTTTACAATGAATATGACTTACAGGGGTGATTTGTAGGGAAGAAAAATAACTATTACAGACCTCGAAAACTGTACAAAGCAACTGTCGTGACAACTTGTTCTTAATAATTGAGAAGAGTTTTGCTAGAGGCTTGAGGAAGTCTGTAGGTTCCAGACAATGCTTCAACAGGTTTTGTATTGTCACCAGAATATCAACCTCTGTATCCTTAAGAACAAATAGCAAAAAAAATCATATTTCAGTTATCTATAAAACTGGTCCACTTGTACATTAATATTACAGATCAGAAAACAAGTAATTATATATACAAAATGAAATAAGTGCAAAGATTATTTCAAAGCTTTTAAAAGTTATGGGCATTTTAACCTAATATAGAACACACACTAGTGTCCACCAACAGTTTCACCTTTTAATTCTAAAAGAAAACATGGAGCATGGCATTGAAACAATTTCTTTTACTATCTAGTAAAAAAAAAGTAAAGAAAATGAGCTTATTGAGCAAAATATAGATTTCTAATTATCTACACATCTGTGAACTTCTAAATTGAATTAATAGGTGGTATAAGATATTCAGTATAGCTACTTTAGGACAGACTTATAAATGCCTTTGAGTCATGGGAAGGCTGTTAATTCATTTTGACCTAGGCTTTGAAAATCAAATCAGAAACTCTTCACTACATCTAAATATCCTAACAACCTGACTTCACTCAGTTTTGCTACTGTGATCCATATTTAAAACTATGGATTCTAAAAGTCAGAGAGGGGCAGAAAAGTTCTGGAATGGATGAGAAGCTAAACACAAGAAAATAAAGGGGCTACGTAATAATTTTTATTGTTATGGCAGATGACAGTGATTTCATCTTCTAACTGGTATACCATTCCTATTTCAGTTCTAATTTTCCTCCTATTTTCAATTACATAAATCTGCATAGTTTTTTCAATTATTTGAGAATATACCACACGATCTAACCAGAATAAATATTATTCACAAATAAACCTGGTGATAAAGTGGCACTACAAAGAGCCCAATAACCCATACCTCAGCAATATTGCCACGGTGAAGGAAAGGAAGGAGAAGTGTTATGAGGAGAGAACTTTGTCCTTTGTCTTTCATGAACTTGCTGATCCTAGAGAAGGAAAAAAACTGATAGGTAAGGAAGGGGTACGAAAGGTTAACCCAGCTACCTAGCAGTGACCCCTCTCATTTACCTAACTCTGTGTTCTTGGTCACTGTCCTCCTTCTTTTGTAGTATTTGCTAAGGTGGGGAACAGTAAACTCCAGTGCTATATCATCTGGCATTAGTAATTTTTACATGTTGTTAAAAAAAAAAAAAAAAACAAACCAAACACTTTTAAGTGCCAAGATTTCTTTAAGGCTTTATGTTTAGTATTTCAATTTAACTCTCACAATACCATGTAGGAATACTAGTCCCATTTTGCCCAGAGAAAACTGAGACTCAGTTTTCCTACACAGGTAGGAAGTGGTAGTACAGATCTTTCAACTCTAGTCTTGCTGGTGCCTAATCTCTCATCATCTTTCTATGGCTACGCAGCCAGCAATAAAAGTTAATGAGTATATTTAGCATGGTTTCCCACTCTGTGTACCACAGAGATATAATAGTATCCAAAAAAATCTTAAATGAAATATCTAGAACATTCTATTATACCATTTTGCTGCTGCTGTTGCTGCTGAAAGTAAAAGAAAAACTTTTAACAACTAAGTGCTGTAACGGTAAATTTATAGTTTAAGACAGAATCCTTTAGAATCCATTTTGCCCTCAGGTTTACCAACCTTGCATTTTATGGCTATCACAACTATATACTACTAGGTCTAGTGCTAAAGAGACTTTTTAAAAATCACTGCAAGATTTTGATTTAAAAACCAAAACAAATTATTTTAAATTATTTTTTAACTAAAATATCAAAAAGTCAAAACAGTATTCTTACAAAATTCAAATTTTTATTTTTAGAAAATACGTAAATAATGAAATAAACACACAAATCCACTAGTCTACTTTAGCCTGTCTCTTCCCTTTTATAATAAATGAAGACAGATGCCATAAAAGATTTCCAATGACTATCCCTGCAGAGAAGCAAAATACTATGTTAACCTGAAAATAGAAGGCTTTTAAAACCCAGAAGCCCTTTTTATTTCTTATCATCACACTAAAAGAACTGAAAAACAAAATATAATTAAAACAACAGAAAGCAAAGCTAGTAATGCTATCTTTGAAGCACCAACATATCACTCACTTTGAAAGAATGCCAAGTTCCTTACTGACTCGTGCTCTGTTCTTTTTCTTTTTCACCTTTTCTGTACTTATTGTGGTTTTGCTGAGATACTGGAGAATGGCAGGTACATGAGGCAGAATTAATCGTCCCCCTATCGTGATAGACTCTGAAATAGATAAATGTTTTGATTTTAATTAACTACTCTCTCAAATGATAACTGCATACTATCTTTGTAAAGACAGATAAGGAAAGCACTCACTTATTATGGAAATTTAATTAAATTTCAGCTCAGATGATTAAATAACTCTTCTTACTTAAAATAGCTATATCACAAATTAAAATTTTATGCAAAAGCCTCCTGAGTTTTTATTAAATTCATTTTTAGTAATGGTAAAGCATACTATTAGGAGAAATTGGTGGAAAGAATTCAGAGACATGACAATAGAAGTCATCTGATAAATTCCTGGAGGTTAGCTGGATTTTCTAGAATACAAATAATCTGAATTCTACTATTGTAGAAGAAATTCAGTTTATGTGAGTTGGTCTCAATTCTTAGAGAAAAGAAACTCTTTTAATGGCGTAAGTTATTAAAACAGTCAAATTCCATTGAACTTTTTCTTCCCTAGGGAACAAATACTACCTCGGGAGTTTAAAAACTGCTTGCCTGTACTCCACACTTACCATCTGCACTTTCTGCATATACGCATCCAGTTACTGGCAAGCTCAAAACTGTCTCTGTGGACTCAAAATCTGGAAGGTTAAGAAGATCATCAACTATATCCATCACCATACTGGCTGTGGATTCAGAGAGATTCTTTGCTGAGAGAATCGCAAAAACATTGGTCAAAATATCACATTCTGGGTGTCCAGGCTTTTGTTTTGCCAGAAAAGGGAAATACCTATAAGCAAAAACATTGAAATTGTCACCTTATTTCTCAATATGCTTATTTCTCAAACATGTTGCATGTGAATTTTTATACTGAGTTTATCAAATGAAAATTAAAAGATTACTCAAAAGGGAAGTTACTTTAAAATCTAAAATGTGGGGCCTCCCTGGTGGCACAGTGGGTTAAGCAATGCTCTATGAAGCAAACCGCAGCCACTGCAGCACGAGTTCGATCCCTGCTGCCAGCCAGGGAGGGGACACACATGGCGTGGCAGACCTCTCCTGCCTCGCTTGCTGCTCCCCTCAGCAGTGTGTTTCAGTCAGTCTGCCTGTTCTGCTCCCCACTCTGTCTCTGGTGAATCCTCTCACCTCCCTGGACTCTGGCCTGTACCCCAGCTCTTGTATGTATAAATAAATAAATCTTTAAAAAAAAATCTAAAATGTGATGGACAATTCTACGAGGTACCTTATATTATTAGTATGTAGGCACTCTCTTTAACATCTTTCACTTAATCTTAAAATCCTGAAGTATTATTCTACTACTATTCATAACATGAAGAAACTGAAACTCGTCCAAAGTCATTTAATAAATGGTAGAGTTGAGATTTGAACCACAGTCCAATTCCAAAGTTGAACTCCTTTTTTTTTTTTTTTAAAGATTTATTTATTTATGCATACAAGCACTGGGGTACAGGCCAGAGGTGTGGGGGGTGAGAGGATTCACCACAGACAGAG
>JAGFMF010011752.1:28139532-28172705 GCA_019455555.1 Galemys pyrenaicus | reverse complement strand
GGAGCAGCGGGCACAGCAGGAGAGGTCTGCTGCACCATGTGGGTCCCCTCCCTGGCCGGCAGCAGGGATCGAACTCATGCTGCAGTGGTTGCGGTTTGCCTCGTAGTACGTTGCTTAACCCACTGCGCCACCAGGGAGGCCCCTGAACTCCTTTCTTAAAGAGACATATTGAAGACACACTTTTTCAGTTATAAGCTGTCTAGACTGTGAATGTTTCTATACTCATATACAAACCAGCCTACTGCTATATGGGAATTTGTCGTACCAACTGAAAAAACATTTGTTGTATTAGGATATGTAAAATTCAGAGATTTGGATCATTTTTGGGGAAGGTGGATAAATTCATGCTTGATAATCAAAGAGTCATACAAATGATAGAAACTTCCCACTTGGTGAAAACATTCTGACAAGGGCAGTGAATATAAGGGCTTTCCAGCCAAGGGTAAACCAACAGCTATTTTACAGCCAGACACACAATCCTAACACAGTCAGTAGGAAGACCAAAGTGAAAAATACCAGAGTTTGGCTCTACCTAGTCATCATCATTTGAAAAAGAACTTGAGCACTTTAACATATTCAATACTGATTAACCGACAGAAAAGTTCTAGAAGGTATATTCACTTTACCCAACAGATATTTGGCAAGTATGGGCAGGCACCCTGCAAGATACTTTACATATTTTCATCTCTGTTATTAATGGAGGGACTGTTATTATCTCTGTATTACAGATGGTGAAACTGAGGCTTAGAGAGGTCAGCTTTTCTAAAGGAAGACATAGTTGTGCTAGAATTTGAAGCCAGGTTAGAGACCATACGGCGTTAGAGACCATCCTCTTCATCACTATGTTTTGGATTATCTTTACAGTTTTTCAAACATAAAAGAGAGCTGCTTTCAACTGCTGGCAAATTCCTTGCAAGAGTCCCATCAATTCCAGTGTGATCTGAAAGTTATCAAAATGTTTCTTGAACAATATAACTTGCTGCCACAGTACACTGAGCATGCTCCATGGTAAAATGTTTGGCTCAATCAGAAATTTTAATCACTCTTTCAACATGGCAATGAATATCAACTAACCATAGTGATAACTCCATGATAATAAATATGACATTGTCTCTACCCACAAGGAGTTTTAGGCAGGTTAACTATGAAGAGACAAGAGTGTGACAAAGGCATATGTAATAACAGGTCCTTCCAGTAGTGCAGACAGCATCTAGGAGGAAAAGCAAACCACATCGGGGCCACAAATATCAGAACCAGAGCAGCTATTAAGAAAGTGGCCAGGGACAGTCCCAGTTCATGTTGGTTGTTTTGGCTTAATTATTTGAAGCATCTCTTTTCACTTTCAGGAATGTTCCAGCTTGGATGGCACATTATGTGGTCACTCTAGTTTTGGTTTTCAGTTCATCTACTTTTTACGACAATTTAACTTTCTAAGTTTAAAGACATTGCCTCTAGGTCAGCTCTACCTACATTTATTCAAAGTAAAATTCTAGACTTTTCTGTAGGTGAAACCTGTTGAGATAATTGATTGACATTATGTAAACTGTACCCTCCAAAATGACACTTTATCTCTTTATTGAAGAATAGCATTTCCAGTCAGGTGGCTCTGAAACATTAATTCATCTGCCCTTTTACCCACAACTACCTACCTATGCATGCCTACTGTTACGGAGATTTCAAGGAAAGTCAACCCTTCTGGGGATTTCTTTCAGTTATTAATTAGAAAAGGAAAAAAAAATTCTACTGCCTACTTCCCCCATTGCTATATGGCCTCCATTTTCCATCAATCAAAAATGAGACAGAAATTGCAGAAAATGAAGTGGCTCCAGTGACATGGCTCAACACCCTGAGTAAACACCCACTGAATACAAAACTGAGTCATTATCATAAAACCTTCCTGGATTAAAGTCCTTCATAGCTTAATGACATAAAAATTGCACAACTATAAAACATTTCTTAAGTATGCCTGTGAGTGCTGCTAGTCAATGTCCAGTGATAAAACAAGATATGAAATTGCTTCCTCATATTGGGAAACACGTGAAAAGAGGTCTTCTGACCAGTAAAAATAGGACAGACTTGGGGGCCTCCCTGGTAGCACAGCGGGTTGAGCCCGCACTGTGAAGAATCCGTGGCATAGCAGTGCAAGTTGGATCCTTGGCCAGGGAGGGGACCCACATGGTGCAGCAGACCTCTCCTGCCTCGCCTGCTGCTCCCCCCAGCAGTGTGTTTTGGTCTATCTGCCTGTTCTGCTGTCTCTGGTGAATCCTCTCACCTCCGGTGCCTCTGGCCTGCACCCCAGCTACAATATACATAAATTAATTAAAAAAATGAAAATTGCAGAATTAATGGAATAAATGAGCTAAATTAGTTTATAAAAAAAAAAAAGACTTGGGACTTCCCTGGTGGTTCAAGGGGTTAAGCATGGCACTACGAAGAATTGGCAGCCACTGCAGCTACAGTTCAATCCCCAGTCAGGGAGGAAACCCACATGGCACAGCAGACCTCTCCTGCCTCGCCCGCTGCTCTCCTCAGCAGTGTGTTTCAGTCTATCTGCCTGTTCTGTTCTCTACTCTGTCTCTGGTGAATTCTCTCACCGCCCCCACATCTTTGGCCTGTACCCCAGCTCTTGTGTGCATAAATCAATCTTTGAAAAAAAAAAAAGCTTTCCCGAAGAAGACAATGTCATGGCCTTTGGTTTGTTGTTGGAGACTACTTAATGGGGAACAGTGGAGACATAATGGCACATAAGAAAAAAAAAGTCAGTTACATCGCATGATCGCAAGTCTGTAAAATCCAATGCCAGGATTTTAACATCGCTATCTTAACAATAAAACTTTTCATAGATTCTACCTTTCATTCTTTCAAATAGATCAGGAGAAACTAAAGCCTGTTTTCATTACTGAGATAAACAACATAGGTAGTTTCCCTACTCCTCAGTGAGGATGCATTTGGTCTGTAATATAGCATCTCTGAACCAACAGTACGTGAAGGTTCTGAAAACAGCTCAAATGTCCTCAAAAGGATGTTGATCTATGACATGAGAATTACAGGTATGTTTGGATGGAATTTCACAAAGGAGAGAGGACAATGACCAGAAAATCTAGAAAGCCCCTGAAATTTTTCTGCCTTTAAGTAGAAACTGGGAAAAAGAAATAGAATACCAAATCAGTTTTTATTTTTAAAAAAGCCTGCTTACAAAAACTGGTAATATTTATGTGATGATAAAACTCTCTGGTCTGTTTGTTTTCCCCTCCATCATGCCACAACAAAAGAGTGATGCAAATTTTTACACATTCGAAGAATATATCAAATCCAAGACTTGTAATTTTCAACTTTAAAAGCTTTGACACACATATATATTTTTAAATTACATTAAACTACAAAAGGTTATCTACATTTTTATTATTATAAATATTTCAAACACTCCATAAATGTATGCTGAGAAGGTTCCCTTTCCCACCGAACCACACAGACCTCCATATGCTAGAACATGAAGAGTTTCTCATGTCTTTCTAGATATTTTCAATTTCATTTTATATTTACACACATCCCGTCCCACCCCAACACACAAATATATAAAAGCATTTTTTTCTTGAATCATAGTATACACTTGAAACTTGCACTTTTCTCTATTGTAAGTATTTTGAGTTACACTGCCTTATTCTCTATAACTTCATCTATACTCTTCCACTGTATGAAAGCATAAATTATTAGTTCCCTTGATTACTTTTGACTAGATTAATCTGGACACTGTTTTTAAAGGTGATGTGGGGGGAAGGGAGATTATACCTTGCGTTTCTGCTCCAGATACTAATCAGTTTTAGCAGAGGAGTAGGAGAATACTGACTCTCAGATCCAAGCCTGCTGATCTAGAACAAAGAATAAAAACCAAACACTAAATAAAAACACAGAATATGGTGGATAACAGTTAAAAACACAAGCCTAAAAACCATGTAAGAGAATAAGAGAGGAAAAGACAGAGATGAACATTTGTGGCACAGAGAAAAAAAATGAGGAAATCCAAAGTGACATCTATACAGGGAATTGACAAAGAGTGAATGGAAATACTAACACTTGGAAGGAAACAGGTATGTTAAGTTTCCATTTGTCAGAAATGACAGATCAAGCAGTTAGAAATTAGTCTTAGGCATATATTTAAAAAATGCCATGGCATTGTGGAAACCAGCTCATGACCTTTAGGTGGCAGCAGGAGCAAAGAAATGTGTTCTAAAACTTCCATAAATAAAGGCTTGATGCAAAAGAAAGGAGCAAGACAGATGTTCATGCCTGAGTGCAAATGATGCTGGAGAAACAGCAACAACAGAAGCAGAAGGTACCCTGGAAAAATGTAGGAGTCAAGGTTTACCTGAGGCCACACTGCAGCAGAGAACACAGCATCGATTTCTTCTGTTGTGAACTGATGAGATTCCCAATCCAGAAAGATATCAGTTACCATTTTGATTCCAAGACGTCTTAAGTTTTTCAATGGGTTAATAAATCTCAGTTGTATCTGTAAAATAAGATTCCCTATTAAGAAATGTATAATTTTTACCTTGGCTCTTCAGGGAGACACTCTTGCTCAGCTGGTTAAGAATCAAGCTGGAAATCCTGTTATAAAGTCTGTTGATTTTGGCTGTGATTTACCTGGGAACGTCAACTGAGCAAGTCAAGAAAGGAAAGCAAAGACTTAAAAAAAAAAAAATTCAAAACGTGAGAGGCCTCACTGTCACAGCCCAGTCAAATCATGTGAGAGTGGCCTTAGGGAAAAACAAACACAACTAGAACAGCTGTCTTGTACTCTACATTACTTTTATTTTTTTAAGCAAGTAATTGTCTCATAAAATTCTGTTTTCCCATGCATAGAACATTCTAAACAAAACTTTTTTTTTTTTGCTATTGTCTTAGAGTAGAAAAAAATTACACCTTTCTTTCAAGTGAAAGTCACTTTTTGTTTTCATATTTGTATTATTGCCATTTTTCACCTTTTTTTAAAAACTAGGAGCTTTCTATTATTCTTGGCAAAATTAGTCCAGGGACCCAGTTAAATAATAGATGGTGTCTCCATACAGTGGGATACTTTGTACAGTAAAAGACAATTAGGCAAGTGAATGAGGAGATAGCAAAATATATAGTTAAAGAAAAATACTATTTGGAGAAGCGTACAAGTTGTCAATTTAAAGGCTGAGGCTGGAGTGGGTGGTTATCTGAGTTAATAGCAAACTTCTTTCATAAAGATATTGCTACTTCCATTGGAATCGCCTTCCTTATATATTCTAAAGTCATAAGAAATCAGTTTCTTCTGGTTCAAAGCCAAACAGTTTATTGAGCCCCTATCAATGGGTCAAACGCCTGCTAGCCAGACTTGATATCAACTTAAAATTTTACTGAAGAAACTTTTCTTAAATATCTGAGAGACTAAGAATGGCAAAGATATTAGATAGGAGAAAAATTCTATAAATGTGAGAACAGTTTAATTCATGGAACAGGCAGAATTTCAACTGATTCTTAAAGGACAATGAGGTTTAGGTGAGAAGAAGAGAAATTTCTCCCAGCACAGAAAGTTGTAAAAATCAAACAAATGGAAAGGAGATATACCCCTTGTTTTCCCACTTGATTGATATACTGTAGACTCTGGATATGTAAGTGGCAACTTTTATATAGATATCTATAGATCTATATATCTGTATAAATCTATAGATATATATCCTTATATCTCGATATACCTCTTAAATTACATATATGGAAATCTGAAATTTATGAAGACAACATAAAGGATGCTATTTACTTGTGCAAAGTCTCAGGAACTTTGGTATTTCACCAAATTTCTACCACCCACTCTCACCAATTATCTCATTATACAAGTTAAAGACAAGCGATGACAGGCAAACACTAGAGGTGACAGGTATATCTGCTTCACCCTGCTGGCAATGTTTTCATTATAAGCTGCATCATGTCTGTGAAAGACAAGAACTATCACTGATTATTTGGGGGGGGGGGGGTGGGGAGAAGAAAGGCATCATGATTCCCCAGAGCAAAGGAAAACTAACCTTAGCAAGNGGGGGGGGGGGGGGGGGGGAGAAGAAAGGCATCATGATTCCCCAGAGCAAAGGAAAACTAACCTTAGCAAGCACACTATCAAAACTGACTGACACCCCCAACCTCGCCCCCATTCCTATCAGGTCCCTTGTCATTAAGAAGGATCTGCAAAATTATGTTTTTTCTAAGGATCTGTGTGTTCTATTTGCTTCTGCAACTACAGTGCCAGTTGTACAGTTTATTAGATAACTGTTTAACAAACTGGTGGAAAAGCCTGGAAATGAGCAATCATAGATTTTAGTTCCTAGAGGAAACATACACGTGACTGAGATTATGTACTTCTAATATGTATATACATATCTTCTTAACTGCTTAAAATTTACAAAAAAAAAAACAAACCTCAAAACCCCACAACACCAAGTCAAAACAACCCTCACAATTATAGATTTCATTATCAGTCAATGTCTTGGAGGATCTGAAAGGTACAAAAAAAAACTGTATAACTTAGCTCAAACACATAAATGTAGAACTTTAACTCACTTAAGCAATATTACTGTGCAGTAATTCATTCATGCTGTACAACACTTCAACGAATTCTTTGGACTTGTCCAAGAATTAAAAAAAAAAAAGAAGGTTTTAACACCTCACTATCTAATGAACTGTGAAATTGCATAAATGATCCTTTGAGTTACTGATTGTTGATTCAGGGGTAAATCATTAATTACTGAGTAATTTCTAAGTTAGTCAAAAAGAGGACTTATAGAGGGGTTTATAAAACCTGTAATCTTTCATGACTTAATATGCCCACGTATAGATAAAGTTACTGCCATTCACTACAAGTCATAAAGTCAAATTCTCACACAATTCTCCCTATGGCTGTGAAATGCTCATATATAACATACAGAAAAAAATTTCCAAACTTTTTTTTGGCTACAACTCTTATCCCACAAAGCAAAGTGACTTTTTTTTTTAAAACAGCAAACAGACCTTATCACACCCCTGCCAACCTCTCTGAAGTTTCCTAGCATACTTCAAAGTTGATCCAGCTCCTCTCCGCAGCCCCAACTTCCCTCTTGACCTTATCTTATATGATTCTTCCTATTTGTTGAGCTTGAGCCTCCTTGCCTTTCTGTCTGCCCTGAGAATGTGCCAGACTCTACCCCTCTCAGAGACGTGGCGTGTCTAGTCATGTCGCTGCTTGAAACGGTCTTTCAGGGGCTGGGCAGGCATAGCCTGAACAGCACCTCCTTAGAGAAGAATGTGATTACCCCAGTAAAACAGCACCCACCCACCCCAGTCTGGTCACTTCCTATCCCATTCCCTTATTTTAAAAATTTTTTTTACATTGACATATCTCTACTTAACATCCTCACACTTCCCTCTAATTTAGTGAATATACGGAGTAGTGGAGAATGAATTAACATTTATTGAAGGAATGAAAGCATGAGGAAAGCAAAATAGTGCCTACTAAAATGGAATTTGTATTCTAAATCTCTGGATCTTGCTCATCAAAGAGTATCATTTCATTACTAATGTAAATTTATATTCAAATAACCCAAAGAAGTAGCAAAAAATCCTGGCTATCTGTTTTCAGCTGTCATGACCATATTTGAGACAGTTTGTCTGGCAGAGCTATCAATTAATGAATTAATTTTAGTTAAATTAAAACTTTGTTCCTCAATAACTGAGAAAAAAACAGCACACCTGAGTCTAGATCTTCACCTCAAGTCCCATTTTCTCTAAGAAGGACTTCAGTCCATAAAGACATTAAGTTTCCTAAATCCCGAAGATATTAAGTCATGTTTACATGTTCTTTCAAAAGAACATGCATATACCACCTTGGATACAATTTAGACATTTTTTATTTAGCACCAAGTCATGAAGCCTCATGGTTAATATTGTCTTATCCAATCTTGCTTATCTTTACTCAAGACTCTGCACTTATAGCAGGCTAGCATTTATTTTTATTTTTTTAAAGATTTATTTATTTATGCATACAAGCACTGGGGTACAGGTCAGAGGTGTGGGGTGGTGAGAGAATCTACCAGACAGAGCAGGAAGCAGAACAGGCAGATGGACTGAAACACACTGCTGAGGGGAGCAGCAGGCGAGGCAGGAGAGGTCTGCCTGCACCATGTGGGTCACCTCCCCAGCTGGTGACAGGGATCGAACTTGTGTTGCAGTGGCTGCGGTTTACTTCATAGTACGTTGCTTAACCCACTGCGCCACCAGGGAGGGTCCTAGCATTTATTTTTAAAAGAACCCGGACAACCCATCTCAAAATAACAAAGATGATGGTAGCTGTGGTCTATTTATTCTCCAATCATTCTGCATAGACAAGAGTTGGAAGATATCCCATACCTGTAGGCTCAAAATTAAAACCTAGGACAGATTAGCTCAGCCACCATTGACTGTTTTCTGAGACTGTAAACAGAACTAATTTATCCCCTACCATTTGCCTCCTTTTAAAATACACACATGATATAATTTATGTTTTCTAGCTATATATAGATACTTACAACAATGAAGATTCTCATTATATAGAAGACTGTTTTTAAGAGACACTTTACACTGTTACACAAGAACACAGGCACTGTTTTTAAGAAAGATTTAACATGGAAGGATGTTAGATGTTCAGGCCCCAGCCCATTTCCCAAGTATAAGACTCCCAAGAAAAGAGCATCTACAATGAACCTCTCACCTTTTCTCTTTGGTCAAGGATCTGTGACACAGTCGCTGTCATGCAGAGCAGTATCTGCAAAATCTTTGGTAAGTAAGCACCGATCAAATGACTAATATTCTTCAATACTATTTCAAGGCTATTTAAGACACCGTGCTGACGCCCTAAGGGAAGAACTCTAGACAAATCCAAACCTTCCACTGCTTCGATGACTGCAGAATGGCATTCTCCTGGTGAAACAGAGAGGCACAGAGACAGCATGTTACCTTTTTTAATTACAGCTTACCTTCAATTTCCCTCCATAATATAGCGTTTTCTTTTGTTACAATGATTTGTAGATGTACTTTATCTCATGTTAATGTTTTTTCACTTTTTTATTCTTACTAAATATCCAGTGTTCTAGGTGTGATAGGCTTTAATATCATCACTTTATAGAGGAGGAAACTGAATACTGAATTAAGAAACTTGTGACAGAAGTCTCTAAACCTAATTCTGGTCTTATTTATACTAGTCGTCAAAATTTGAGTTACTAATAGACTTTTAGGTCACTGAGTGAAGGTTTATACATTCTTCTCACTCTCAACTTTCACTGAACTATGCTGAGCTTAGCAGCTGCATAAAAAAATGTCCTGTTACATAATAAGC
Organism: Galemys pyrenaicus; assembly: GCA_019455555.1. NCBI lineage: Eukaryota > Metazoa > Chordata > Mammalia > Eulipotyphla > Talpidae > Galemys > Galemys pyrenaicus. Next base: position 28,163,344 of record JAGFMF010011752.1, on the reverse strand, counting down.
TCCATGAAGGTTGAGAATCAAATGTTCTATTTCTCTTGTAGCCCTGGTGAATAAATAAAACAATAGCTCCTTATAAATAGCTGCCATAATGACTTCAGAATTTACTTGAAAGACCTGAATTATTGAGCTTCATTTCAAACCAACATGAGATCATGAATGTCCTGACTCATACATTCAAATGGTGCATCTACTGAGTATCATTTACAGTCACCCTCTCACAATGGAGGTTATTACACTGAACAAAAAGTTTTGTGTTCATTAGAGCCAACTTCCTTCACAGGATGATGTTACACTGAGTGAAACTCTTTAACAAGTGGATCCATTATCATAAAAAAAATATATACAAATGTAACACAGCACCCTATAAATATGTACTTTTGCCTAATGCAATTATAGAACTGGAACAGAGGTTTGGTGCTCAGAAAGATCTGGGTTCTTATCCAATGTCCACCATTTTATAGCTGAGTGGCCATGGGCACACTTGTGTTTACTTCTCTAAGACGCAGTTCCCTCATTTGAAAACGAGGACGGTCGAGTTATGTGGCTGCTTTTAAGGATCAAGAGAGTTGTATATCTTAAAAGCCTACATATGGAGCAAGCACTCAATAAAGGTTAACCATTATTAGTAGTAGTAATTACTAACACTGCATGCCAGAGAATATATCATAGAGCACTACAGCTTATTGTATACATTTATTATCTCTTCTTCATTTAGATTGTAAGGATGGGGCAGAGATTATAACTGCCTACTTTTCTATTTTTAGCAGAGTGTCTGAGGCATGGGAGGTACTCAACAAATCACTATTCAATTATGAATTATCCAGGGAATGAAAAAATGCCAAGACAATTAGTACTAACTTAGCATCAGGCTTATCTTTTGTAGAAGAAACCTATTCATTGTATGTGGCTAAGTACTTGTCATTTATAAATGCCCACATACACAACAGAAAAAAATATACATTTTCCTAATCAAGGGCTTACTGGCACATGGATGCTGATAATCCTCAGGATCAGTTGCGAGCTCCACCTAATTCCACCAAAGTTTAAAAAGAATGGCATTTCATCAAAAACACCGCTCTCAAGATTAGAAGAAGCAATCCCACTAAGAACAGCAGAAACCTAACCTGACACAGTAAGCCCCAATCAACAAGACGCATTTAGAGTGGGAGGTAGTTGACACCCACCATCCTTGAAGTGTTTCACAGGTTCAAAGAGCAAGTCCAAGAATATCTGTATCTCCTCGGGTTGGGTTCCCGCCAGGAACCTCAGAACAATGGACATGCGGGTACCTGAGGCCGACTTCCCCTGGGTTTTACTCCCAGTCTTGTTTTTCATTCGTCCATACAAAATTCTAAATAGTCAAAAGAACATTATTTATTTTCATATTAATCCTCAAACAAATCCTTTTTTTTTTTGGTTTTCCTTAAAGAATAGAATAGCAGCTCAACACATTTAAATTGATATATCGTACAATGTGGAAAAATGAAAACAGAAATGAAATATTTAACATATAAGTCTAGAAAAATAATAACCAAGAAAACAAGGTTAAAGGAATCAGGAAGAAGGAAATAATAAAGATTAAGGCCAGAAAGAGGCTCTTTGTAGGATTAAAAAAAGCAATAAAACAGGCCATAGGCAAGTCTACTCAAGAAAAAATGAACGCAAGAATATACAGACTGAATAGAAATAAAATAAAAGAATAAACTGTAAGTAAAAAAGCTAAACTATAAAGGTCTCAGTTAAGGGGGTCATTTTCTGGGAAAAAAGTACACATAAATAAGCAAAAGGAAGTTAAGAAGAAAACCCATAGTCATAGGAAAATATAGTTTAACATGTCAATTTTTAAAACTTTTAAGAAAAAATAATTTCCATGCTATACAGTTTCTTAGTACAAAGAAAGGAAACAATTCTTTCATAACTGATATTGAAAAGGTACAAAAATAAAATTATATACCAATTTCGTTTCATAAACATAAAACACAACATTTCTAAATTCAGAATCCAGGACTGCACTGAAACAATATTAACTTCAAACAAGGATCATCCCAGGAATGTTGAGAAAGGGAAAGGGGAGACCACAATGAGGACTATGGGCAGTTTGCTGTTGGGAGAGGAGAGAAATCCTCTCCTCTCCAAATATTAGCAAGTATGTGAAGTACTTCATTAAAAAAAAAAATTCTTAATGGTATAAATACCTCATCAGAATAGGAAATAGATCCGCTCGGTGGGCTGTTTTCACTACTGTGTTTTCTTCTGAAATGCCAAAATGCACTATCTCTTCCTTAAAACTTCTGTCCTCAAGCAATCGTTGTAAGTTTTCCCTTTAAAATAGAACATAAATCTTAATTATCACCATTTTAAATAAAGGCAATACAGTAGAGCAAAACGTGCAATGAAACAGGTAGTAAAAAAAAGTTCATGTAAGTGGTGGACGACTATAAAGGAAAAACTTTACAAAACTCTCTTCCAAAATGACAGGTTTTCACATTCTAAAAGGTAAAAGGGATTAAAAGGAGTTTGACTTAATCAACAATTCAAATGTTTAAAGATGAATTAAAAATGTTTCTTCAGTTTTTACAGTGACTATTACAGTGCTCTAAGCAAATACCAAGATTTTATGACATGCAAGGAGAAATAATATAAACTTCTCAACATATATCTTTCAGTTAATTTTCTCTTTCCTACCTTGTTATCTAGGAGTAGCACTCTTAGAAAATATACTTCTAGTTTTCTCTTTTTTAACCTAAAAGTAGCATTATAATTACTTTACAAAGAGAAAAATACCCTGGCAGGCCTCCACAAAATTATTTTGGAAGAGTATCTCAAATAGAAAAAATAAAAATCAGCTAGAGATGGTATATCTTTAGCTTCAAACAACTTACCTATAAGGGAGGAGATGTGGATGTTTATATGTCATTATGCAATCCAGGGTTATTTTTTGCACTGTTTGATCTTGATGTAGCAACAGCTAAGATAGATATTTTATAGAATAAGTTATTAAGGTCACACACACCCCATGGGACAATAATATATTTGTTTTAATTTGCCAAAATAGATTCCTAGAACCTAAATTTTTAGATGTGGATTAAAGTTGATTTTCCCTGGAGGTAAAAGTAAAGAGGAAGAAAAGAGTATGTGCAAAGATAAAAAAATGGAAACAAAACTCCGACATCTGTACCCTGGGTTTATGTCTTTTGTCTGAAGCCACTGTATGAACCTGGATTAATTTTATTTATTTATTTTAAAAATTTATATATATTTGACATCAAATGTAATCCCCATGTATTCCCCATCACCATATCACCAGTGCACCATCACCTCAGTCCCCTGTGCTCCCCTTTGCCCTCCCCCTTCCCCCTCTTCACCAAGTGACCCCAGTTTGTCCTTGTCTTTTCATTTTTGGTTTTGTGTCTTTATTATTATTATTATTATTATTATTATTATTATTATTATAATACTAGCGGGGTGGTGCTGAGAGGCACCCTCACAGCCCTGTGAGGGTAGCAACAGTCACATGCCAGAGGGGACCTGACTCCAAGGCTTCTCTGATCAGCTAGTGCAGAATTTTATGCCCCTGGACAACTGTGACTTGTGAGTTCTAGCTTTAAAAACATGCTACAACCAATTATGGGTAGCAGATAGACAAATTTTCATCGGAAAATAAAATTTCATCTTCTCAGATTGCCAAGAAGGCTAGCCAATGTTTACTTTGCTTCTGACATTAAAATTTTCCAGTAACTGTTTTCTGGAATTCAGGATCAGAAATTGTGATTGCTATTCCAACAACTTGCTTTCACTGAGGAACATTCTGAAATCTCAGTGCTCCGCAAGGCTGACTTACCTAGAAGGGACAAGTAGCCAAGTTGCTCTTGATGCAGTCCCTACTCTTCTAAAAACTAATTCCCATAAAACAAATACTGCTTTGTTGTACTCACTGTTACTATAAATGATCAGTGTTTTGCCACCCCAAATTTCTTAAATTCATTGAAAATCATGTCTGAAAATATCCCTCAATATACAGATTATGTATTAAATTTTAAAAAAGTACTTAAAATACATAGTACCAATTCAAAAATTACTGAAAACTAAAAGTCATTTTGGCAAAGGACATGCTAGGAATAAAGTTCACAAAGAATTTCAGTGGAAAGAATTTATTTTACTTACCTGAAGATAAAGTTCATATAATTTGGATTCTAGATATAAGGCTCGTGGATTTGAAAACTTTGAGAAAACTTGCAAATGAGCAATTAACTGCCTGAAAAACAAAAACAAAAGAGTGAGGCTACTACAACATTTAAGAGCAGAGATTGTTTCGAGGTAATAGTTCTCATCCATTTTAATGTCACCAACAAGGCCTGCAAACATTTTGACAGTCTTACTGTTAATTATATAAACCAGCTTTACTTATTTGCATTTAGGAAATTATTCTCTAGAAATTCCAAAAATCAGGCAGGCCTATTCCTGAAGTCCAGGTTCCCCACATCCCAGAAAATCACTTGGGATATCTTTAGAAAGGTTTAAATTAAACCCCAAGTAGAATGAAAGTCATCTAAATAGTAATAATACCTTCCCAAGTTGAACACAGACAGCTCCTTATCTGGTTTCTACACAGTAGACAGGAAAGTGGAGGAATCGATTCTGTTTCACTTTGACATAACATAAAACACTAAGTCAGTCAGGAACAGAGGCCCAAGTTTAGGGAACCACGGCTTGTACTTACAAAGAAGGAAAAAGAGCAATGCAGGCTGCTGAACATTGAGGATGCGCCTCCCAGCCCATTACACTCTCTGCAAGGACAGACCTGATGAGAGCGTCTCCTGAATTTTCTCACTCAGCTTCCTAGTCCATCGACTCTCTGAGGCTTTTAAAAATACTTGAAAATATAGTTTCTCTCTGGGCATACTTTGTTAGACATTTTTGAAAAATGGAACAAATACATTGTTAAGATTTGAAGAGATTTTATTTCTATGAGCGGGGAGGCTGAAGCCAGGCTGCATGTGTAGTCATGCCTAACTCTGGGGACAGCTGCAAATGTCTCAGTCTGTTTCCTCACGTGACAAGGACTGGGTTTTCTGTGAGGATTAAATGAAAGAAGACAAGGGCCTCTGCACCTAAAAGTTTATCCAACAAATTAACTTCCCTGCTCCTGGACAAGGAAAGATAACTGAAAATCCTTCCAGTGAACAGAAAAATGTAAGCTGGAAATTATGACCTCTTCAGATATTGTCGAGAAACAGGGTACAAGTCTAGCACCAATGTTTACAGTTAGCTAAAACACCTGATTAGTCTTACTTGTTAACTTGACTAAGTCACAGTTATGTAATGAAACCCTAGCCCAGGGGTCGTAGGGAAAGTATTCTGTAGATGCCATTGACATGCAGAATCAATTAACTTTAAATAAAGGAAATTACACTCAGTGATATGAATGGGCTTCACCCAAGCGGCCTTGAAGAGCAAAACCGGTCTTTTCTAGAGCGGAAGGCATTCTGCCAAAGACTGCACATAGGACTCCTATCAATTTCAGACTTGAGACATCACATCCTGGCTGACTCTGCAGCCTGCTCTCTTACCTTAAAAACTGTGGACTTGCCAGCTCTCACAATCACGTGAGCCAGTTTCTTAAAATAAGAAATCTCTTTATGAGTACATGAATGTCTTTATGAGCATACAGATACAACTCCAAGTACAGATGATTGACACAAAGTCCTTGCAACTACTTATCATTCAGTCGTTGCAGTTTTACAAATAAACTTCTAAAACGTTCTGTTGAAACATCCACTTGTTCCCTCAACATTAATTACTTTTATAGCCCTTTTTGTAGCCTAAAAGCCAATGAGAACAGGAGCTAATTTACATGTTCTCTATAAATACATGCCAATAAGGAGATTGCCCCATGAAGGATTTTAAACTTGGGATTATGAGTATGTTAAGATAGTTCCAAAAGCACAATTATCAATTTACTTATATTTTCAGTGATGTGAAAGTAACAGTCTAGGTCTGGCTGTTGGGAGCAGAAATGAAGGGCATGACCTGATCTTTCAAGAGTCTCTAATTTACATGAAAGATCTATGGAACATCACCTAAAACCCAAGGCAGGGGGTAGCACTGTAACAGCGGAATAAATGGTGATTTATACTTAGAAGTTGGCTCAGGTTGCTTTGAATTTAAAAGACAGGAAAAGTTCAGCGAAGAGAGCAACAGCAGAAGGAAGGTGTTTTGAATAAAGCTCTGAAATATATATAGGGTATCAGCTGGCAGAAATAAGGCAAGGCACTGAAGAAAGAGGAAAGGACTCAGCAAGGGCTAATGTTGAGAAAGGAAAAGATACACTGGATAAATAGTGGATGCATTTATTCTCAAACAAATACAAGGAGTGATCTTTGCTGGGTAGTACTCTGAAGGATATGAAAAGAAAACAGCAATCTCCACCTTAGAAAGGACAGCAGGGGATGTCTAGAGTTGTGAGAAAGTAGAAGTTTGGCCTCGATCTTTCTTGTCCTCGCACATTACACTGTTTTCTTTAGCTGCCAGTCCTTCCTGCCTCAGCTGCTTGGCGCTGCTTTGTCTCATAGCTTTGAAGGCACCCTCTCATTTGCAAGTCCTCCCTTGGTAATGGAACTGTCAATCTTTACTGGGCTCCCAATATTCCTTCAAAAGTACTTCTCTTATGGAAATATTTCCCTGGGCCGCAGACTGAGCTTATAGCATTGCTGAGGCTGAGTCCCTCTCCTTTGTACCCATCATTCAGCAGAAGGCATGCAACACAGTGCCAAGTGGATGCATCAATACATAACTCATGGGCATGGCTGACTGGGATCAAGTGTCAAGATAACACATTAGCACGAATCCAAGAAATCTCTTACAGCCCACTTTGCCAGGCTTCAAGGAAGCTGGATGGATAACTTCTGAAAGCATGATCACTTCTTTTTTTTTAAGGTTTCTAATAATGTACGTAAATGAATAACCCAGAGAATAAGAAAATGGAAGGGCATGAAAAAATAAGGAAAGCTGAATGACACAAGTCAAAAGGCAAAGTAAAGAGCTGATATAAGTGATGTTCCATTATGTGTTCCCGCAGCACACAAATGTGCCGCCCTGGTGCTGAGAAAACGAATGACAAAGTTCAAAGAGCATTTAGTGCTCTCAGCTATAAAAAGGAGCTAAGGTTAGATGGCCTCCAACATCTCCTCAACTCTTTATCACTCTGTGGCTAGACAAGAAGACGGTGCAGTATTTATATAATCACTGTCTGAGCAGTTCATCTTGTCCGAGGCTGTCCTGCAGGAGGCCATTCAAGGAACACTCCCCGTCCTCCCAGGACTGTGCCTCCAGGTCTTTCAGTGGCGCTGAACTTACTTTGCCGCAGCTCTTCTTGTCTTTTTCTTCTGTGAGGGTTCATCTTGGGGGACTGCCTCTTCCTCCAATTCTTCATCCTCTTCAGCAGCAGGCTCTTCCTCAACTTCCTCCACTGTCACCCCTTTGCTTTTTCTTAGCAGATTCTGGGTTGGAGCAACTTGCAGATCGGCTGGGTAATACTCATTGCTACAGTGTAAACAGAGTGGTACAAGACAGATGAAGCTGAATGTTCTGTTCTGTCCATGACAGACTATGTCCATCATTATAGAATCCAACAGTGAGGGGATATAAGAGGCAAGTCAAGCCTCTTCTGTAATACGCTTTTTTTGCCCAGCTCCTCTTTAAGTACCCTGTTTGATCAGTCAGTCACTAACCGCAGAAGATGGCCCATTTCATCACTACACTGTTGAACAACGTCTTATTTAACTCTACACATAGCATGTTTTCTCCTTCTTTAAGGTAAGCCACACAAGGCACTTATAAGGGTGTCTAGCACAGAGGGAGCACTCATTCATTAGGTGTCACCTGCCACTGCGATGTTACTGCCATTGTTAACTTTTCATTCCTGTTTCTGGTTCAGCTCCCCTTGGAAAATGCTTATAGAGGATGCGCAACTTAGTTCTAGTATCAAATTATTTGAAACACATTCACAAATACAAATTCTTAGCTGAAAATAAAAAGCCCATGATATATTTCACTTGGATAATTTATAATAGCATTAGTTATAGTAATTAGTGTCAACTAGTCTTAATTCAAACACGTTCAAAAATGGCATTATCTTTAGGTTTAAATCTTAAACCCAGAGACACACTTGAACTTACAGGCTCCTCTCACCACCCCCATCCTGTACACCTTGTACTGCTAGAGAAAGATTTTTATCCTTAGGCTAAGGGTTAACCTATTTCTTTTGTTAGTGGAAAACTTGGAAAACTAATATGGTAGGAAACTCATATCCTTCCAACAACATTAATGCCAGCTCACCTACAGGCAGGCCTTTGCAATTCATGTAACAATTGACAAATATTTTATCTGATCTTCAAAACGAGGCAAGAAAGCTAAATATCACTGTTCTCATTCTATAAATAGAGCCCAAAGAATATGTGAAAAAAGAAAATCATTACTCTTTCACCTTTGGTTCTACCAACACGCCTGCATCTTTCTTTGTAACCTTTGCCAGAATGAATTATTCATACAAACCTTTTCACTTATGCACCAGGTCCTGTCTCCTTGTACCCATTCAAAGCTATGCTCTAGCACTTTTACCCCCTCTTCTGCATTACAAATTCTCCCTCTCTTCTGGATCATCCACATCAGCATTATATACATACAAACTGTTTAAATCTGAAATAGTGGCCCTACCAATTAGTGTTCCCTCTACACCCTCTCCATATCTCCCTTTACCTATGTCTGGGTTTTTATTTCTTTTGATATAACTGTTCACACTTGCTGTTTCTCTTTTTCTTCTTAAGGCCCTTTTATTCAGGATTTCATCCCTACCAGGTTGACTAAAGTAACTCTCACTAAGGTCATTTCCAAAGTCCACCATTAATTCTTATTAGTCACATAACTGGTATTTCAGACCACTTGATTCAACTGATTACTCATTCCCTGAAATATTCTCTTCAAAGGCTACTAAGTGGGTCTCCTTAGCTGGTTCCTTAATATATCCCAATTTCTAAATAGCATTGTCAATCCTTAGAAGTCCTTTCCCTCTACAGTTACACCCCAGGTGTGGTTTCATTCCTTGTCTCATGCATCTACTGGTATGTCTCAAACGTATTATCTTTAGGCCAGACCTTTCTCTTGGACTTTAAACTCTAAATTCAGCTGTCCACTTGACATTTCTACTTAGATGTCTGCTTAGAGTTCCAAAGTTGACATATCTAAAAATGAACTATTGATCTCCACAAAGTTGCAGACTTCTGCATTCTTCCCAATCTCAGTAAATGGTAGACTCTGTTATTCTTGTTGCCTAGACTAAAACCCTAGAGATATCCTTGAGCCCTTTCCTCTTCCTTCCTGTATAACACCCTCCGCCTGATCTATAGACAAGTTCCACAGGCTAATCTAGCTGCAATTCTTCAAAAATACATGCCGTGAATTGAAGACCTTCAGTAAAAAAACTAAAAAAAAAAAAAAAAAATACCACCTCCTTAATCCGACCCTCTTTCGTTATCTGCACTACCACAGCCCTGTCAAGTTGCCCTTAATTCTTGCCTGGATTTTTGCAACCCCCTAATTAGCTTCTCTGTTCCCACCACTGTCACCCTACAGTCTATTCTAAGCAGTTAAAAAAAATCCTTAAGAAAACTTAAGCCATGTCAACCTTCTGTTCTTCCCATGGTTTTCTATTTCACTGACAGTGAAAACCAAAGTCCTGCTATCAATTAAAGGCCCTCCGCAACTCAGTCTCTGTTCACGTCCACCCTCTTCTCCAAGTTCTTTCTTTCTGGAGCGCAGTGCCATAGCAGGTCAGACATCCTTGCTGTTCCCTGAACAAGCCTGCTTCACTAGCCCCACAGCATTTTCCTGCATAATAAAAAAGTACTGGCAAATACATATTTTGTTGATGGATTATATATACCACATTCATTCTCCTTATACAGTCTGACTCTCACACAGTCTATCTAGTAAAAAATAAAACAAGATTCCAGAAGGTTCTTGTTATTTTTTAAGAATACGTTCCTCAGCATCATGGGAAACATTCAAGAGGTTCAGAACAGAGTGACTGGGGTTGGGTTACGGTTCTAAGCCCCAGGCAGGCGATGAAACAACAAATGACAGGGCAAGGAACAACAAGGCCTTTGTCCACTGATCTAACTCGGTATGGTCCTTGTTAATTCGTGCACTGGAATTTGTTATTAATGCTTAGTGTAAAATTAAGAGGTGAATGAAACTAGTTCTCTCATTATCTGACCAGGCAGGTGCTTTGTAGATGTGCGAGTGATTTAGAATTCCATCACGAACTCCGTCAATTTGGGAGCTTAATGTTTAGTACTCACCGTCCCTTTCTCACACCCTGCCAGAGACATAGTCCTAGGAAAGAACACTTACTTGATAAATCTCAAGAAAAGTGGGGTAAGCTCCCTGGATCTTGGCTCTACCCTCTCGGGGAATTTTGCCAGAGCTCGCCAGAGCAAAAATCGGAAGTTGGTGTAGTCCAGCCTGTCCTGGCAGTCAGTTTTCAATGCTAACTGCTTGCAATAAAGAGCTCCAACTTCTCCTTCCTGAGTCTGCTCCCAACTTTCGTCTCCGATAGATTTCTCATCTTGTCTATTATTTTGCAGTTCTTTCTCTGCAAGAAAAAAGTCATCAGAACCACTAGAGATGTGCTGACACCTGTTCTACGTGTTTCCTCAAGGGAGGATCTTGCCTTTTCCATTAATTAAGGAAACAGTAAACCATATCCAAAGGTTATCAAAGACAATACATTTCTCATTTATTTCCGATTTCATGGTGATTAGACAGTCAGAATCAAACAGCTCAACAACCATTTTGCTATCCGCACCCCCTCACATTCCCTTAACATACCGGCATGGGTAGCTGCTTTTTCTAGATGTTCATAGTAGACTTTCCAAAACTGCTTATTTTCCATTTCATGTGCATGGGAACTAAGAGAAAAGATCATAAAACAGTATGTGTGGTATGGTCCTTATTTTTTGATTATGACAGGGAAAAAAAAGAGCAAAAGGATATAATATAAAATGTTAACTAGTTTTTTCCTGAATGTAGGATCGTAAACAACTTTTATACTTTTCTATATTTTTCAAAATGCCTGCATTGAGAACAAATTCTTTTTATAGTCGTAAGTACTAAAGGATATTTTCTAAAAACATAAGTAGGTCCCTACAAGGAGGCTATTTTTAAAGACACCATGATGGGAATGGGGCATCGGACATGAGGTATGGCTTACTGAGGGAAAGAAAACTGTTCAAAGCAAACTTTAAAATACTGGTTGCTCCTTCACCAAACTCAAATGTCTTTATCATGAACTAGTTTGATAGCTCTGAAGGGCAATAAAAAGGCAGACAAATTGGTTTTAAATTGGAAAGGGATTTGTTTGCTTTGATTCTGTGAAATAAGAACTAAGGGTTAGGGTTTGGGGAGGTCACACAAGATATATTTCCAATCTGAAGATAAATGTTGGCAAAAGGACAGGTTTCTTTCTAGGTATGAGGCACAACAAACGTGTTTTCCACCATGATTGGTAAGGTTCTTTTTAGAGTTAAAGGGATTTTGAATACTACATATTAAAGGTTTTAAAAGGTCTGATTTTTAAATTAACATTTGGCTCAATAATTCAATACATATAAACTTGTGGAAGGATAACTCAATACCTTGTTTTGCAAAAAAAAAAAATATTAATACAGAGGTATCATATGAAAAGAGAAAATCCTACAAAGTTACTTCAATATACAAAAAGCTATAAATTAAAATTTGAACTACTGAAAAATTTGGCATCAGAGTGGTTAATGTTTAGTTTGTCATCACTTTATCCCACAAAGGATTTAATGTAGCTATAAGTACTGTAAATACCCATTCATTTAAATCACACCTAGAAGGTGTCTAATCCCAACTTTATCATTCTGCAGTTGTTAGAGCATTTAACCTACACTTACCTTATGAGTTCAATAACAGGGTCCCAGAGTGGACTGAAGTTAACATATAACATGCCTAACAAGTAACGAAGCGGCACCTGCAATTACAGATTACTTTAGAAAATGGGTTATGAACTGCAGTGGAATGGCAGCAAAGACAGATAACCTTACTGAGGCTATCCTAAAGTTTAGGAAGAACTGGTGCTTTCAGAAGAAAGATGGAGGTACCAATCCATAACCGAGGGTATAATAATTCCCCACTTTCCCCCAAAATGTCACTTGCTCTTTAACATAGAAGAATCACTAAAGTAAACTGTTTTCCTATGCCAGATACTCACACATAAAGGATATATTTGAATAAAGATTGGACTCGGGACAATATTCCCCTCCAACAAACTCTGCCATCATCTGATAGGACAAAACCTGGACAGCTTCAGCAAAGCAAGAGCCCAAGGAACCCAGCGAATGGCAGCTGAAGCTTTGTAAGGTTATGATTTGAGTTATCAAAACTATGTGTTACCAGAGGTCCGCTCAGAGGATCTAAAGTTGTCTCTGTCATCTTTTGGATGACAGTCATTCTCATGACTGTCACACACAGGCACTAGCATGTGCTGGGCAGACAGCGTGAGTTGGGAGTTTACTGTTTTGGGGAGTGAGGTGTTTGCATCTAATTTAGCAGCATTTTCTTTTTCCAAATGAAGTAGAACATGGGATCCTAACAGCTAAGGCAGGATAAGAGCAGAACTGCTCTAATTCAAAGGGGAACACCTCCACTTGTCTTACTCCTAAAGAGATTTGTGACATAGTGAGGGTCAGGGATGGAAAATTCCTGATATAAAAAGAGGAAGGCAGATATTCTACAGCACTAAACACATCTGGAGAAGAATATCAGGCTTTGAACTTGACATTGAGACCTCCTGTTGCCACCTAAGAGGATTGCAATTTATATCTACAGATGGAAAGGCTGGCAGTCCTGTCAAATTCAAAGGATCTAAGCACCGGGGTCTTACCTAGTTTTAAAGATAGTACTTTTTGTGATTACTTGGTATGCATTTCTTTTCAAAAGTCAGCTAAATGGATCTTAGGGCATAAATTGAAAGAAAAAAGGACTCTGTTTTATACCTCCTGTAACGGCCCCTCAGGGACGGTACTGTGCACCACATCATGTCTTAGTTTTCTCAAATGAAGGAGCTTCTCCCTGTAATCATTCACGGTCGCTGGCACGAGTTCTGCCTGGCGTAAGATAGCAAAGGCCGACTGGCGGTCCGAGAGCCCGTCACCCTGAACAACCAGAGAAAACCAAGGAGGCAGGGGAGTATTTTGATTTTCGAAAAGGAACATTCAATGTGACCAAAGGTCTACAGAAAGAAAAACTGGCATATGTTAATGTTTTAAATTAAATAGGCAACACAGTTTTTGGGTAAATGATTCATTTTTCCTTGCTGCATTTAGTTTTTGGTAGATAATTTAGCTGTAGTGTTTAGCATAGAAATGGTAAGTAAAAGAAAACCAGGAAAGTAAATATCAAAATACATCCAAGTTACTGGTACTATGTAACCATGAAGAAGATATATATAGAGATATATACACACTTTCACAATGCAGTTCTACCTTTAATAGAAGTGATTTCTGTTTCTAGAAGCAGCAATTTGCATTATGGATCTATTTCCCTATGCAAAGATAGCTATGTAAGGATGTTTGCTGCAGTATTATTAGAAATGGTGAAAAACTACAAATACCATTTACAGGAAATTGGTTAAATAAGATATATGAAAATCTGGGGTACTAGTCAAACTTTGAAATAAATGAGCGAGTGGTCTTGTTGGATTCCTGCAAAGGTATCATTTTGGAAATTAAGAAATATATCAAATTATGTTTTTAAAAAGTATCCAAATTGAATAAATTACCTTCATCAATTCCGGAAGTTGAACTTCAAAGTAGTTTAGGATCCTTACTGTCAAAAGCCGAATCTAGAAAAAGTAACAGGCAGGTTTGAAAATATAGCCATTAGATAAAACTAATAGTCTATGAGTTCTAAGTTTTATAAAGTGAACAAAAATATACCACTTGTCCGAATAATACATGCTTATTCTATTCCTTATTTCTTATTCAATAGTAACCAACACCTTATTCAAATAATACACGGAGTAATTAATGACCAGACTAGATCGAGAAGGTAAGGCCAAGTTGTATCTTTGAACCATGATACTATAAGTAGTCCATATAAATAAATGCTGATTAGACTAACAATTTCACTGAAATTAGAGATTTTTATTTCTAGATAACGTATCAGGAATTTCTATACACTAGAGGAGCAGCAGAATCACCTACAGACCTTTACAGAATTGTAGATTTTTCAGTTCAACCTTTCCACACTGAATTAGTATTTTGGATTGTAGGGACCCAGAATTTGTACTTGTAGGAAGCTCCCCAATTACTCCGCTAATTAATTGATAATTAACGCCATCAGTTTGTCAGTCAGATGCAGGTTAGGAATCACTGTTTTAAAACAGACATCAGGCCCTCCCTGGTGGTGCAGCGGGTTAAGCAACGCACTATGAAGCAAACCGCAACCACTGCAGCACGAGTTCGATCCCTGCTGCCACCAGGAGGTGATCCACATGGCGCAGCAGACCTCTCCTGCATCGCCCACTGCTCCCTCAGCAGTGTACTTCTGTTGATCTACCTGTTCTGCTCCCTGCTCTGTCTGTGGTGGATCCTCTCACCCCCCACACCTCTGGCCTGTACCCCAGTGCTTGTATGCATAAATAAATAAATCTTTTAAAAAAAAACAACAGACATCACCCTGCCATGGCATTTTCTGATTAAGGACAATCACGGGCCATATACAGAAACAAAATATGAACTGAGAACACCCACAAAACAGTACCATTACCTTGGATATACCACTTGAAATGTTGGCTTGTAACTTGGGAAATAATTCCATCAGCGCTTCCTCAGAAAGTGGGCCTCTGCAGCCATGTAAGGACAATCTCTGATAATACAGATCAGCTAACAGCAGCACCGACGGCTCTGAAGGAAGCATTCTGCAACAAGGTATTGATTAGACCCAAGTGGCACCATAACTGAGTCTAAGACTAGCCTAGAAATTGCAGAAAATTATCAATGATGGCGAAAAAAGGGGGACAGGTGAGAGTTTTCCGTGGACATGCAGCATCATTTCAGAGGAGGGATCTAAGGCCTACAACAGCGTGAGGTGCTCAGACACAAAGCTCACTGGAGGTAGAGGTGGAATTAGAATGTGCCATTTTGTGCAAAACCTAAATTGTCTTTTCAATCCACACAGGTATAAATGAGAAAGACATCGCCAGGGTAGGAGGGGTGGGGGGCAGATATTTACTATTTATTAAGTGTTTTCCAGGCACTGAGCTAGAGAGGGAGCTGGTGCGGGAGCTGGCACGGGCTCTGGCGTCACCGAGCACCTCTGGTCTGACCCAGTCCTGCCATCTGTCAGCAATGTGACCCTTGGTAAGCTGTTTAACCTATGTGCCACCCTCCTTCAACAAATAATTACTGAGTGTCTACTACGTGCCAGTGAGTTTTCTGGACATAACAGTAAACAAAAGACAAAGTCCCTATTCTCCTGGAGCTTATTTTCTAACCAAGGGAGGTAGACAATTATTATATCAACTAATAAATAATGAGTATGATAGAGATGAGTGTGGAGGAGAAAAGTGAATCTAGGGAAGGAGACTGGAGTGAGAGTCGTGTGTGGGAGGTCGAGAGGGAAGGGGTTGGGTGAAGAGGGGGCGGTAATGGAGGGCAGACAATGCAGGAAGAGAAGTGAGCCACAGGAAATCTGCAAGAAAGCATCTTAGGCAGATGGAAGAGTGACACCTTGTCCCAGACAGGGCAGTTAACAAGGGACTCAGTTAACAAGGAAGTATGGCTGGGAGTGAGGCCAGAAGCAGCCAGGGGCTAGAACACGCAGAACCCTACGAGCACATTAAGTACTCCGAGGTACCGCAGAGCAAGGTTTCTTAATCGGAGGCATGTTGACATTTTAGGCCAGATAACTCTTTGTTGGTGAGTGAGGATGGGATACCTTAGCATTCTAGAATGATTAACAGCATCCTCGGCCTCCACTCTCTAGATTCAGCCCCCAGTTACGACAAGCACACTTGTCTCTGGAATCATCTCTGTGTTGTTGGCAAAAGTGACACGATCTAGCTCTCGTCTCAGAGCATCAAGAAAACTCAGGTTAATGCAACGTTCCAGGTAAGAGATGGTGGTTTAGATCAGGGTACTGGCAGGTACTGGGTAGTTAAGATTCTGGGTTCATTTTAGAATTTCCCTTTCCCCATCTGATGAGGCCAGTCCTTCTATTTTATGGAGCTGTTCTGAGGATTGAATTAAAGAACATATGTGAAACACTCAGAACAATGACTGGCACATAAGGACACAATAAATGCAATTCATGTGCTATCACCGCAGGCATTGTCCAGCTTAATCTGCATAAATTAACTAACTAAGCTAAGGTTTGGCTTAAGTAGGTAGTGGAGACAAGGTTCAAATCCAGACTGTTTTGGCTGTGAAACTTACATACTTAAATAGTAACTAGCACAGCGCTGAGCACAGACGCTCACTTAAAAATGGAAGCTTACACCTCCTCCACCCTCAAAGTGGATTCAAGCTACCTAGCTGGAGGCCATTGGCCCTCTGCAGGACACAGTAATCACTCTGTGTTACACACTCCCTTCTGCTTCAAAAGTTCTACGGTTTTCATAAAGGACTTCTACTAAAGAATATAGTATGAGAACTTTAAAGAGAAGGACGGAGCAAGAAGGGAATATATAAGGTGGGTGACAGCAAAGAGATAATCTCCTTCTTAAAAGAACTTAGACAGTGACGGAGCATGGAGAAATGCCAGCTTCGCCCAGATTTGGAAATGCAGAGATGTGGGACGAATGCAGTAAGACTCCGAACTAGTCTTCTTTATTCCCTTTGTCTCATCTCAGCACAGCAGTCAGGTTAGGAGCAGTGCTCCTGGTTAGGCTGATGTCGCTCTTCCACCAAAACTTCCTCCTGTGGCTGCCTCCCTGTCACTCAGAGGCTATCACAAGTCCTACCTGGCGTGCCCCCACCCCTGGACGACACTCCCTCTCTTCCTACCCACACCTCACTGCACTCAGCCACCACAGCCTCCCTGCAGCTTAGCCAAACACGCAGAGCGCCAAGGGCACTCGCATCTCCCCCAGGTGTGGAACACAGAAAGCATCCCAGATCCTGGATATCCTCTTGGCTTACATTCTCTCCACTTTCAGGTTTCTGCTCACAGCTCTCCTTCTTGGTGAGGCCTTCTCTATTTACAACTCCTACTGGACCCTACTTTCAGTTTCTCCCCACTCCTGAACCTGCTTTATTATGTTCTTCACAGCACTTATGACCATTTAACAGGCACTACACATTACTTTCTTATTTTGCTTAGTGTCTCTCGTTTGACTGTTAGCTCCATGAAGGCAGGAAACTTTGTTTCATTCACTGACTAGAAGAGAGGCCTGGTCCTTGGGAAAAGTCACCTCATATTGGTTAAAGTAAATGAATGAAACTGCTTGTAAAAGCATGGTGAGAAAACTGACTGGACTGCAGAGAAAGAAGCCAACTGCTCTTGCAGATTTTCAAAAGGCCCGATTTTTACAAAGGATGACAAGTAGCCAAAAGCCCCAGGGTAGTGCTCCTTGGTTCCTCCCAAAACTAGGAGATGGCTAAAATGAACTGGAAACAAACAAACAAAAAAGTTGGACTGCTTTAGAAAGATCACGTCAAGCTGAGAAAGAACACACGAATAGTAGGAATGTGTATACTGGAGCCACGAAAATGCTCCAAAAAGTCAACACTGTAATGTTGTGGCTGCGAGTCAGTGCATTATTTACATTCTACAATGCTAGCTTACATACACGAGAAATACCCTAACAGGTGTGAATCTGAATGTAAAGACTGTCAAAAATTTTACTTATTTTAATTTGAGGACATAAGTAAATCAACACAATTCCTATGTAGATAAATATGTAAAGTAGATCAAAACAAGGACTACTAATATGGCTGAGATATCCCATTTTATTTACTTTTAAACTGCATAGAATCTACGTTTACTTACAATACTAAATTCTTCACACGTTCCACAGGAACCAAATGAAGAAGTTCGGAAGATTCTTCCAAACTCAGCAGAGTACTTACAGCTTGATAAAGAACAAATAAGCTTCCTGAGGGCAGAAAAACAGGAGATACCACATTACTTATTTCTTTCACACAATAACCATCAAACATCTCATTTTTCTAACACTAGCTATTTATAAGAAGTTCTTACAGTAAATTTCTGCCTTCTAAAGAATTATCTGTCAATGGCTTGAATATAAAAGAACTGAAAAGATTCCAAGTCCTTTTAACTTTCTTAGAGAAAAATATATACAAAAATACAGAGTATAAACACAGACTAAAAATCATAAACGGAGATGAAGAAGTTCAATGGGTCCACCCACTGGCATTATCAAAATTAAAATTTCTGAAGGGAGAACACATGGCCTTTTCAAAAGCTAAGAAATTATTTTTGGGTAAAACTCATGTTGATTTTATGTCTCCAACTTATAAGTCACATATTCAATGACTATGACCAATAATATTAACGCTAATTAGATATTTAAGCCTACATGAGGAGGTGGCAAACTATGGTCCACAAATAAGAAGCCTGATTTTACATGGCTGGTCAGCTAAGAATGTTTTCTGTAATTCTGAAGGTCATTTAAAGCAAACAAACAAAAAGAATATAAAATGTCCAATGCTTAGTGTCTGGTCCTTAGATAAAAATGTTGTCAATCCCTGCTTTAGAATATAGAACAGTGCTGTGCAATCCAACTTTCTGCCATGTCTGCCAATGTGGAGCCAGGTGCAAGGATGGAAGCCACAGCCACATGTGGCTACTGAGCACAAGTCTACTTCGTTCTCTAACTTGTTTGCTTATTACCCAACACAGAACCTACCACCAGCAACATTTAAATGAATGAATTATTATGATGGAATAACACAAATCACCTACTTTGAAACAGCTATCCTCAGGGTAATGAGGGAGATGTCCAGGGAAATAATAGGAAATGGTGATGGGGGCAGGACAGTCTAATAATTCTGACTGAAAGAGTCACGAAGGTTTCAATGAAATGTTAGGCTCAAGCTGAGTTTTGAAAGATCAGTAGGTTCACCAAATGACAAAGATCTAGAAAGGACTGTAGGCAGAAGGGAAGTATGTCCAGGGCAGCCGAAGGATCTTGCTCAGGGTAAGGAAAGAGAAATGCCTGGAGCACATTGGGGTAAACAGGGAGACAGGGAATTAGACATAGCTGGGGGCTGGCATCCTTTGGACACGTTGCTTTCCCATTCAGCTCGTGTTCAAGACACCCTGACCTGGTTAGCACATTACGAGGTACAAGTGCAACATTGGCACCTTGTCCCCTTTTCCTCCACACAGGAGGTTATGTCAGGACACAAAGTCAGTACTATTCTCTGGTGTTCCACGTGTTTACAGTTACTCAGGGCATGCCAGAAAAGAAAGAAGAGAACAAATGGTGATTGTAACTGACCTTTTCCAAAGCTCTGTCTGTCAACAGCAGTGAAGAGTGACTCTATGAAGCATGTAACTAGTGGAATTACCTTCTCTCTCTCCAGAGGTCTGTTCAAGTCGTGGGGAGAAAAGGGAAAAGTTCAAACTGGCATTCAATAGCTTGTTTTTGGAACCATAAGGAATGGCTAATAAATGCCTTAACCAGCACATTATGCATTGCTTTCAAAATGAAATGTTGTATGTCTTCTTACCTGATATGAGGTAATACAACAAGGGCTGCCCAAGAATGTGAAAGGCAAACATCTTTATCAGGGGGTAACTGAATTATAGATAAAAGATGATCCAATACTGTTTTCTGCTCTTTGCCTCCCTTGCATCTTATCTTCCTCTGCCTTATATAGGATCTGAAGAAAGAAAAGATAAACAAGTTTGAAATAAAAGAGAATGTAATGTAATCACTCTTGCTCTCTGAAGTTTGTGATAAAATTGGTTCCTTTCCATGTGTGGAGCACTTGGGGTGGTGGTGGGGACTGGTAGAACAATAAATAACAACAAAAAAATATGTGAATCATTTATTGGTTTTGAATGAGAGGCTTTTTCAACCCCTGCTGTTTCCACTTTCTTTATCATCTATTGTAATTTGCTTCACAACTTAAACCAAGTCTCTTCTAGTTTTAGGTATTTCTGAATTTTGTGCTGATAGGCACATTTTTAAGAACTGGAAAACACTGGCTTCTTGGAGTCCCTCTTTCTTTTACTACTTCACAAATACAGAATGACATAAAGTTACCATAGTGAATTTGACAAATATCACTAAAGCAATTTAGAAGCAACTTTTTCTGCTACCTTAATCTTATAAATGGTTACTCAGTGGTGTTTTCTAATGTGGCATTCAATTTTAGGATCTGTTACTTTGACACAATTCTTGTTTGCCTCTTTTAAGTTTTTCCAAAGACCATCACTTCACTCCTATTTGAAAGACAGAAATCTAATTAAAAAAAAAAAATTAGTGATATAAATGAAGAAAACATTTGTAATTCTGGCATAACAAAAGATTTGTACCCAGAATATAAAAAAGAATTCCTATAGCCTGATAAGAAAAAAATTTTAAAATAGGAACATATATAAACAGACTTTATAAAAAATACCTACAAGTATTCAATAAGCACATGCGATGGTGCTTTAACATCATCAGTCACCATGAAACTGCAAATTAAAACCACAACAAGAACCATTCATTGGGAATAGTTAAAATTCAAATTAACAATACTACACATTGACAAAGATGCGGAACAACTGGAATGCTCATACATGACAGGAATATAAATCTGTTTGTCACTAAGATAAACATATGGTTATCAGCCAAAGCAGTCATTCCAAGAGACATGAAAACACACATGTGCACACACGTAAACATGTTCAGAGCAATTTTATTTACACTATTCAAAGATGAGAAATATATATCCATCTACAACAGGTTGTGGTGTATCATACAATGGAATATTACTGTGCAATGAAAAGTGATAAACTACTGATATATTAAACAACCTAACTGGAAAGTCAGCAGAAGTGAATTCCAAGATCATTATGCTGAGTGAAACAGAGACACAAAGGAACACATACTATGTGATTCTATTTATATGAAATTTTAGAAAGTGCAAAATGATTGCCTAGGGCCAGGGATAAATAGAGGATAAATGCTACCTCAAAGGGCATGATGCAAATTTCTGATCTTGAGAGAATAGGTGGCTTATGGAGTATATCATAAAACTGCCAATACTCTCAAACTGTAGACTTTGGATAGAGTTTATTTTATGCAAATTATACTTCAAGAACCCTGTTTTAAACTAATGTTCTCCCAAAAGAAATGTCATCAAAACCAATAAATCTTAAAAATTGTCTTATAATTTGTTCTCCATATCCAATTTGGATATGTTGTTATGCAACAGCAGTGAAATATTGGAGTTTTATTCCTGTGACTTTTATCATGAAAATTGACCAAAATGTTACATTCTGTTTGGTTTCATACCAGGAATGTTGAATGTTTGGAAATTATAACAATTAAGGCAACTTCAGGTCTCTAAAAATCATTACACCTTGATAAATAGTCTTTTTAGATGTCACCATGACTTGACAAACTGCAAAAATTTTATAAATACTGAAATGCCTTGAAAAAAGTGAGTCATTGGTTGTCATGTTCTTTCCCTGCTTCATTATACATGACAATGACCTCCTACAATAAAATCCGCCCTCCTTGCCTCATCTAGTAAGACCCTAAGTGATGTGACCTCACCTAATTCTTACCTCCTTTCAATTGTACTCTCCTCCTGGTTTGATGCTCTTTACCCACACAGGCTTTCTTTCTTTTTTTCTTCAAACACACCAGCCTATTCTTGTCACAGAGCTTATCCAGTCACTCTTTCCTTTGCCTTGAAAATCCTTTAGCTAGCTTTCTTTGTAAGCTGTATTCTTCTATGACTACAATCATCTAAACACCCCTTCTTTGGAAAAGAACATTCCATTCACTCTCCCTCTCAATCTCATGTTCTATTTTTTTCATCACTATCTAAAATAAGCTTGTTTGTTTATCTGCCTCCTTCCCCCACTCAGAATGTTATCGCCCACGAGAAAGAACCTTTTTCTTTTTCACTGTTATACCTCAGTGCCTAGAACAGCGCCTGCCACAATAAATATTTGTCAATGACAGTATAAATTTATCTTCTGATGTCTTTTCATACCTATTATTTCTTTTTATTCCCATAATACATCTGTGAGAGCAGACTGATGTTACTAAGGATATTCAGACAAAGGTGACCATTCACCTATATCTCAGTGGGGGTTGCAGAGGAATATTTTCTCAGAGAAAGGCACACATAAGTGGTGGCATTTGCCTTACGTTAATCTAATTTATTTATTCTCATCAAGCCACATTCCAAGGGGGATTTGAGATAGCTGAGACGACTGTGTGAGGTCTGGCCACAGGTTGTTGGGTCCTGGCTGTCACAGAACAATAAAGGAACTTCACTCTCATTGTTCTGAACTAGTAGTAGCTTTGGTCACCTGTAAGGAATATGTTGGCTGGAAGTTGACCTGGAGGTTGCAATATCAAGAGAATGTTTCAGAGGAAGAACTCTACAGGAGATTCTCAAGACCGGTTTCTTAGGAGTCAGAGCTCAGTAAAGAAAGTAGCCAAGATTCCTTTAGCCTGTTTTGATAGAAAAGCTACTATTTTTATGGCTGGTACAAAAGTGCCATGTGAAGAAGATGGTTTCTTGGAATCTCAGTCTGATTAGACTCAACACCCAATTCTGCTATGTGACAGTGGAACAATGCCACACACCTCAAGAAATACTGCGATGTTTCACAGCTGAGCACTCAACACACACTCAAGGAATTCATCAACATGTCTAACTAATGCAAGAGAAATAAGAGAATTAAATTTAAACACCTAAGAGTTGTAGGGAACTGGTTTCCTATGCTACCATTTTCTACCTATTTCTCAACTATTTAATATTGCTCACATTTAGATACTTAGTTTCAAACCCACAAACTTATGAACAACTAATCTTTGACAAAGGAGCAAAGACTATACAATGGAATAAAGACAGCCTGTTCAATAAGTGGTGCTGGGCAAACTGGACTGCTACATGCAAAAGAATGAAACGCGAATACTGCCTTTCACCATGCACAAAAATCAACTCAAAGTGGATTAAGGACTTAGACATAAGACCTGAAACCATAAAATAGCTAGAAGAAAAAGTAGGCAAAACCCTACATGACATACAAATCAATGACATCTTTGGAGATACAACACCTAAAGCACAGATAGTGAAGGAGAGGATAAACAGCTGGGACTACATCAAACTTAAAAGCTTCTGTACAGCAAAAGATACGCTAACCAAAACAAAGCGACAACCCACCAACTGGGAGAAAATCTTTGCACACAACATTACTCACAAGGGACTTATCACACAGATCCACAAAGAACTAAACAGACTAAACAAAAATAAAGAGAACAACCCAGTCCAAAAATGGGCAAAAGAGCTAAAAAGGCAATTCTCCAAAGAGGACATGCAAATGGCCAACAGGCATATAAAAAAATGCTCAACTTCTCTTGTCATCAGAGAAATGCAAATCAAAACCACTATGAGATACCACCTCACTCCAGTGAGACTGGCACATATCCAAAAAAGTAGCAACAACAAAAGTTGGCGGGGATGTGGAGAAAAAGGAACTCTCTTACACTGCTGGTGGGAATGCAAGATGGTCCAACCATTATGGAAAG
>JAGFMF010011752.1:28116314-28135118 GCA_019455555.1 Galemys pyrenaicus | reverse complement strand
CCCTCCCTGGCCGGCAGCAGGGATCGAACTCGTGCTGCAGCGGCTGCCGTTTGCTTCATAGTGCGTTGCTTAACCCACTGCGCCACCAGGGAGGCCCCCTGTTATTTAATATAATTTTAAAGGCCTTAGCATTATGAACTAAACTTTTACTTTTGGGTTGTAACTGAAATATACAGATTTAAAGAAATATGGACTAAAACATTCAATATGTTTTGTTCCTCTCCCAAAAAAAAAAAAAAAAAAAATCATTGGATTTTAAGAATGATTATTTTAAAAAAAAAAAAGAATGATTATTTTACCATGACAAAGTTAACCCAAAACTTATTATCTTACTCACTCACCTGCTCAAAGTACTTCATGGTAAACATGCCTTCAGAAAATTCCAAAATTAAGTGCATTTCAAAAGTGCTGTCAAAAATCTGTAGACCACAAGTTAAAAAAAAAATCATCTTAAACATATAGTGAGTACTTTCCCCATTCCTGAAAATAAAAAATACCCCACTGCTTCTGTCTTGCAATCAAGCAGTGGGGTGCTCGACACAAGGGGCACACGCAGGTGTGAGGCAGGCACAGAGGGCAGAGTGAGGGAAAGGTGGATACTCTTCAACCATGTCGTGTCCAATGGGGCATGTGCAGATGTGAAAGGCCCTGTGCTTCTAGTGACGACACAGGCTCTGCCCAAGAGCTGCTGTTCAATTCCTTCCTAGTTACACAGCGTCACAACAGGGCAAGCAGTGCCATTTCACATCTTCTTCTATGCTTTATCCCACCACACTGCAGGAAGCTGCCAAGAACCTAACTGATGCTTCTATTTTGAATCCCATTTCCCTCTAATTCATTTTCTAGACTCACTAAATGCAAATCTCATCAAATCGTTTTCTTGCTTAAATTTGATTCCAGCGCCTTTCACTACTTGTGGAAGAAAATCCAAACTAAACTTTTCAAGACTGAGCAGAGTCTTGCTGGTACGTATCATACTTCCTCACACGTCCATGTGCTGACAGTGTACGTTTTCTAATGTATTGTGTGATTCACACTCCTAGAACTTTCAACCCCTTTTCTGACAGGCAGTTTGTTACTGAACCTATTTAAAAGTATTCTCTGTTCTCAACCCCAGACAGAATTAATCATTATTTTTCAATATGGTATAAATAGATCAAGTTCTAAGTAATCCCTCCAAAGGACCTACTTCCCTAGCAATCAAAAACCACAGGAATCATTTTGTTCACTGGGGAAGACCTAGTCTATACCCAGGATGTGTTAAGTGAGATATGTTTGCTGAATATTCGCTGAACAGATTTATTTTATTACTCTATTTTGTTCATTGCTATTACACTTCCTTAACAAGATCACCAATTTCCTGAAAGGAGAGCCTTTCTCATACTTCATTTGTATTCCCCAGGAGGCTTACTCAATGCTAAACATCTTATTAATTACTCAGTATTTGTTGTGATAAATTACCTTTTCAATGGTTTCTTTGATGAGGGCCTCTGGCAAATAAACATTTTCACCTAGGAGCAAAGCAGAAATTACATCCAGGAGGGTCTGCCGGCAAGATGTGGAAAGATGGGCTATCTGTAATGACTGAGACAATACCTGTAAAATAAAAGAAAAGCGCACTTAGTGATCAACTTTTAATGAACAGACTCCAACAAAATTAAGTTGGGAACTCACCTTACAATCATCAACAGGTTTGGTTATCTTAGATCCATTTCCATGTTTCACAAGTATCAGGTATGTTTCCAACAACCTTTTTACCTGTTCAGAACTTTCATCAGAGTTAGTTTTGGTTACTTTTGTAGATAGATCCAGGAGTGATTCCTGAAAGTGAGAAATTTAATGGCGAGAATAACTATAAAATATCAAACTCATCAAATCTAAAAATACAGTATATGAAATGGTTCAAGTTTTCATCCTTTAGCTTTGAATGCTAAAAATGCATTTATTAGCTCCTTGTCACCACTGATTGTAACAGCTGACATTCCCGACTGTGCTGTTCTCAGCCCTTAACCTGCCACACTCACAGCAACCCTGAAGAAGCATTATTATTACTCCCATTTACCCGATGGAAAGAATAAAGATTAGAGGTCTAAAATACTTTCCCAAGTCATACTAGCAAGCACTAAGTGATAAAGCCAATATTCAAACAGAAACAGGCTAGCTGCAAAGCCTTAACCACTAACCACTTAACCACTTAAGCTGCTCTACCCAGCTCAAGATATTAAATCAAATTAAAATAGTACAGGCCTCCCTGGTGGTGCACTGGCTTAAGCAATGCACTATGAAGCAAACCACAGCCACTGCAGCACGAGTTCATCCCTGCTGCCAGCCAGGGAGGGGACCCACATGGCGAGGCAGACCTATCTTACTGTGCCCGCTGCTCCCCTCAGCAGTGTACTTCCATTGATCTGCCTGTTCTGCTCCCCGCTCACTGTGGTGAAGCCTCTCACCCCCCACCCCCAAACCTCTGACCTGTACACCAGTCCTTGTATGCATAAATAAATAAATCTTTAAAAAAAAAACAAATTAAAATAGTACATGGGGTAAAAGAAGGAAAGTCCCAATATATATATAAAAGTATAAAGAAAACAATTATAAAATAAAATATGCAGGAGTGGTCTGTTAAACTAACAACAATACTCAACTCTTCAACTCCCTTTTATATACAAATCCTTGATAATTAGAACTCACTTGCAAACATTCAAAAAAGATGCCAAAATATTCCCTGAAGATGTGGAATGCAGCGGATTTGACCATACTTTTGAGTGTTTCTCCAATTAAAATCCAAGGTAGTTGAACTTCTGTTTCTGTAATTGGTCCTAACTTTTGCAAAATTAGCTTCACTGCCTATGGGAATCCAAGAATCATGAAAACAAACACATAAATTCATTTTAAAGTATTAACTGTTACTTTACAATCTAATTATTCTACACTGTGATTAAGTGATCTTAAAAGTCTATCTGGAATGACCCAGGATATGGCCACTTTGATGGTGAAGTTAATATATGTCCCAAAAGAATTTTCCAAACTAGATTTTATCATACATAGTCCATGCCCTGATTATTAATCGATTTCTGTTATCTTCTAGGATCCAACATGAAGAAGAACAATGATACCGGAAGTAAAAATAAGTCACCCAGAACCCCAGGTAAACACTAACTTTACCCCAGGTAAAGCTCTAATGGTTGCCATTGAGTGCTTTCTTTTTATTCTAGACTATGAGTCTCTCCAAATCATTTGCATGTATCTTATCTGTTTTCTTTTTAATTCCTTTCACATAGACTCCAAATATGCCTCCTAGTCATTTACCGTTCCTGAACAGGAGTGAAACATACGCCGAACTCCTTTGCACATTTCAAAGAGCAACTGTCCAACACCTTCTACCTTTTCTGGATGTTCATCAAGATCAAGAAACATTAAATTGAAAAGTGCATTTTTGTCAGAAACCTGAAATACAAAAAATGCAAAGGCAAACTACTTACAACCTAAACACATCCAAATGAAGAAATGTTATCTGCTCTTCTGTATATTCATATTTAAATATAATTAAGACAAATTCTGAAAGAAATATACTTACAGTAATTTCAAACTATTGCAACAGTAATACTATCACCTGTAATTGTATACAAAGAAGAGCTAATTCACTGCTGTACTATAAATGCATGTACCAAGGAAAACTAGACAAGGCAATTACGTGTATTTTCAATCAATCATATATTTCATACAAACAGATACATAAGATACAGAAGGTTTTCATACCAATGTTTTTGTTTTACTATAAAAACCCTCAAAATTTTATGTTTGAAACAAATACAGATGACACTATGCAATTGTTTCTTCCAGGAAATTACTGGAATCTCACTGTTCATATTTTTCCTGACTTGAGTTAGAGGGCAATTTTGGTATATATACACTGAACTAAAAACCTAGATAAAATATAAGGATGGCTCAAATTATTTCACATTAGAGAGCAAAGACAACCTTATGTGAGATAAACTCAAGAGGTAACAGATTTTATATATATATATTAGTCTGTACTAGCCATATTATAAAAGATATCTGTTTCTGTTCATTAGATTTGGAGAATTAATGAGCAACAAATATGTAAAATATCAGACTAACCTTTCTCATCAAAAAAGTAAAGCTTTCAGCAGCAAAATTTCTTATATGTAGTTTTTTATGAGCCAGGAGTGGACTGTACATGCTAAAAATGAGAAAATAAGATGTGGAATTAATCACAATTTTATTTTATTTTCTTTTTTTCAGAGATAGCAGAAAGAAATTTTAATATTTTTTCTAGAATATAATAGACTCAATTGTTTTACCAGTAGTGGTTACATTCTCATCAGATGATACTTAATACTTCTGAACAAGTTAAATGATTTGGTTTTGTTTATGTAAGGTGAAATTAAACTCTCTGAAACGTCTGTAATTTTCCCACAACTTCTTAGGGGATATATGCTATATATGCTTCAGATTTCTAAGCAAAAGCACTACCAAAACCAAACCAAAAGTAGTTTTATTACAGGGCAACCCTAATATAAAATGGGTTTCCCTCACTGGGTCCTCACCCACACACTCAGAAGACTTTTATAATAAGTCCCAACTTCAGGTACACATAGTCACAATTTTAGATATACTACACACCAACTCATGTTCACCACTTTGCTGGAGAAATAAAGAATACACAGCAGGTATGATATCAGTAGTTAGAGGTCTCATTCGATGACCAAGAACCCGCACAGTGAGAAGACTGAAGGTCACAGAAATTAATCACTGGTGGTTATTTTACAGTAAAGAGTACATGAGAAGTTGAAACGTAGTGAGTCCTGGAGGACAGGAATAATTCAGGTGCACATTACTAGAGAAAAAGCAAGAGCAAAAATGAGGTGGGGAGATCAAGGTCAAGAGATAACAAGGAAGAGTGCGTCCAGTCTAAGAGAGGAAGGATGAGGTGCTTGGGGAAGGCAACCGCAGACGGATTTGCCCAGGTACACAGGGGACTGTGACCACCAAGCAGGTGAGACTGGACTCTAGCTCCCATTCATGTGAGCAGTTACTCCAGCCTCCTTTCCTAGCAGCCCAAGTCTATGCGGTTAAGTACTGTTAGAGTTTCCACTCGACAGACACAGAAATCGAGGAAGAAAGGCGAAGTAATCTGCTCAAGATTGTACAGCTAAACATAATTATCACTTGTATAACTGAACTGTTTCAAGTGGCCTCCCTAATGATAGGAGAGCATGGAATATAACCTCTCCTATTTTTGCTATGTCCCCAGTACGTAATAATTCTTTGCCCACTGAAGGTACTAATAAATATTGGCAGAGTAAGAAATAATAATTTAAGAACGATTAATTTGGCAGCAATACACAGGCTGAAGGAAGACACTGGCAGCCTGACTAGAAAACTGCTCAAATCATGCAAATTTGGGTAAACAAGGATATAGAGGTGGTTCGAAAGAAAGGTAAAGGAAAAATCCAAGAGACATTTCAATAATCTCTGCAATGAAACCAAAGGCCTCATGGTGCCCGCAAGGCACCTGGTGACCAGCCCTCCTACTGCCACGTCCCTGCTGTCACCCAATTCCTCTCCCATTACACACACTTAGCTCCACCACCCAGACCTCCTGGCTGTTCCTCACACATGCTTTGTGACTATCTCAAGTGCCAGGCACACTGCATTCAATAAATATTCACCAAACTGAAAGAGAAAGTGAGTAACAGAATCTAGAGAATTTGGAGTCCTTGAAGACAACTGGGTCAAAGGTGGCTCAGGTGACAAGAAAGATGGTGTCACCTAACGGTGACACCAAAGGGCAAACTGGCAACCAAAGGGTCAGACTGTAAGGACCTGTTTCTGAACACATGAATGACTGAAAAGTTCATTTGAATGGGATGTGCTGCCTCTGGTTTCAGGAACACTCAAGGGAATACCCCCAGAAGGGAATATCAGTTTCTAATACATTCCACCCAAAGCTTCATAGAGAACTTAGTAAAAGCTGGAAATATATCCCTTTCTCATTCTTTGCTCAAACAGAGTGATATGAAGAGTGGGACAAAGGAAAATAGGGTGAAGGGAGGGTGGGACGAAAACAAAACCTACAGTCTTTTATACCATACCCACACCTTGGGGGTTGAGGAGTGGGGATAAAGAACTGGTCATACATATTCTGTGATAATTAAAGTATGTAGAAATAATCAAGACACCAAGGAGAGAAAAGTCCCGGACTAAAACAGATTATAAACAATCTTTCCCTAACTTTAAAACAAAAAGTTACTATGGAATTCATTCTCTTTGCCTGTCTAAATTTTGTTCACCAATATTGTGTCTTTTGTTTTAATAAGGATGCTATGTACTGGGGAAATGCAGATACTGAAGACAGGATTCTTTGGTAGTTTACAGGTTTGTGGAAGGCACCTATACACTAAGAACAAACAATTACAACAGAAGTTGTGTAACATAAACTGGTAGAAGGTTTCGGAGGGTTCAGAGAACAAAGCTTTTACCTTTGGTCAAGGCACCAGAGAGTATTTGTGGAGGCTGTGGAATCAAGCCAGGCTTTGACCGGGGATGGGGGGGTGGGATATGCTTTCAACAGTACAAGATAGGACATGCTTAAGTCAGTGCAGAGTGGTGTAGTGGACAGTCGATCACTTTGGCTGAAGGATCAAATTCATGAGGACAAAACTAGGGACTGCCCTGAGAATCTAGTTTGGAGTCAGAAGCCACAGAAAAGGCAATTAAAGGTTACTTTAGCAGCAGGGTGCCAGGTTTGCAAGTGAGCATGACCGGTTTTATGAATATTGTAACTAAATGCAGGAGAGTCAGAAGTTCTCACCTGTTTGTCAATATCAATCAAAGCTGCCCTTGATAAAAAAATAACAACTATAAAACTGTAATGGTAAAAAAAAAAAATCATTATTGAACAGGCTCATTCTATTTAGAGGCCTCAAGCACACAAACATTTTCAGCAGAAATCTTGAATGCATTGAATATATATGCACGTTACTTTTGCTCTCAAAATTAATGCAGATGGGGCTACCCTAGTGGCGCAGGGGTTAAAGTCACAGTGCTATCAAGCTATTGCCAGCTACTGCAGCATGAGTTTGATCCCTGGCCATGGAGCTAACCCACATGGTGCAGCAGACCTCTTGTCTCACCCTGCTCCCCTCAGCAATGGATTTCAGTAGATCTGCCTGTTCTGCTCCCTACTCTATCTCTGGTGAATCTTCTCATTCCCTGCCCCTCTGGCCTACACCCTAGTTCTTGTATGCATAAATAAATAGATAAATGAATAAATAAATAAAATGAATCTTAAAAAAAAAAAACAACTAATGCAGACAGGTAGCAGGATTCACTATGAAGGGCGACATGGGAAATCCTTTGAGGATGAAGGAAACATTCTTAAACTGGCTGCGGCGATGGTTGCACAACTTTCTAAACAGCATTAAATCTTGAATAAAATAAAGTTTAAAAGAAAAGCAATTCGTCCATATTAGAGTGAGAAAAAGGTTACCTGTATATGCTGGCCATGTCCTTCACCATCAGTCGCCACAGATATTTGTAAAGATACGACAGTGAGGTGAAAGCCCATTCTAACAAGTCTGTGT
Source organism: Galemys pyrenaicus (assembly GCA_019455555.1). Lineage (NCBI taxonomy): Eukaryota > Metazoa > Chordata > Mammalia > Eulipotyphla > Talpidae > Galemys > Galemys pyrenaicus. The sequence continues at coordinate 28,127,508 of JAGFMF010011752.1, read as the reverse complement.
TCTGAGTCTCCAAGATTGAGGTGATGGTCAGGAAAAAATCCTGAAAATGCGGATAGAAATCTGTCTGGAGATCTCGAGCCAACTGTACAACCAAACTGGATTAAAAATAAGCAGAATTATCGATTCTAAGACATGAAGGTCAAAAACAAACATTGCTATCTATTTTACAAACGAGAGATCACCTATGATCACAAGATTAATTAAACTTTCCAAACCAGTCTCAAGGGAGTATATAATTTTTCACATTTTAAGAATTCAGCTAAGATATCAGACTAAAACAAGAAGGTCCATTCTATCACAAGTTAGGTCAACCATTTCTACAGAGAAAATGGGTTCTCTTAAGCATAAAATGAAAGCAAAAAAAAAAAAGCAGGCCCCTAAAGTTCTGCTTTATGGTCATACACCAATTTTCTGATCTACCAAAAAGGTAAATTCTTGATTTTAAATTACAAATACCAGATCTGAGGCAAATGCAGCTATAAAATACAACCTTTCTTAAAACTCAGATAAATATCATCAAACTTTCTTTCAGCATTCTACTTACTCCAAAAGAGGCTGATAGGCAAAACTGTTCTTGATTTGTAGGTGAGTTTTCAAACTTTGAACTATCTCGTTTTGATGATAGACCAATTGATTGAATGATTGGCATTTGTCAATAACTTCTTTGTAAAATTTCCCTGGGTTAAAGAAAAGAAAATGTTCTACTTTTCTACTATTTAAGTTGTTTTGAACAGATAAAGTGCAAATGATGGGTGAATAAAATAGAAACAAAATTAGGAAATACCAAAATGTTCTGTAAGGTTCAGTTCTCTCCATTTCAGTAGACCCTCAAAAAAGTAAGTCTCAACCTCCTGTCAAGATTAAAAGCAGTACATTAATGCTAGTCCATTAATTAGACAACTCAAAGAAAAACTACAGTCAAAATAAATAAGAATAATGCTATCTTAACACAATGATAACAATTTAAAAAAAAAATTTTTTTTTTTTAAAAATGGGTATGTAACCTTTTTTTAAAATTTTTTTTTTTAAAGATTTATTTATTCATGCATACAAGCACTGGGGTACAGGCCAGAGGTGTGGGGGGGGGGGTGAGAGGATTCACCACAGAGAGCTGGGAGCAGAACAGGCAGATCAACAGAAGCACACTGCTGAGGGGAGCAGCGGGCACAGCAGGAGAGGTCCGCCGCGCCATGTGGGTCCCCTCCCTGGCCGGCAGCAGGGATCGAACTCGTGCTGTGGTGGCTGCTGTCTGCCTCATAGTGCGTTGCTCAACCCACTGCGCCACCAGGGAGGCCCTTAAAAAAAATTTTTTTTAAATAAGGGCTTTAACCATACTTAAAAAAACAGGAGTATAATATATACAGATGATTAAAATGTTTTGTTGATTTGGTTGCAACAGGTAATTCTTTATAGTAATATAACAGTCACACCAAGGAAGAAAAACATTTTGTTTTATTGCTATAGCCTTGTGGGGAAGTTCACACACATTTTTTTTTTTAAATTTATTTATTTATGCATACAAGAGCTGGGTACAGGCCAGAGGCACAGAAGATGAGAGGATTCACCAGAGACAGAGCAGGGAGAAGAACAGGCAGATCAACTGAAATACACTGCTGAGGGGAGCAGCGGATGAGGCAGGTGAGGTCTTGGGCCATATGGGTCCCCTCCCTGGCCGGGGATCGAACTCGCACTGCTGTGCCTTGGATGCGTCACAGTGCAGCACTCAACCCGCTGTGCCACCAGGGAGACCCCACACACATTTTTGTTAAAGCTAAGAACAGATATCCTTTTGGACCAAGCAATGACCATTTTGGAAGCATTTCTTTAAAAATCTGCAAACAAACAAGTCTAAAGATGTTTACTCAAGTTTATTGTACATAAAACAGATGACAGGTATAACTAGAGTATAGTATGTAGTTATTAAAACAGATCTCTAACGGACTAGCATATATAACCCCAAAGTGATAAGAGCAAGTTAGTCATGTATATAGTAGAACCCAGTTTTTCTTTTCTTAAAGAAGACCACTTTATAGTTTGCACAATTTTGTATAAAAAAACCACACATACACCAAACTCTCAATACTATTCTCCTAGGCAAAAAAGAATAGGAAGTGTAAGATAAAGATTTTCTACTTTTACCACCATAATGTTTAGCTGTTAACACAGTACATATTACTTTGTACTTTGAAAGATAAAACCAGTAAGTTACTACCTTCTGTGATGTGTACAAGTGAACAATCAAGAGCAAGTGAGAACAAATAAATACATAAGCACACATACAAATAGCATGCCAAGTCTTTTATAATCTTAAGAAAAAGAAATCCTTACATTGTTCTTTGCAAGTCTTTAAAGAATAAAAATGAAAGAAAATCAACAACTAGACCGAATAGAAAGGAAGAAAGAGAATCCCATTAAATTTTGTTCGTAAGGTAGAAGGGAAAGATAGCTAACAGTTTAAAGCCTAAATGGAGGGCGTTCTCAGCCTAGCAGAGGAAGTGGCACATGGCTGTCATCTGGGATAGACTATGTCCCTGTCCTTTGCCACATGACTTGCAGTCTCTACTTCAAAGAGATGGAATCTCTTTCCTCACTCCTTGAATTTGGCCCTGCATCACAACTTCTTCAATTGCTAGTTCTACTTCAACATCTCTGGAATCTTTCCCTTTTCTCTGTCATAGCTGCTGCTACCATAATCATTTCTTACCTAAACAACTGTCAGATCCTTACAACTGACTGTCCTGAATCTACCCCTGTTCTTTCCTCCCCACTAAAATCACAGAGGTCTAAAACTTAAGCCTGATCGATCATGTCATCTACTCCTTGGCTTACAATCCTAGAAAGATAACCTATAGTTTCAGGAGAAAAAAATTAGCTTGATATATGTAACCCTTTATGATCCCTGATGATTTCTTCAGCTTTCTTTCTCCATCAACACATCATAAACACAAACACCTAACACACACATTATAACCACTCTGAATTGCTTTGTAGTTCCTTGAGTGTGGAATGCATTCTCTAGCTTCTGGTCTACGACACAGATTTCTGCTTTAGCTAGAAACATCCTTTCCTGTCCTTTTGCCATGCTAAAACCTTTACAAACAGTAAGATTCAACTCAGGTATTCCCTTGTTTACATGTCTTGTTTGACAATCCACCTTACTCCCCAAAGAATTTAGGTTATATCCCATCAATGTGTTCCCAAGGCATTATATTCTTACTTAAATAATAACACTTAACATGATGAATTCACACAGTAAGACACATATGAAGAGATGTGAACAGAATGTGTCTGGACCCAACTGAAGAATACTAAGAACTGATTGAACCCCTAAATTAAAGGCATGCTATACAGGACCTTAGAAGGCTAGCAGAGAAAAAATGACTTGATACAGATTTTAAAATAGAGGTTTGAGTTAGATGGGGATTAGAATTGAGGGAAAAAAATGTAGTTTAGGGCCTCACTGGTGATGCAGTGGGTTAAGCAATGCACTATGAAGCAGACCGCAGCCTCTGCAGCACGGGTTCGATCCCTGCTGACGGATGAGGAGTGGGGGGAGACAGGACCCACATGGCGCCGCAGACCTCTCCTACTGTGCCAGCTGCTGCTCCCCTCAGCAGTGTACTTCTGTTGATCTGCCTGTTCTGCTCCCCGCTCTCTGTGGTGAATCCTCTCACCCCCCACGCCTCTGGCCTGTACCCCAGTGCTTGTATGCATAAATAAATAAAATCTTTAAAAAAAAATGTAGTTTAGCCCCTTTTCTTTATAGAAGAGGAAACCATGCCTGAGAAAGGTGACTTGCTTAATATTGCTTCTTAGAAATGTAGTAAAAAATAAAATTGCACTTAATATGTACTTGCAACAGTGCTTGGGACTAAACATGGGAAGGGAGAAGCTGGAATCACAGATGCTCTGTTGAGTGTCGTCTTAATTGTCTACCACAGCATCATTCAAAAGACCTTTCTACAATGATGGAAATCTTCCATATCTGCACTTGTCTAGTATGGCAGCAGTGAATGACATATGGCTCCTGAGTGTTTGGATTTTTAATCTACTCTAACTTACATCTAATTTGTCATATGTGGCTACTGTATTAGGAGTCTAATGCATTTCATATTCAGAAAGGAATAACTTGAAAACCATTTCACTTCTACTGAGGCAAAAAAACAAAACAAAACAAATACAAACAATAAAAACCAAAGCTAACCATGAAGTACTTGAAAACTGGCTAATGTAAGATTCTCTTACCTCATCATAACTTGCAGTTCTGTCAATCCGGTGAATAATATTGATATTCACATTCCCTAGTCGTTCTGCAAATGTAAGAAACTGGGGGAAGGAGGAGAGAGGTGTTTAAAATTTGTCATCATTAATACTTACCCTATCTTAAATATGTTTGTTATATCATAATCTTATGTGCAGTTTCCTTGAGGTAGTAAGTTTAAAGGTTCAATAAGCTTCCTCATGTATTTTACACGTAACAGTATATTCACTTGCAATTACAGACTAGTAATCACAAAACTGAATTTTGTTAACTAAAAATATCAATTACTGATTAAACGCAAAAATATAAAAACAAAACGACAGTTTTGAATGCACTGCACTATGCGTATATTGAATTACAGGAAGATAATGAAATAGTTCTAGGGATACATTTGCATAAATTGTTTCAGTGATGGCATAAAATATATAATCTCCATGCTAGCTGGATGGACCTAGAGGTAAGCAGGCAAAGTGGTCTTTCACACTGGCCCACCCCAACCCCGCCCCCAACAAGGAAAGGTCCCAGTCCAAGTCTTTGCAACAACAGTATTTTAAATCACATAAAGAACTACTATTGTGAAGTAATGAAGTAACTCAAACCCTCAAGTGGTGAACATAAAGTAACTTAATAGCCTTGGACGGGAAATTAAGCTGCCGACAACCCCTCCCTCCCTAGATTCAGCAAAAGAGCAGAGGAGAGCACGTCTTAAGCAAATCAGCCTATAATCAATCTGTTAACTCCAAACTGAAATTCCCAGGGGGGACGGACCCCACAAACGAAGAACAAAATATGCCGCCCAGACTTCTTTTCCCACCTCATGTTTACTATATCCGAAGAGTATCCCACTTTTGACAGTTCTTTGACAAGTGATTCACGCTCGGGCCAAAACACTGCGACCCCAGGAGTGCAGTTCAGAGTCAGTTCCATAGCTGAGACACCAGAAATCCACGGTTTTGGCCCAAGCTTTCTCCCTTACCCGGTGCGTGTTCTCAGTCTTGTGGGAAACGGGTTTTGTCTTCATGGCTGCAGAGGGGGAGCGGCCGCGAGTCCTCGCGAAGGATCGAAGGGATGCAACCGACCGTAGGTAAGAGAAACTGGCTCACACCCTTGCACTCTCCGATTCCCAGGAGCGGAGACTCTCACGTGCGGGTAGAACCCCTGGGCGCCGCCATGTTGGAGACGGGGAGGAGTCTGAGTCGGTCACGTGGACGGAAGAAGCGGAAGGAGCAGGCGCACTCTCTTGGGGAAGCTTGAGGGAGATCGGAAGAGGCTGCGGTGCGGAAATGTGGGCGTGGGCTGTGGGCGTGGAATTGTTTTTACTCCTCAGTGAGGGTGTGTCAGAAAAATGTGTATTTTTATTATAAAAGAAAAATCTATAATTACTTTTAGCTAACAGCTATTTCCCCGCATTGTGTGAGTTGACCGTGCAAAACTCTTTACCTCAATAATTTTCACAGTGAAGCGCTTTGTGAACACTAATTATAAGTGAGGTACATATTTTTAAGCCCTTTTGAGACAAAGGCGAGAAAGAATGTGTAGTTGTAAGTAGCAGTTTGACAGAGGTCAAACTTAGCTCCAATATCTGATATTATTAACCACTATGCTTTAAGTAAAATAGAAAAATATTACAAAAGGCATTTTAATGCAAACTCCGTGCAGAAAACATTGGGGTGTTTTTCCTATTACTCTAATGTCATGTCAACCAAATAAATTGTACAGTTTTGTGTGTGTGTAGTATCTATTATATATGTATATGTTCACGAGAGCCCTCATTTGACAAATATTTTTACAGACCGTGCACTGTTTTTTTGAGTTGAACAGGACAGATAACAGTAACAATAATAATAATAATAATAATAATAGTTTTGTTGGGATATTTAGTCTGAGGTTATTACATCTTAGCCAAGGATAGATACTAAGGCAATTGAATACATTCCTGCCTAGAGGCTGGGGTGTTGTCTTAAATACACTTAACTGCTGCCAAGTGTGACGCATTTAGGGCAGTGGAACTGGATGAGATCATTTATGGAGAGAGTGATGAGAAGGAGGATGCAAAAGGAGGATCCTAACTGAATCCTGGAGTGTGTCAACATTTAATAGTGAGTGACCAGGAAAACGATTGGGCAAGAGAGCCACTGAGATAGAGACCAACTATCTTGACCATGGAAGCAGACTAGTGACCTAAAAAGCTGAGGAGAGAGTAGTGGCTGCTGGATCTGACAAGGTAGGTCAGTGGTGTTCAGTAAAGGAAAGGAAGCAAAATATGCATGAACTGAGGATTCAAGTGAAGAAGTAAAATAGCTGTAATATTTTCATAGTACTGGCATTCCAGCATCAACATGTTATTGGATGCTGTAAACAATTTCAGTGGCTTGATAGCATTTATAGAGTTTACTTTTTAAAAACTATTGAAGTAGTATTGGCTTGTGGGTTTTACTTTTTAATAATAAAATATGGACTTCCCCAGTGTTTGGCTGGCTCCCAGTAGGCTAACTGGCCTTTTTTTCTTTTTTCTTTAGAGGATACTTCGTCTTGATGGATGACAGATCCTATAAAGAAGTAAAGAAAGTTACAGCCTTCGCCTCAGAAAAAATGCATGTAAGCTTATTTACACTTAAATGTTTAGATGATTTTGTTACAGGGCAACCCTAGTACAAAATGGGTTTGCCTGACTGGATTTTTACTCCCGTGCTTGAAAGGCATTTATAATAAACACTAACTGTAGGCATACAACAAAGGTTAATAAAGGGTTTTATTTTACAAAAGAAGGAGAGATAAAGTAGTAATTACACAGGGAGAAGTGAGGGATACAAATTTGTAAATATTTTACTAGCTTTTTTTGAACTAGAACCCAACAGTGCGTTGAGATCTGGTTTTGAACGAAGAGAGTTGGCTCCAAATGAAGAGAGCTTCTAAGGCTCACATGTTTGGCTTTATACCCAGCCTGGCTGCCTAACTCCACCCTCAGCTCCCAGTGATCCATTCTTTGATAATTATTTTATAGGAGTTGTGGTTTTGGAATATTGGTGGTTTGGATTGGGGGTTGGAGTCTATAAACTTATTTGTGTAATTTATTTAGGACTACCTTTTCCCCTAACAATTCAGTTAGAAGTCCACAGTTACCTGAAGGTAAGAGCCCTTACTCTAAGCAATATTTCCAACCGATTGCTAAAATCAGTCTCATATAATTGTGTTCTTTTCCTACTCTGTTATTTGTTTTTGGTACTGGAATGAATAGAAAGAAAAATAAAAATCAAGGACACTAAGATAACTCAAAATGTGATTTCTTAACCAATAGCATCAGCACCATATGGGAACTTGTTAGAAATACAAATTCTCAGGCCCTGCCCCAAGGCTACTGCCTCAGAAACTCTAGGAGTGGAGCCCAGTAATCTGTGATTTAGCAGACTTTCAGGTGATTCTGGAAGACTCAAGTTCAGGAATCACTGTCTGTGAAATGTATATGAGAGCATCACATATTATAGTGTTTTCTGTTACTGCTGTTTAGTCTCTATATAAATTTTTGCTAGTATTGATGCAGGAAAGAATCACAAGACTAAAACCTCACTCACATGAGGAGGTAGAGGGGATTAACATGATCATTAACCCAGCTATAGAAATCAAAGTCCTTAGGCGCCAATGAACAGATGCCTCACAAAAGAAGATACACAGATAGCAAATACGCACATGAGAAGATGTCCAACGTCATATGTAATTAGAGAATTATAAACTAAAATGACATTGAGATACTATTATATACCCATTAAAGTGGCCAAAATACCTATAACACAAACACTGGAGAGGATCTGGAGCAATAGGAACTCTCATTTGTTACTGGTGTAAATGCAAAAGGATAAGGTATTTTGGAAAAGTTACCTGTCTTTTTTCCCAAAACTAAGTAAAGGATTTTTGTGCAGTCCAGCTATAACCATCCTAAGCACTGAAATGAATTGAAAACATGTTGACACAAAAACCTGTACACAGGTATTTACACCTGACATTTACAGCAGCTTTATCCCTAGTTGACAGGATTTAGAAGCCACCAAGATATCAGGGCCTCCCTGGTGGCGCAGTGGGTTAAGCAACACACTATGAAGCAAACCGCAGCCACTGCAGCACGAGTTCGATCCCTGCCGCCTGCCAGGAGGGGGACCCACATGGCGCAGCAGACCTCTCCTGCTGTGCCCGCTGCTCCCCTCAGCAGTGTACTTTGTTGATCTGCCTGTTCTGCTCCCCGCTCTCTGTGGTGAATCCTCTCACCCCCCACACTTCTGACCTGTACCCCTGTGCTTGTATGCATAAATGGATAAATCTTTAAAAAAAAAAAAAAAAAGAAGCCACCAAGATATCTTTCAAGAGAAGAGATAAACAAATGATGATATATCCATACAATGAAATATTCAGCAACCACAAGAAATGAGTTATTAGATGACAAAAAACATACGAGATTTCTGAAAAGATCAATGAAAGAAAGAAGTCAATCAGAAAAATCTGCATACTGTATAATGCCAACTGTGACATTCTGGAAAAGGCAAAACCATAGAGACCATGAAAAGATTAGAGGCTAACAAGGGGTGGGATGTGAAGGAAGGGATGAGGTCAAACAGGATTTTTAGGGCTGGAGAAAAACTATTCTCTGTGATACTGTCATTGTGGACACATAGCATCTTATATTTAATACCCATAGAACTATACAACAGAGTGAACCCTAATGTAAATTTAGGTCTTAGTTAATAATGTATCCATCCATCATAAGAAGTATATTAGTACAAGATACTTATTAATAGTTGGGAGAAGTTGTGTGGGGAAGGAAAGGGGGTTTATGGGAATTCTCTGTACTTTTTATTCAACTTTTACTCATTTTCTTTTTTTAAGATTTATTTATTTATGCATACATGAACCGGGATGTAGGCCAGCGGTGTGGGGGGCTGTCTGTGTGTGAGAGGATTCACCAGAGACAGAGTGGGGAACAGAACAGGCAGACCGACCGAAACACACTGCTGAGGGGAGCAGCGGGTGAGGCAGGAAAGTTCTGCTATGCTATGTGGGTCCCCTCTCTGGCCTGGGATCAAACTCATGCTGCAGTGGCTGGCGATAGCTTGAGAGTGCTGAGACTTAACCCCTTGCATCACCAGGGAGGCCCCCTCCTTTTGCTTTTAAACCTGAAGTCTTTTGGAGAATGCTGTGACTGTCTGAGGTGAGACCTAGAAAGACAGTACCCTACTCTTGAATCCTGGCAGCTCTAAGAAGAAAAAGCACCAGAATCTCATTAACACTAGAAGCCAAGAAAATTTGGATCTGTGAAATCCAAAATGAATCATAAAGGGATGTGACTGTATCAGACAGAACACTTGTTAGAGGAAAAAAAAACACCTTATTTACTCAGTGAATCTTCACTTAGTGCCTTATATGTGTTAGGCACTAATTTAAGGACTTAAGACAAAGCGGTATACCCTGCCCTTGATAATCTCACATTCGAGTACAGGGAGACCAAAATGAACATGTGAATTCATAGACCATCCAATGGCAATGAATGGATAGAAAATATGGTAGAAACTTATTGTTCTGCGGGACTTTGTTTCCCTTCCATCTTTTAGAAGAAGTTTCCCTAACTCAGATTTCAACTGGTAGTGTGCCCATGTGTTAGCGACTGTGCTTTCTTCCCTTCATTTTGCACCTGGGTATAGCATGGGATTGCCAAGTTCAGACTGATATGAGTGGAAGTGTTTTGTGTAATTCTCAGTTCATTTGCTGAAAAATAAAAGTAGTTGGTTTGCTCCTACCTGTACACTTGCCTTGGACCCATTTTTTTTTCTCCTTCTCACTGACTGGTATTGACTTGGGTATCCTTGGAAGCAAGCTATGGAAGATGTCAAAGCTAGCTTTAGACTGCTAAATTCTTAGCTGTTACATGAGAGGTTAACCTCTAACTAATAGAAGCCATTCTGGTTTTGGATTCTTTGTTATTGTAGCTTATGTGGTACCGAATTCAGGGAGCACAACAGCAAAGTGGGGAAGCTTTGCTATGTTGTGTAAGATGATCAGGAACACAGAAACCTGAAGAAAGTGAGGGAAGTTAGGAAGCATGAGGTTATTTATATAAAAAGATAATCCCAGATTGAAAGATAACAATTGCAAAGTCCCTAAGACAGGATTGAGCTGCTGTCTGGTCCAGGCGCCCATCACACAGTGAGTGAGGAAGAGAGGAAGTGAGAGGAGCAGATTACACAGAGTCTTTTAGACCGTACTACAAAATTGGCAGAACAACCTCTTAGCAAATAGCTGGAAGAGTCCAAGACAAAGAAGTGGAAGAGAATGCATGAAAGAGGATGCTACCAGATGCTTTAGGACCAGAGGAAGGAAGATTGCCTTACTTTTCTGAAGCACCTTTAAATTGACCTTGCTGTGTCCACAGGGAATTCCAAAGACAAACACATTATGGTTTCAACATATATTCTTAGATGTATTCATATACTACATTCATGATCAATAATAATTCTATAAGTAGCACGACTTTTTCAGAGATTTAGAGGAGTTTTTACCCAAGAGGTGAATAATGCTCCACTAAGGAGTAATCAGAATCTTCCTTCTCATGAATGCCTCTGTCACAAGAGCTATGCAGTCACTAAATTATTAGCAATCATCATTTCACAAACTAAGGAAACCCAGAGAAGGAAAATGCCTCACCCACAATGACACAGTAAATGAACAGCAGAACTGGGGACTAGTATTCAGGTGTCTTAGTATCATTTCCATTTCAGTCAGCGTCATTTTGTGCTAGGTAAAAATGGTGGTGGTAGGTATTTCTTTTTTTTTTTTTTGTGCTTGTTCTTGTTCTTTCTTTTTTTTTTTTTTTATTAGTTATATTTGACATCATTTGTAGTCCCCAGGGGGTACCCACCACCATTTCACCCGTGCACCATCACCTCAGTC
>JAGFMF010011752.1:28094283-28110399 GCA_019455555.1 Galemys pyrenaicus | reverse complement strand
TCAGTGTTACAGTTCCTACTGGGGCCTGCTGTATTTTTTCCCTTTTTCCTGTATCTTCCAGGAGCTTTCTGAGCCTATTGTCTCTCCGTGGCCATCTTTTTCCCCTGGTGGTAGGTATTTCAAATCACAACACATCATAGTGACATTTGAACTGGGTTTGGTTGGGGAATTCGTTATTTTGTATCAACAACAGATTTTTTTATCTAATGATTTTTTAAAGATTTATTTTTATGCATACAAGAACTGGTGATGAGAGGATTCACCAGAGACAGAGTGGGGAGCAGAACAGGTATATCTACTAAAAATACACTGCTGAGGGGAGCAGCAGACAAGACAGGAGAGGACTGCTGTGCCAATGATTCTTTAAGTGAAACAGTGCAGATAAAAAACTACCCTGATGACCCACAAATCAGACAATATGGAGGGAGATAATTAGTATTAATAAGGCTTCTTTATAAAGGAATGCAAGGTTTTCAAAGTGTTTATCATCCATCACTCCTCTGATCCTTATGGCATTCACGTAAGGTAAGCAGGTTAAATATTACCTGTGATTTTATAGATGAAGAAATAAAATAATCCCAGAGACAAGTGACTCAGCTGAGATCATACATCTTTAGTTGATGGTACCTGATTTTCTAACTCCAAGTTCAAAGGACATATTGCCACATGCATCCTCCCAGGTGAATAACAGCTGACACTTAAAAGCTTTACATATAATGACTCATTTACTCTTCCTACAAGGTAAATTCTATTATCTCTATTTACTAATGGGAAAACTGAGGCCCAAAGAGATCAAGAGACTTGCCCAAAGTCCACAGCTTCATAAGGTAGTCAGAGCTGGGACCCAAACATTTGCATACTGTATCCAGAATCTGTGCTCTTAGTCATTATGCTACTTCTCCAATTTGGAGTTGGAGGAAATTTTATGATTCAGGTAGTTCAAGGGTAAACTTCAAGAGTCTTCAAGATCAAGTTCAGAAGTTCTGTGACTATCACAAGCCCTTCCCTATGATGTTTATGGCCACTTGGTCTTGTTATCTACTTATAGAAAGATGTGATCAAAATTTGATTTTTAGATCTCTGGGGTGGGGTAGAAGAAGCATAGTTTATCTTAATAGCTACTTTGGCATCAATGTTGAAAAGGTTTTATAGGAGCAGTGAACCACCTACTATTCTGTAAAACAGTGATAAGAAATTATCACGTTTTCTTTAGTTCATTAGTAATATGGGGGATACAGAAGACATACTTGTTCCCCTTTATTTCTTCTCGTGGTAACACCGTTCAATTTTCTTTTAGACAATTCCCCCTTAGTTTATTTCCAGGCTATGTGATTTCAATACCAACCCAACCCCTATCTTCAGGTTTAGATCCATGGTCTAGGTGAAGGCCCAGTGCAACCTCCAGAGAAAAACTAAGTTTCTAGTTAAACAACTGCCTTAGGACTTTGACTTGAACTAGTGGGAAACAGAAGTCCTTTGTGTGTACCTCAGAAAGTTCCCTGATTTGCAGGCTTGATGGTTTGTCTAGAAAATGTACAGGTTGGACTAGATGACCTGTCTCTTTTGCAATAGGATTTCTGTATCTATTTCAAAATTAAAGAAAAATCACACGGGTGAAATAAGGACGGGGTGGCCTCATACCCTACTTGACACACCAAAGGAATTTGCTTCTCTGGTGAGCAGCTGCTTAAGTTCCAGTATCCATTTGCTTATTTTATTTCTTTATCACCCTCATTTTATAAAGGGAACATGGGTGAGTGTGGTTGATTGACTGATTTGCAAGAATGGTCATAATTCTCCAGCCCAATAGAAGAGAAAATGGACTTCAGTGAATAGTCATCAGTCTGATGCATTGTGCCTTAAACCTTGGAAAACTTAATTTTTAATAATTCAGCTCTGTCATTCCTAAATTGAAGCTAGCACTGGAACATTAAATGTGTCAAAACTCCATTGCATGGAACATAGCATACCATCAAAGTTATCTGCTATTGTTGTTATTTTTATCATCATCACAGACTAGCTTGAATGTGACTTCCTGTGTGAAGCCTTTCTTCTCTCTTTCCCCTCCTGCTCTTTTCTCTACCAGACTTGCCTCATAATGAATGGTCCTTTCTAGCTGCTTATTGAAGGCAAGGATTGTGTTGGTTATTTTTATGTCTCATAGTTTATATCTCATTTTTATATATCATGTCATCTCTGGGATAGTATAAGCACTCACTAAATATTTATTGAAGGGGGAAAAGAGGAAGCAATGGAGGGAGGAAAGGATGGAAAGATAAGGAAGGAAGTCATCTAGGTAAGGGTCAATATCTTGTCATGGGTAGATTCATGAAAGGTCAGCCAGGAAAACAGCATAGCATGGTTCAGTAGTCACCAGGTCCCCAGTCCCAGGGGGCACTGGGTACAGTACTCCCACGAGCTCAGGGACCAAGGCTGTTGGCATACCCTTCACGCCTTGCACTGAATGCCTCATGCATCTCCACACCAGGTCTCATCTGAGCTTCATCCAGCTGTTGCAGCAGCACCCAGCTGTCAGAGGTTTAATCTACAGTGCTCACCTCTGGTGCACCACCTTCCTCTGCCCTTGGGCTACCTGGCCTCTACTTCCTAGGACACCTGCAGAGAAGTGTTTTGACTTTCACATGTGCAAACACATAGAAGTGAGGGAGTTGGCATCTCATGGGGCCAACCTTAACCACTTAAGGACAGGAACTAACAGGTAAATGGTTTCCTCTGCTGGTTCTTAGCCCAGTGATTCTTACCAATTTGTCCTGGGTTTCCCAGGGCTCTCCTGGTTTTTCACTGAAGTTTAAAAGTTCAGTGCAAAAACTAGAAAAGTCCCATGTTGCAGAACTTCCTAATTCTGAAAAGCATTCTTTAAGACTCTTTAGGGGTGGCAGGGAGTTAAGTTCACTTTCCCAGAGCTTAAAACATGTATTGCCTTTCCTTACGTCCCTGGGATTATATCCCATAGGAAACTACCTCCATGCAAGCCCCTGTCTCAGGTTCTGCTTTCTGTTGGTCTTTGAATTGGGCAACCCTGAGCTTACCTGTGTAGCAGTGATATTTCCAACTCTGGGAAACAGAAAAAGGTAGAGACAGGGAGATGAGTCAGGACCAAATGATTGCTTCCTTGACGTTGCTCCACAATTATTCTGGAAGATAGGATATCATTCAAAGATACTATTATGAAAAGGTTATGATAAGGTTAAATTGTCCAAACATTAGTAAATTATTAGGAAGGATTGCAGTCAGGAGACTTAACTTTTAGTCTGACTTCTATTGTTTAAAATCCTGTGTGATCTTTGTCATTTTTCTATTCCTTGGGCCTCAGTTCCCTGTCTGTAAAATGAAGAGGTTGGAGTCTTTTTTTTTTTTTTGCTTTGACCAGTTGTCTTTCTTCAACTGTTGCCGTTAGTTATAGTGGTGGTAATTGGGGGAGCAGAGGCATGAGGGAGGTGAACAGGTTTGGTTGCTAGGGAGGAACAGGGACTGAAGGTTCATACCTGTGTTGTTCCAAGTTGACTACATACTGCAGAAAAATTTTATACGTGCGTGGCAATGGAACATGCAGGTCACTTAACTCATTTCCTAACATTCTTAGAAATAATTTAACAAGTCCTCTTTCCATAGTGTAAACTAGAGTAGCTTTTAGGGCCAAGTCTGTTGGTCTCTGAGTTTTAAGAAAGCTCCTATGATAACTGAAGGAATTGGCCATAATAGCCAAGTCTGACATCCAGGCTGGGGTGCTGGAGGGGTTCACACCTGCTTGTAAGCCAATGGCTAAATATTCAAGGAGTTTGCAAGTTAAACAAGCAATGGCAGACTGAAACTGGTGAGACTATTGGTACAATAGAAATAGGTAGACACTACAGATTGGGTTCCCTATGCCGCCTGCAGGTTTACCAACACATCATACATCCAACTTTGTGTTTTTTGTTTGGGGCAATTTGTGACTCTTTATAACACTATTATTTTAAACATTTATCAGGCTTTTACTATATTATAGGTGGTTTATATAAACATTAAAGCAGAACTTAATGCATAGTTTTCACTAAATATGTAAAGATTTATTTTATTTTATCATTTTTATTTATTTTGTTTTTGCATAGAAGAATTGGTATATAGAACAGAGGTGTGGGGGGTGGTGAGAGGATTCACCAGAGACAGAATAGGGAGCAAAACAGGCAGATTTTATTGAAATACACTGGTAAGGGGAGCAGCGAGCAGGAAAGAAGAGGTCTACTGTACCATGTTGGCTAGCTCCCTGGCCAGGGATAGCTCCCTGGCTGAGAATTTACCCCTAGGCCATGAGGGATTTAAAAAATATTGATTTTTGAAATATATTCAATTTTTTTTTCTAAGCCTAAGAATATATCACTACCTAGTTAAGCCAAAATACACTGAATAATTTCAGACAAACTCCTTTAATTTACTATGGTGATTACAAAGAGGACCATCACCTTTTCATGGAAACTGTTTTCAAAATTTTCTTTCTCTGAGTTTAAAGTAGTATTTTTTTTATTTCCTGTTTGCTTGTAGCTTCACTTGCCTTAGATAAACAATACTAAATTTTTGTGAGTTATTCTGATACATTTTCAAAAAAAATAAATTTTTTTTGCTATTATTTATCTCATTGACAAGGGAAAAACTCCACCACAGACTGGAGAAGTCTTCAAGGACTATGTGGGTGGCTGATTCTTGAACACAATACCTATTTGTCCAGGTAGGGAAATCTGTGTCTCATTCATCTGTGCCTTTCAATTTCAATAGTTGGATTTCTGTTGTCATAACAGAGGCCTCTAATATCCTCCCTTCCATAGTTTTATGATAAAACCATAATGTTATTTTTTGGAAATGGTGTTTCTCTCTCTCTCTCTCTCTCTTTTTTTAAAAGATTTTGTTTATGCATACAAGAGCTGGGGTACAGGCCAGAAGTGTTGGGGGTGAGAGGATTCACCAGAGACAGAGTGGGGAGCAGAACAGGCAGATCAACTGAAATATACTGCTCAGGGGGGCAGCGGGGAGACAGGAGAGGTCTGCTGTGCCATGTGGGTCTCTTCCTGGCCAGGGATCGAACTCGTGCTGTAGTGGCTGCAGAAGCTCCATAGTGTGGCACTCAATTCCTTGTGTCACCAGGGAGGCTCTCTTCTGTCTTTTTTTAAAGTTGAGATAACATTGACTTACAACACTGGTGAATTCACACCTTCTCAGAACCATGTCACCACACCATACCCTTCTCCAAGGCATCCTCCACTTTGTACAATAGTCCATTGTGTCCTCTCTCCTCTTTGTTTTCTCCCTTTCCCTCCCATCTTATAGTCTTAATTCCACATTCAGATTTCCAGGGTTTATTATTGGTTTAGTTTGTCTACCTTTGTTTTGTTTCTTTATATTCCACTTATAAGTGAAACTATCCGGTATTTGTCTTTCTCCTGACTTACTTCACTTAGCATAATGCCCTCCTGTTCTATCCATCCATGCTGTCACATATGGCAAAGTTCATCTTTTTTTATAGCTGAGTAGTAAGTATTCCATTGTGTACAAATGCTACGTTTTTCTGATCCACTCCTCTGTCCTTGGGCACTTAGGTTGTTTTCATAACTTGGTTGTTGTAAATAGTGCTGTAATGAACATAGGCGTACAGCTATCCCTTTGAATTAGTGTTTCTGTATTCTTCAGCGAGATACCCAGGAGTGGAATTGCTGGATCAATGCTTTCAGGATTGTGAGTAAATTAAATATTGTGTTTTGAAAGGATTTTTCTCTCTTGATGTTTGGGTTTGTGAACCCAAAGAACAGTCTCATTAAAATCTGTCTTTCTTGGTCTTCCCTGGTGGTGCTAGGGATTAAGTCGTAGTACTATCAAGCTGTCACCAGCCACTGTAGCATGAGTTCAATCCCTGGCCAGGTAGGTGACCCATATGATGCAGACTTCTCTTGTCACGCCCTGCTACTACCCTCAGCAGTCAGTCAATCTGCCTGTTCTGTTCTCTGCTCTGTCTCTGGTGAGTTCTTTCACCTCCCACACCTCTGATCTACACCCAGCTCTTGTATGTATAAATAAGTAAATAAATGAAATCATTAAAATAAAATCTGTCTTTTTCCCTCAACTGTACCTCTCTTTACTGATCCTATTCTGAGAGATGCAGCTTTCTGCACAGGTCTTGGAAGGATTCCATGCCCCCAAGCCCTGCAGGTTCTGTCAGGAACTGGGTCTCCCTTGCCAGGAAGCTGAGAACCACATCAAGGCATCCCACTGCTACTTGAAGGGAGTTTGTCCTCATGAATTACTATTCAGGGCCCTTTGGGAATTCTTTACAGATTTCAGAAGCCTGGTTGGAATCATTGCTCTGCCACTTGGCAGTTAAGTGACTAGGCCAGTTACTTCTCCTCATTGAATCTCCTTACTTATGGAATGACTAGCACACACTTGAGAGGATTTGTGGATTTCCTGTGAAGCCAAGGAAGTTTAAACTCGAGCACCCGTATGGATGCATTATGGAAGGGGAGCGGTGTTTAGGCATGTTGTATTTTTAATTTTATGATCTAAAAGACCCCATCCTAAAGTGAATATTCTTTAGTCTTACAACACTTGGATCAGCTTCTGCTGTGGGAATGAATCACATAACATATGTAAAGAAAGCCCTTAGGCCTAGCCTTTATAAGAGCTTCATAAGTAGTCCCTTTGTAAAGCAGGTCCTTTTTCTCCATCATCACGCATCCCATAGAATCTTTCCTCCACTCCCTAAACGTCAGCACTCAGACAGATTCTGTTTAGTTTGCTTCCCTCTTCCTGTAACGCTGGCTTTTTGCATATCACCTGCCACTTTGCCACACATAGTCCACAAGGTGCCTCAGGCAGCTCCTCACTGTGTTTTAATGATGGGACAGCCATGTCTAGCAATTACGTTCTTCACAGAAGTGATGTGACAGCAAGGGGTGACCATATAAATTGCCTGAGGTTCTTTGGTGTGACTGGGAATCAAAGCAATGTTAACACCTCACAAAACTTCCAAGAGGCCAGGAAAACAAAGGGTGAATGAGGCAACACTAATGTTTTGCCAGTTGTTAAGGTTAGAGGCCACTTGTCAGTTGATCAAGATATAGAGACGCTTCCCTGAGGAGCATGTGTATCTCACAGGATTATCACAGGATTCTAAGTCATCCTTGTGATGGGTCTTCACCACAAGCAGAGGGACTGTAGCACTTCTTTAGTCCTAGCAGACACAGTGCTTTGCCTGATGGTGGTGCCTGTAACAGTAATCTCTGAGCTATTGTTAGTCTTCACTCAGAGTAAGTGAGGGGTATAATGGTGTACCTGTGAGCTTGACTTGTAGGAAAGGAACTTGGTCAGATGTAAATCAGCTGTAGCCTTTATTGACAGCCTATTGTGTCCAAGACACCATGAATGGTGATGAGAAATACACAGTCTCTGGCACTCTCTATTAGGCTGGCTTAGAAGACCCTTGGATAAGTGGAGAGAGTATGACCATTGGGATATGATGAATTTGGTTTAATCATACTCTGCTTTGTAATGGGTATATGATTTAGACAGTTCATGTAATGTTCTTGAAGCTCAACTTTTTGATTCTGTAAAATAGGAATAATACTACACACTCAGTTTGCAGGACTGCCAAACATAGCAAGTTTGTACTAAGTATGGATTCCTTACCCCCTGCTGAAAGGATAGAATTTAAGTGTAATTTTGGTATTCTCAGAAACTGATTATGTAAATTCTCAATTTTCTATGAATTTAGTCATGAGGCATTTTGCTTTATTGCCAAAGCAGTACAGCTTTATTTTTTTGTGATGCATGAATTAAAATATTTAGATAAACAAAAAGAAAAAAATTACACGTAATAAAATATATAGTTTTAACTTTTTTGAATACCCTTGGGTGTATTCTTTCAGAACATGTTTCATGCCTATAAATACATATATTATTAAAAATATAAAATACATATTTTAAACTATGCTTTTATAAAAATTACAATGGAGCATTATTCTGGAAAACCTTTGGGAAAATCTCCCTCATAACAAGGCCAGGTAATAAATTTTCCTTGTCATGAGAAGCAATTGAGAAGAGTACACTATGACAATTGTCTATTGTTGCAAATAAGTTAAGCCAAAATTTGGTCCTCTTTTCTCCAAAGAAAGCTCTTTCCTACAGGTCAAGCTCACAGGTATACCATTCTATAGATTTTCTATAAGAAAACAAGTAACAGCTACAGGTCCCTTTCTGAGGTTCCTTGGTTTAGAAATCATGCTTATTTTCCCAGTTTCATAAAAGTTAAGAAACTCAGACTTTTATTTTCGAAACAAGACTGAAAGATATTTGTGATTGGATATTGTGTTCCTCTGCTCAGTCTCCTATAAGGAAATGTCAGAGGCTGGGTGGCTTAACCAGCAGACACTGATTTCCTCACAGTTCTAGAGGCTGGAAGTCTGACATGAGGGTGTCAGGAAATTTGGTTCCTGGGCTCTCTTCTTGGCTTACAGACAGCCACCTTCCAGCTGTGTCCCAACATGTGGAAAGAGATAGCGACCTTTGGTTTCTTCCTCTTATAAGTGCATTAATTTCACTTTGGGGCTGATGACCTCATCTAAAGCTAAGTCCCTCCTTAGTCCCACCTCACACTGGGACCTATGGCTTCAACACAAGAATTGCAGGGACAATATCAGTCCATAGCCTATATTGTTATAGGCCATAACTTCTGCTGTACAGAAAGTAATAAAAGAACAAAACACTTCCAAATCTGTGATCCATGTTGGGAGAAATAACTGGGTTGACTCAGACAGGGTGCTGTTTAGATGGTTGAGGAATCTTACCACTTGCTGAGAGATGAAAGCCGTGTAGGTAATGTTTGGGTATTAGTTAGTGAGGCATTTCATAAAAAGCCAAGTTTGTTGGTCCATCTTCTATCTCTTGTGTCTTCAATATTCTTATCATGGAAAGAAATAAAAAATTAAAGAAAGTGTTGCCAAGAGAGGGGCCTATGTGCTTACTTTAGGTAAACTTTAACCTAACCCTGACTATCTTTCTGTACCAATACATACAAAGTTTGCAGAGCATGCAGTTACACACCCTGCCCCTCAATTTCTTAAATGGAAATGGAATTAAGAGAGTGATCCAACTAATTTTTTAAATGCATACACTCTGGGTATTGCCTCTATTATCATTCAACAAGGATTTTTTGTTGTTTTGATTTTGAGATTCTACTGTATTCCAGGCACTGTTTTATGTGCTGGGGATACTTGGTAAACAAGACAGGTAAAATTTCTCTTCTCCTGTAACTTGCAATTCTATTTGCTGACATATGTCACCATCAGATACATCTATAAGCTTATTACTTATAGCACTAAGACTTAGTCATGCACCAGAAGCAAGGTGAAGGAAGCAACACCATAAATAAGGAATTTTTTTTTATCTTTCTGGAATATTAGTTTCACTTGAGGATTTAAGGGGGAAGGAGTGAGGGTTTCACTCTCAGGAATGGAATGAAAGGACTGCTTTTTCCAGTCCTTCTAAGCATAAGACTTCAAACCTCTCCACCCAAAGACTGACCCTGGCTCCACCAAGGGGAGAACTGGATGGTCTCAACTTACCAACCACATGAGTCACAGGCTAGATAGAATGAGTGAGGCCTTACAGTGGGGTAAAGGAGCAAAAAAAAAAAAAGTGATGAGAAATTGAGAAAAAGAGGACAGAGAGTGTCCAGAAGGAAGGAGTTCTGTGATGAGAGTGGGGTAACGACTGAGAGGCAGCTCAAGGAAAAATCTCTGCACATTTGATGGAAGACCCTCCCTCCCCATGTTGTCCAAGTAGAAAGGTTACATATTGGATGGTAGGTAGACTCTAAAGGGTAAAGACCTAAGCACGGAGAATTCGATGGTACCACTCCATGCACTTGCCCACCATTTCATTAACTGTGGCTTGTTTACAGAATGAACTGAATGTGGTGCCATAAAACTTCTGACCAACTCTGTGTTCTGGTAAATCTAGCAATAATTATTACTGCCCAGAACATACTGCTCATGATTTCCTCAACCTGAAATTTTTTTTTATCCTCCTTGTTTTGGTGAACTTTGACTAGTCCCTCCAAAGTCAGATGGGGCATCATCTCTAAGAAACCTTTCTTGATCCTCCCTTGAACCTACTTAAAACATCTCTATCCCTTTGCTGTGTATGTATGCTGGAGTATTTACCAGTAGGCTCTTTGAGGGCAGGGTACTGATCTTGTTCACCTTTTTATCTCCACGAGCTAGTTCATGACCTCTCAGATAAATAGCTACTATGATTATTGCATTTGTTAACCCTTTTATCTTAGGTCAAAAAGATAGTATACATATCTCTGTTTGGGTATATTTGCAGGTTTTTTTCCTGGGATGTAGACTTTGAGGGAGTCTCATGTGCAGGAAATTTATAGGGAAAGTTTTCTGGATCAATACTTGTAGAGTACTGAATGAAACAAGATGTGGCAGAGGAAGAAACTGGGTGACAATCTGCCAAAACGAAGACCTAAGCTAGTCCCCTAAGGACCTCTGAAGCAGGGATAGCTTGCAGAGTTATTGGAGCAAGGGAACATGTGTTTTCACCACATTATCAGTCAGTCAAAACATGCAGGTTGTTCCTAAGAAGGGGCCATGGCCTTGGAGCATGAGATGCTCTTCTTGAGAGCAGTGTTAACCATCATGGCCTCCATGGCTTTGGCATTGAGTGTTTCAGTCCTGGAGGGGTGATCAGATGACATGGTCCAGCATCCATCACAGACCACTACTTGTGCTGTTCGGACCCAATAGCTTCATTTAAAGGGTCTTTCCTGAACTACTAGTACACTTAAATTAAATGTACACTAGTACATTTCCTGAAGTACACTCTTCCTTAAAAGGTCTTTACCCAGTGTGGGTAAAGACATCAACATTCTCATTTATACATCAATCTTTTAACAGGTTAGTGAACATGAGTTTTGTCTAGGTATGTTTCTGAACCTAAAATTCAAGTATAAGATTTAGAATCTTAGAAAGCCTGCCAATGTATTTGGAAGTCCTTTGAAGGCTTGTAGAAGTCTCTCCATTCAGCTCTCTTTATGGTACTCCTAGAGCAATAGAAATTTCATATATATATATGATATAGTTATTTTCAGGGGAAATTGAAAATGATATACATAAAAGGAGGTTGTAAGTTTTGTTATGTCAACTCCTGCAAATTAGACCCTTGGCTGGGGATTTCCTTCTACTTCTGGCCCGGAAAGTAGCAAAGTCCTCAGACTGAACATGTTGCCACTCCCTCATTGAAATCTCTCTTTAAATACGAAGTTTGAAAATCAAACATGGTAACCAAAACAAAGTAAAACTTTGTGAGTTTAGAAATGAATCTCTGAGGTCTGAGGGGGTATTTTTAAGAGCACTGAAGTTTCAATGGGTGGTGAGGGAAGCAAAGAGGATTAGGCCAAATTTCTGTGCTTAAGTCTTTCATGAAATTAGAGTTGGCACAGTTTCTTTAACCCTAAATCCCAGTTGTATTCTGAGAACAAGTAGGACCACTGCCAAAAATAACCTGCCCTTTGTTTGACCAGTGGGTATAAAGTAACTTAATAAGTTTTCACAAATGTCACAGGATTTCTAGTCTCAGTTGGACTTCTACTACTATGGATTGAATTGTGTATGTGGAATATGTTGAAGACCTAATCCACATCACCTCATAATGTCACCTTGTTTGGACATAATGTCTTTACAGTTGTGACCAAGTTAAAATGAGCTCAGATAGACCATAGTCCAAGATGATTGGTGTCCTTATAAAAATTTGAAAATTTGGGAACAGACACAAATACACAAAGAATGTCAAATGTACACGAAAGTGACCATCTATAAGCCAAGCAAAGAAGCCTGGAACAGATTCTTCCTTCAGAGCTGTCAGGGGGAGATATTCCTACCAACACCTTGAGTTTGGACTTAGGAGTATCATCATTGCACCTTGTCCACCTACCTCATTTCCTACAGAGGTCATTATAAATGCTATGGGTGGACTTTTGTGTCAGGTCACAGAGAAATGCTAAGTGAAAACAGCTCATTGGTTTAAGTAAAAAGTGGGAATTTATTACAGTGACAGACAGTCATCTTAGAAATCCAAGGGCAAAGGTGTGGACTGGGCTATTGGGGCAAACTGGAGCCAGGATCACATTAATTCATGCATGCATTTATTTCTCCAAATATGTTTATTGGAGGTTGGTTTTATAACATTGTATTTGTTCTGGGGGCTATAGGTTTGAACTTCTACAAATGTGTGTTTTCATACCATGACCACCACCAAAGCCCCGATATTCCTCCACCATGCTCCATAAGCCCACTCCTTCCCCTTCTGGTTGCCCCAGTTTCAAGGACTTGTAATTGGTTTGCTTTTATCTGACCTTTTATTTTGTTTCTCTATATTCCACTTATATTTTACTTACCTCTTCCTAGCTTCTGTGAGATTCTGATAATCCTCACTCTTCTTTGGCTTGTAGTTCCATTACTACAATCTTTACCTCCATTTCTACACATCATTCTCCTCTGTGTTCAAATTCTCCTCTTATAATTATGCTAGTCATTGGATTAGGGGCCACCCTAATCTAGCACAACCCAGTCTTGGTGACATCAGCAAATAACTAATTTCCAAATAAGGTCACATGACAGGGAATGGGGCTTGGGACTTGAATATATTTTTCAGGGACATAATTCAACCCACAAAAGATGAACACTCCAGTTGGTATCCATTACACAAACTTACAACACTTTAATTAATCTCCTGCCTGTTTTGATTTTTCTACTGCCTGAAATGATCCAGAGTCCTTCCTGACAACAGTTTTTCAACCACACTGACTGTTACCATATATCATCAGTCACCTTTGCCTTCCTACCTGTTATCTGAAATATCTGCATAGGGTTGACAGATAAAATACAGGATGTATAGTTAATTTTGGATTTCAGCCAAATAACAAGTATTTTTTTATATATAACTATGTCCCAAACATTATCTGGGAGTCTTGAATTTTTATTTACTAAATTTGGTAACCTAAGTGCTGCTTTAATGATCTGGAAATGCTTTAGATAAAGCACATGTTCTCCATTTTGCCATCACACCTAAATATCTACACCTTACCTGTTTAATTCATTTAAGTGACTGGTGCCTTTAGGCATTTCAGTTTGCAACACCCATTCTAAATTTGGAGGCCACTTAAAAGGTGAAGTTCAGGTGAAATATGACCAGAGACTGAATTAAGTAAAAAATATAGGTGTAAAGAAAAGGGTGGATTTGAGTCACTAAACTGCAGAATAAAGTTTGAATGATTCTAGTTTCATCACCTCAGCTACCAATAAGCAAAATAAACATGCTAGCAATACAGGAAGAAAGAAGATGGTAGGGGAAGTGGCATCTTTATGCTTACACACAGTGGGTTTGAGATCTCTTGTGGATGGGTGGATGTGGGTGCTCTGGAAGAAGGTGGATATTGAAAATAGAAACTTAGAGCCATAATCATGGGCTGAGATATGAAAGTAGAGATATGAAAGTAGTTGAGATTTCCAAAGGAGAAACTATAGTAACAGAATTAAATAAACTCCATGCAAGACCAATATTTACAGTGAGTGGTGTAAGACATCCAAAAAGGAAACACACATGTTGGGAAGTAGAATCATAGCCAGCAATTTGGACTGGGCTTGGTGGGGTGCTCCTTCTGCTGGCCTTGCTTGGGTATTTTGCATCTGCAGGCAACTGTCAGGTGCTCTGTTTCTGCAAATGCTTAAAAGCATCTGGTTGTGTTACATTTGCAAGGTTGCTGCAACCAAAGCAGGTCACATGACGAACCCAGACTCAAGGATAGGGAAACAGATTCCATCTCTTGACAAGAGTAGCTATAATATTGTCTTGCAAAAGGCATGGATGGAAGGAGGGGAAGTATTTGTGGCCCACCTTTACAATTTACAAGATAGTTTTATTATCCCTTTTTTTATAAATGGGAAAAACTGAAGCACAGAGTTTAAATAATTTGCTTATACCTAGGAAGTGACAGAACCAGGATTTGAACCCAGATAATCTGTGCCAGGGCTGTGCCCTCAACTAAGCTATACTATGGTTCATAATAAACACCTCACAATAGTAGGCATTCAACAAAAATGAGAATTTTTTCCTAAATGTAAAAGGCAGCATAACGAATGGCCTTGGAAATTATTAATTTTAAGAAGAAAAGCAAATACTTATGGCAAAGTGTTATTATCCCTATGAATAATGATGGTTGTTGATTGATACTAAAGTGTTTTTCTTAAGAACTAAGGATAATGGTTATGAATTATACTTGACCAAAGGAGTAGTAACAAATGCTGCTCAAAGCCACAAGAGTTAGACAAAAATACATAGGGTTGTTATAAAGATAAAAAGAAGTGTGAAGAGAATGTACTAACTGTAAGTAGTTAGAACACGGTCCCTGTATATAATGGAAGCTATGTAAATATTAGCTAGATTCACTCTATTAGAGCCTTGGCAGTTCAGTCAACTCGAACTGATAATTTGCTAAGTAGCTCTGGTTCATTCAAACAGCACAAGAGTTCCTGGATGCCTAGATATGTTTAACACTGTTCTAGACTCTGGATACCTAGGAAGTGCTCATATCTCCATTTCCTTAAAAAAAGAAAAACTGACGTTTCATGTCTTCTCAAGAACCTTTGTGACTGTGTTATGAAGGTTCCTTTATTGAGAGCAGGGTTCCTGAGAATGTGATCAGGCTCTGTACTCACCTGCAGAGAACTCTCACTTTGCAAGAATGAATAATGTGGGGAATATATTGAGATTCCCCAGTTCCAGCTCTTCCTGCACATGCATCTGGGGTCATACCTGCAGTGACCTGTGCTGCCAGCAAGGGTAGTGTGTGGTGACATCAGGATGGGACTCTGTGTGGAGACATACAGTTCTGGAATTTGACCTGTTGGCCTCACATGGACTCTGTCTTGCTTTCTAAAAATTTTCTCCCAGCTAGTCTAAAATCTGGATAATGAGGCTACAAATTATTTACTCTGAAAAGTCTGATGCTATTCCAGTTAAGTCTTTTGAACATGTCATTTATCCGCTTGCATTATTAGAAGGGCCTAGGGGTTCCTGCGGTGCATTCCCTTTCATTTTATTTATTTATTAAGAATTCTCTCACTTTGCATTCAGGATGACAATATGGAAGGGGAGAGTGGGGTAAGAGAACCCGCATTTATTTAACACTTGCTTTATGTCAGCTTTTTGAGAACCTAAACTAGACCAGACTGGGGTCTTTCAGGCAGGGGCCATGTCTTTACTTATCTTTCTACAGTAGCAACCAGCACACCTACTTGTCCATAGCAGGTGCTCCATCTGTTGAATCATGAGTATATACAATGTTATGTGTGCACATATCTGTCTTCTCTATGTGTGTATCTCCCTCTCTCTCCTCTTTCCTAAAGCTCATGTTATTTGCATTTGCCATTGCCTTGGCCTCAGTTGAAGACCATCCTACAGTTTCTATGTCAAATTATCATTGTCTTATAACTGTAAAATGAGTTAATTTATTGTTGACCACAAAGATGTTTTTGGTAGTGTCAATTAAATAAATCTGTGGGTTTGATGAAAAGTTACCTTAATTTAAATAGTTTCATTGCCCTTAAAGATTCCTCAGCCTTCATAGGGTGAAATTTTGGCACTGAAGAGCAGCTGAATTTGAGGATGCATGTTGGAAAGTTGAATGAAAGGGAGAGAAAAAGTGTGGTCACATGAGGGAGCATATTGACATGTCAGAGTTCATCCTTCCCTCCACTTCTTAGATATTTTAGCTCAGAATTTAGAATGGAGATAAACTATTGGAGACATCATCTTCTGGGAATTGTTTATGTCTTGTAATTCTTTGAATATACATTAGGTCAGTTTTTCTGAAAGTTTAGTAATTCTGCACTGCCTTTGCAATTTCTGTTACACCTTTGTATCACCTATACCAATATTTAAATTATTTATTTTCTTACATCGTTAATTTTTTTTCATTTTTTTATTAAAATATTTTAAAATTTACATATACTTGCCATTAATTGTAATCCCCATGTATTCCCCATCACCATCTCACCAGTG
>JAGFMF010011752.1:28077771-28094218 GCA_019455555.1 Galemys pyrenaicus | reverse complement strand
TGCTTTGCTAAGCATAATCCCCTCCAGATCCATCCATGTTCCTATGAATGAGTCTAGTTTTTCATTTCTGATTGCTGAGTAGTATTCCATCGTGTATATTACATCGTTAATTTTTGGACAGGCTTAATTTCTCCCCTTGGGTATAGTCCCTTGGTTCTCCCACCACCATCATGATCTATCACGATAGTCCCTTGTGCTCTCCCCTCCCCGTTTGACCCATCTTCCTCTCACTACCCTGCTGTATGCATTAGATCTATGGTGAGCTGCAAGTTTTGTTTTTTTCCTGACTCTTTGTTCCATTTCTCTATATTTCACATATAAGAGAAGCCATCCAATATTTATCTTTTTCCTTCTGGTTTATTTTGCTTAGTATAATCCATTCCAGCTCCATACTGTTGCTGCAAATGGCATGAGTTTGTCTTTTTGATTGCTGAGTAGTATTCCATGTGTATCTACACCACATCTTCTTGATCCATTCATCTGTTTTGGGGCATTTGGGTTGTTTCTATATCTTAGCCATTGTAAATAGAGCTGCAATAACATAGGAATGCACATTTCCTTTTGAATTAGTGTTTTTGTGTTCTCTGGGTAGATTCCTAGGAGTAGAACTACTGGATCATATGGTAGATCTATTTTTAGTGTTCTGAGGGTACTCCACACAGCTTTCCACAGTGGCTGGACCAGTTTACATTCCCACCAGCAATGTAATAGCGCTCCTTTATCACCACATCCTCTCCAGCATTTTTTGTTTCTAGTTTTTTAAATATAGGCCATTCTCACATTACCTATAGCAGTATTGACTTAATTTTTTAGTCAATTTATTTAAAATTATTTTTTTGGAAGGAAGCTGCATGTCACTACATAAAATTGAAGATAGGTATCCCTTCCTAAAAATTGAATGTAGCTAGGAGGCTCCCTGATGTCCTAGGAGTTAAGGTTCAACACTATCCCCTCAACAGCCTGAGTTCTATCCCTGGTCAGTGAGCTGATCCACGTAGGGCACAGCAGACCTCTCCTGTCTCCCCCGCTGCTCCCCTCAGCAGTGTATTTCTGTCAATTTGCCTGTTCTGCTCCCCTCTCTCTCTGGTGAATCCTTTCACCCACCCCCCACCCTGTATCTGGCCTATTACCTAATTGTCTATGCAAAATTAAATTAAAAATTGAATGTAACTATTAAAATTAAATCTAGTGGAAACAAAGAAAATGTTCGAAACATTTTGACTAAAACCACCTGCCTTACTGAGCTGTAAGCCTGAGGCATGCTTTCTGTTTAGGGTGTCACTGAGAGACCAGTCACAAAGTGAGAGTTTACTCGAAGTAATCAGAAGGGATAAAAAGAATTTTAAGAGGAATGACATTCTCTCCACATCACTCAATATAATTTAATGCCTATTTGAGACACCACATAAAATTATCTCCCATAATGGACATCATCCTACACATTGCAAAACATTTTATCATAGGAGAAAATTCTCATGATTTTTACATTTGCTGCAAACACAAGTGTTTTGATAGAAAAACCTGTCATGAAAAGTGGAAAAAGTAGTTTTCCATGTACAACCTTAGACCTTTAAATTTAACTCGTCTAGCATAGGTTTTCAGGCTAAAAGTACATTAACCGCAATGTTTTGGTCTCCCTCTACCTATGAAAGGGAAAGAAAGGACATTTTTAGAAGCAAACAAATCTAACAAAGACAACGGCAGTGTAGCAGTGGCACAGTCACTTACTGTTTCTGAGAAAGTCTTTCATGGAGGCTTCTACCATCTTGTGGGGATAAGGGTGGGGGTGGTTCCAGTGACCTCTTCCAAACAGAAGCTCACAGTCCTGATGATTTCCTGCCCTTGAGGCTTCTTCCTAGAGGCCTTCCAGGCTGTTGTCTGTAGCTGTCCAGATATTCTCCACAGCTCTGGTGGTTCTCCTGGAAACAACTCAGGTGTCTCATCTCTCCCTGCAGTACATAGACTCTCTTCAAGCCAGGGCTGTAAACATTCACTTGATGAAGGATTACAGATTAGCTGCACCCACATGCTTATAGTGGAGTTGCTCTAAATGCACTTTTAGCTTGCAGGAGGGAAAGTACAAGTTGGAAACAGGCCAAAATTTCCATGGTCAGTTTCTCTCTTTCTCTGAGACTGCCTCCACTTTTCTTCCCACTGAACATCTAGAAGAACAAGAGGTATCACAGTCTAGCCAAAATAGTGTCACATGACAGCATCTCAGAAAATTATTACTTCCAACTGCATACACACTGCATATACACCTCCTAGAGAAATTCCAGTAAATAGAGAATATTAATTTCTATATAATTCTAGCAAGTAAAAGAACTTATTAAATATAATCTGCATCATAATATGTGCATATTGTGAACACAGCTGAATTTCCATGAACTGAATGCTTCCTTACCAGCACCCAGATCAGAAAACATTAGAAACACCACAGAAGCTCTGGTGCATGCTGCTTTCCCTATTCCACTCCCCTGTCCAGGATATCCACTATAAAGACTTCTAACAGTTTGGTTAGTTTGCCTATTTTATGTAAAGGAAACAATACTATACTTTTGTGTATGGCTTCTTTCCTCAACATTGTTGTATTTAAAAATTATCCATTCACATTTTTGCATAGAATTTTATTGTGAGATTATATCACAGTTTATTCATTGTGTTGTTTTGAGGCATTTGCAAGACTTCAGTTTTGGGGGCTACTAGTTAGAGTGTTACTGTTAATTTGATAGTATGTGTCATTGGGTGAATACATGGGTGCATTTCTATTGTGTATATACAGAGGAGTAGAATTGCTGGGTTTCAGATATTACATAATTTATCTTCATTGCCAAATGAGCTTTCCAAACTGCCAAAGAGCTTATGACAATTTATGTGCCCACCGTATATGTGGTATACGTGGTATATATGGATTCTGGTTGCTACACATCCTCACTATGGTATTTTCCAGCATCTTAATTTTAGTTAGTCTGGGGGTGAACAGTAAAATCACCTAGGATGTTAAGTTGCAACTCATTGATGACTTACAAAGATAAACACTTTTTAATGTTCTTATTAGCTATTTGGGTAACTTTATTGTTGTTGTTGTTGGTAAGTGAGCCATCATTCTGTTGACTTTCTCATTGATTTGTGGAAGTTCTTTATATATTCTGGATAAGTCATTTGTCTAATATTATATTAGTTACAAATAGTATCTTCAACTTTGATTGCTTTATCTTTCTTATACCTTTTGATGAATAGGTTCTCATCTTTAACATCATCTAACATATCAGATTTTTGCCTTTAGTTTTTAGTGGGTTTTGTGTTCTCTTAAGAAGCCTTTGCCAACTGAAACTTAATTTCAGTGATTCTTTATCATATTTTAGGGGACCATTCAATAAAAAACCATCAATTTGGGTTGATATTTCAATTTTGGATTGATCCTTGTGTTTTTTTGTTTGTTTCTGGGTAAAGTCTACTAGGCAACAAATGTTTCTTAGGATGTTATATTTCAGTAAAATATTGCTTTTGCAATACTTATTTGTTTAATCATTTATTAACTCTCAAATTGGAAAGAAAACTAAGAATGTTTACTCGACTTTTCTTTTTATGGACATCATGGCCTAAAGATAGAAGCATTTATTTAGTAAAATGAGGTTTTTGTCTGATGCTCTTAGTAGTAAATCATTCATTCCAAACCTCATTGGTAAATATTGGCTCATAATCCTACCATATCCAGATCATGATGCTATTATGAAAATGACAGCAATAATTAAAATAGCAACAGCAGTAAGATAATAAAGAACTGAGCCTCCCTGGTGGCACAATGGGTTAAGCAATGCACTATGAAGCAAACCTCAGACCCACAGGGCGCAGCAGACCTCTCCTGCCTCACCTGCTGCTCTCCTCAGTAGTAGTGTGTTTCAGTCAGTCTGCCTGTTCTGCTCCCCACTCTGTCTCTGGTGAATCCTCTCACCTCCCTGGACTCTGGCATATACCGCAGCTCTTATATGCATAAATAAATAAATCTTTAAAAAGAAGATAATAAAGAATCTATAATACACAAATGCTTTATGGAATATCAACCGTGGGATGACAGGCTGCCAAGAATTTTGGCAAATAAGGGTGAATATGGCATAAAATCTGCAGTGTACTGTTTACCAGGAATGACAGGAAGGTAGCAAAAATGACTCAAGTTTTCATGGAAAAAGTTAATTTACTTGGGAATAATTTACTAGGGAAAGACTCTTTCTTGTGCAGTTCTTCCCTAAGTCCCACAAATAATTTTTAGAGTTATTCACAAATGATAAAACTAAGTTATGACTTATAGAGACAAATACAGAAAATGTTCAGTAGTTTAATGCAAAGCTTTAATTTGACACTAATATTTGATACTAAACACAAATCTTTGTTTCTATTTTATTAATTACTGTTCAGACTCTATGCATTTTTCACTGATGATTTGGGGTGGCTTCATGTTCTTTCAAAGTCTGCCATCACCGTTTTGGACAATGCTCTAACCCTTCGCTGAGAGCCAGCTTACAAGATTGATTAGAAAACCTGTCTGTTTACATTTTTCTCTGGGGTCTTTGATCTAATGCATTATTACCCTTCCTGGTACTAGGCTTGACTTTGAAAGACTTTAGACTATCTGAAATCACAACCATTTCCATGGAAGACAATCAGCAGCTCCTTAGGTTGTTTGCCTAGGAGTACCTGGGCCTAAGATTGCCAGTAGAAGCAAATAAAAATACAGGATGTCCAGTTATATTTGAATTTCAGGAAAATAATGAGTGAGTTTTTAATATAAGTATATTGCATGCTCATACTTAATTCAAATTTATCTCAGTGCTTGTATCTCTACTGAGGCAACAAAGATAATTCTAGAAATGTTTCTAAAACTGTTTCATATAATGGCAGTATTATAAGACTAGAGTACATAGACAGTTACTTAGAAGGGACGAGTCCGGGCTCCCTGGTGGCGCAGTGGGTTAAGCAACGCACTAGGAAGCAAACTGCAGCCACTGCAGCACGAGTTCAATCCCTGCCGCCGCCCGAGGGCGGGGGAGGACCCACATGGCGCAGCAGACCTCTCCTGCTGTGCCGGCTGCTCCCCTCAGCAGTGTACTTCAATTGATCTGCCTGTTCTGCTCCCTGCTCTCTGTGGTGAATCCTCTCACCCCCCCACCCCCACCACACAAACCTCTGGCCTGTACCCCAGTGCTTGTATGCATAAATAAATAAATCTTAAAAAAAAAAAAAGAAGGGAAGAGTCCTCATTACATGTCTAAATGAGATATTTTTCTAATAAAAGAGATCACACTATTTATTATTGTTAGAGTTCTCAAGATTATAGCTAAGAGAAGGTAAGGAGGTAACAACTACAAAAATATGAGCATTTCACTAGCGTACATTGTTTATTGCACCTTGATGTTTGTAAATAAAGTTTTTATTAACGCTCTAAAATCAACTTATGTTTATTTAATGGGTCAGGTCAACTTTTTTTTTGCATAGAAGAATTGGGGTTTAGGCCAGAGGTGCAGGGAGTAAGAGGATTTGCAAGAGACAGAGTGGGGAGCAGAACAGGCAGATCTACTGAAATACACTGCTGATGGAGCCACTGTAAGACCGAAGAGGTCTGCTGCCATGTGGGTCAGCTCCCTAGCCGGGTATCAAACTTAGGTGGCCATAGGCCCTAGGCCAGTAGGACGGTTCTCAACCTTTTTATAGGCCACTGATTGCGGTATCACTGATTTCATTACTGTATTTGGGCAGAGCCGTTGGTTTTATTCACTTGTTAGAAGGAACAAAGGTTGAGACAAATAGAGGAGTGTACTACTATGATACCTAAAGAGGGGAATTCCCCCATTGAAAACTGGTCTTAACTTTTTTACCTGTTCCTGGTATTGATTTTCCTTCCTCTAACCTAAGTTGTATGAGAGGTAAAATTATTTTTTCAAGGAGTGCCCAGTGCCTCATGCCTTTGTCTAACCATTATCTAGCAATAACAACTTGTCATTACATAACTCAAGCAATAAAACAGCACCAGCACATAGTTGCTTATAACAGCAACTATGACACTGTGATGTATGAGACATGTGGTCAGGTATTTTGTATCCTTCAAGGTTTTAATGACACATATTATATTATCAGTGTTTTCCTGCCTTACATACTCACATGAATTTCCCTTCCCTCACTTCTCTTTGTGCTTTCAATAGTTTCTAATTTTATTTTTAGTATGAAAAGTTGCTGTTCCATAGACAGAAATCAATAGAATTTTGTCAGAAAACACAAGTCTTTCCTCTTTCAGTCAATTTGGAAATATCTTTTTAAATATTAGGCTTTCTTTAAAAAGGCAATTGTTTTTTTCAAGAACTGAATTCTACCGAATACTAAAGTGTGAAATGCCAGAAGTTAGAATAAAGTTTAGCATTGCTGCAGCTTTGAAAACCTGAGCTTGGCCTCGGATGGACAGTCCTTGGGATATGAAAGATGAAAGAAGTACTAAGTGGTTCAAAGACAAAAAGCAAATGAAAACGTGAAGCAAGAGAAACAACTCCAGGAAAATTAAAAGTTTCCATTAAAAAATTAAGACTTTCTTAGCATTCTATGTGACTTGACTGGGAATTTAGTTATATAATCCTAACAAAATATTTGCTGATTTTTTTCCCTAACAAACAGTGCTATATATCTGCTGGGAAATTTGGGAGCAGAAAGTACGTCCATATGTGTGCAGTGGTAGGGAAAGGAACGGGCCTGATATGAGCACTACATCCTCAGTTTCCCTAGTAGGGGAAGTTATCATAAAATGCCAAGTCTTGGGACTGCAAGCAAAACAGTGATTCTGAAATTGGGCATGATGGGCCCCCTGCCACCCTGTGTAGTAGACTGTGGCACCCAGTATACCAAGTTCAGTTATGCAGGTGACACCAAGCCCCAGGTCATTGTTCCTTCATGTATTGCCATAGGACAGTCAGCAAAAGTAGCTGTCAATGCCTAAAATAGGGCACTGAGGAAAGCTGATGAGCTGAACTTTTTCATAGCAGATGAAACCACAGAGAAATCTATATATGCTACAATGTATCCAATGAGACATGGAATAATTGAATAGATATTACAGAAAGGTTCATGGAACAAGTGATTTTTTTAAAAAAAATTATCTTCAAGCTGTACCTGAGGATCATTATTCTTTAATGCTTTAAATATGTGATCTATCTACATCTATATTTGCTGATAATAGATATGGAAAAAGTGTTCACAACATATTGCTGAGTTACTAAAAAAAAAAAAAAGTAAAACAAACAGAACCTCTGCTGAATACACCAGAAAATAGAAACTATCTGGCAGAAATTCTGTTTGCACCATCTAATGTACCATGATGCAGTGTTGCAATTCAGGCAGTGCTGATCTGAACAACATTTTGAATATCTTGATAGTTGGCAAACCTAAGTTGGCAATCCTGAGAGGGGTTGTCTTTACAACCCAAGCCATCCCAGGTGGCAGAAGGCAAAGTAATTGTTAGCTGCATCAAACATAGCCCAATTGCTGGTGGAGATGTTAGGTATTTCGTTCATCAGTCACTGAAGGAGAGAATCCTTCCTCAGCGGTCACTGGAGACCACAGATCATTAGGGAGAAATACTGTCATGTTTGCCCTGATGGAGTCAAGGACTTTGCCTACTGTGACGTGGATCCCAGAAGCAGCACAAGCAGCATGCCTGTATCCACATGCTCAACCAAAACCAATTCGCTGTAGATGCTGGCAACGAAAGATTCCTGAGACCTCAAACTTTCTTTCACCCAGAGTTTGCCAATCCAGATTTTATGGAATCCATTCCAAATGTTGAAGGCCTATGGAACTGCCCCACCAACGTGTGGTGTCAAGAGACTCCAGGATGTTCAAGAATTTTGGCATTTATGACTGATTTTAAAAGGATGGTGGATGCCAGACTCAAGCCCACTGAGGTACTCAGTGGTGGCAGAATGGAGTGAGGCCTGTGCAGGCTCAGGCATTCAGCATGGCAGCCCCACGGTGTCCTGGGTTGGAGGCCCAGCCCCTAGGGCTCTAGCATCCGTAGCCACAACCCGGTCTTTGGAGTTCTGTCTCGGTGTTTGCCTTGGTGTTGCTGTTCCAGCTGTGTCCTGTGGGTGACTGGGTGTGCCTTAGAACCAGCTGGCCGGGAATGGAACTTGTGCTGCAGTGGCTGCGGAAGCCCCACAGTGCAGTGCTCAATCCCTTGCACCACCAGGGAGGCCCTCGTACTGTCATTTAAGGGGGAGAATTTTGCCAGATTAAGCACACAGAGTGCCCTTGAAAGCACTTAACTGGAAAGTAGATTCATTTTCAACTTTCAGAATTCTCAGTTTAACTTCAGATTTAAAAGGATGGTGGACGCCAGACTCAAGCCCACTGAGCTACTCAGTGGTGGCAGAATCGAGTGAGGGAAAAGGAATAGCACTTAGTCTACTAAGTTTAAGCTTGGGCTGTGTTTGGGTTGCAGGTGTTTCCCATTTGCCTAGCAAAATCCCTCCAACTGTTAGAATTTGTGAAGCACTCTGGGGGCTGAGTTGGGCGCATTTCTCACACCTGTGCTGGGCCCACTTTCCTTCAGGAACTGATTACCCATTGGTGTCAAGCACCTGTCCAGGTGGTTCCCCTTAGGTGAAGAAAGGGCCAGAGGGGACCCTCACAGTGTCAGTGAGCAGTACTCTTGCAATATGGGGAGTCACTCCTTCCACCCCACTAACTCTTTAAGAAAGAAAGGAGTTCTGAGTGTTTATTCCCTACTGTAGAGGCAGAAAGGTGTACGGAGCAAGTTCAGGATGGTTATTAGCAGACGGTGGGGGGGGGGGGGTAAAGGTAGGAGTCTTGGAGCCCTCAGTGGCTTTTTATGCTTTTCATTGATCTCTACATCAGAGGTGGCATCAGGTACATGACAGTCATGTGTGCCGGGGGGGCCGGGAGGCTGGCAGACCTCCCAGTCCCCCCCCCCCCCNCCTCCCAGGCCCCCCCCCCCCCGGTGTATCTCACCCTCTTGGCTGCTTTGCTGCTGCTGCCGCTGCTCACGTTGGTCAGTACTGTCGGTCCTGTTGGTCCTGGCGTCCTCATGATGCTGCCCATTTAAGCCCGTGTTCAACTCAGGTGCGCCCACTTGCGCATGCCCACCCTGGAATGCTCGCAGCACCGCAGGTGTCCATTATCACCATGGTGGGAGGGTGGAAAGACCTGATTTCTCTAACCCTACACCTACTTTTGACCTTTCTGGTCTTAGCTGCTTGGAACCAATTCACTGATGTAGAAAGATAGCTCTGTTGCAGAGAGGACAATTCCTATCAGTGGTTTTTCTGCTATTACAGATTTTGTTTTTTAACTTATAAAAGTCCTATCTCCACAACTAGAATACAAGGTCCTTGAACTTCAAGAATTTCTTTTTATCTAAGTTCCTAGTCCAGATCTTACACATTATAGGTACTCAATATATGCTACGTTGATGACATTTATAAACTCTTTTCCTTTACTTATATAAACTATTGAAGAATCATCATCATAAAGACCTGGGGTAGACTAAGGATATATTAAGTCTCCCTTTTGCCTATCTACACTTTCTAATGTTTCTGTAATGATTGGAGATGGGGAAGAATATCTGCTCTCAATGGCATTCTTTCTTCCTATAGGGAAAGGGGACCACAAAAGTATTTGAAATGTAATAGTAATAAATAAGAAATAAGACATGAAAACTAATTTACATTGAGCACTTACTGTATACCAGGAACTGCCTTAAGCACTTTGCCTGTGTTAACTCATTTAATCCTGAAGATGAGTCTTCTAATCACAGACACATCATTGTAAGAACATCCTGTGCTCAAAATCTGGGTTATTTCCTGATACACAAGTGTATTGACACTTGCTCTATGAGACTAGTCATCCTGGTGGAGTAACACTCATAGACACATTTGAAAGACTTTTGTGCTCCAGTCAATATCTGAGCACAATGGTGTGTCTTTACTCTCTCGTGAAATTGAGACTTGTATGGGTCACAAGTAGTAGCTCAAAGAAACCAAAGAGATTGTCATGTGATTAGAAATTTTGAAACTGAGGGGCCTCCCTGGTGGTGCAAAGGATTAAGTCACAGCACTGTGAAGCTATCCCCATCCACTGCAGCATGGGTTTGATTCCTTGCCAGGGAGGTGACCCTCATGGCTCAGCAGACCTCTCTTGTTTCACCCCCTGCTCCCTTCAGCAGTATATTTCAGTCTGCCTGTTCTGCTCTCCATTCTGTCTCTGGTGAAGCCTCTTATAATCTGGCCTCTACCCCAGTTCTTGTATGCATAAATAAGTCTAAAAAAAAAATTTTTGAAACTGAGAGTCTACTAGGATTCATGTCACTGCTTTGTAGCATGACAAGATCCTGCTCACCAGATGAGAATGCTCCAAGAATTCTCTGTCTGACTAATTCACCTAATTAAGGACAGAGTTCCACATACACACTCTAAATGACTTTAAAGTGGATGTAACCTATAATGCACAAAGCTTTCAGGCTGGGGTTCTAACCCCAAGAACTTTCCCATCAGTTGGGCAGTGGAAGCTCGTTTACTCTGCCCATACTAGTGTTTCCAGGGAAGAAACACTTCTGAAAGGCAGAAGTCAGCACCGCCTAGGGCCAACCCATCACCCGCCCAAACCAGAAAAGCAGGAGGCTGATGCCATGGAATGTGCTGTGCTTATTCCTCCTGCCAGCCACTTGCTGGAATCAGGCTGTCCGGATATGCACTTGGGACTCAGAGCCTGTAGACTTGGGAGAATAAGATGTACAACCACAGCCAGAAACTGTAGCAGTCACTGTAAAGACAGCAAAATCAATGACTTTAAAGAAAACAACAGTCATGATAACTATTAGTAATGAAAACAATTGCAGCTGTTTAGGTTGGCCCACTGACCTTTTAGGACATTTCTACCTTCTGGCCCAGAGTGCAAAACAGATATTACATAGGGAAGGAGTGAGAGTGGCTAATGTTGGCAGAAAAGAAAATAGAATTTTGGAGCTGGTTCCTAAGACCTTCCATTTCCAATGAGGAAACAGATTCAGAGACTTCCGTAAGATCACACAGCATAGTGCGTACTGGAATGGACTTATAGTTTAGGGTGCTTTTACTTGAAATTATTTGAAGTAATAATAATGCAATGTTGTAATTTTCAGTGTTAATTTATTCTTGCTTCCTTATTCCGGATACATAATAAACATTTCCCAAGAGTATGGAATGAATAATAGGAAATGTAAATATAGTTTCATCCCAGGGAAACCTGTTGGCTCTGTTGACCACTCAATATTCATGGCCATGAATATGTAGTAAGGCTACCAGTTCTCAGGGCCATCAGTAGCTCTTCTGGAAGAAAGCTATTTAGCCTAATTTTAAAAGCTCATCAAAAATGGAACTGGAAAAAAATGTATAGTTACCTAATATGATTTAACTACTATTTTCTCAAAATACTAAATGTGAGTATACTTTTGAAACTTGAATGAATTATGCAGTTATAAGGAATTGCATAAATAGGCATATTTTATACTTTTATATAAGACATTGATTAGTGAGAGGAATGAAACATCTCAGTGACAAAGTTCTGGAGAGAAACAAAACAACATACAACCATCCCCTCCCCTCCATAGTTTGTAACAAATAACTAATATAATTTATCATATTTAGGAAAGAATCTAACTTTTAATACTAAAATAACTCTTAGGTGACAAACCAATGAAGTTAAAAATCTGACA
Source organism: Galemys pyrenaicus (assembly GCA_019455555.1). Classification (NCBI taxonomy): domain Eukaryota; kingdom Metazoa; phylum Chordata; class Mammalia; order Eulipotyphla; family Talpidae; genus Galemys; species Galemys pyrenaicus. The sequence continues at coordinate 28,082,469 of JAGFMF010011752.1, read as the reverse complement.
GTAGCTCATATAACTCCCTTAGCTGTTGGCTCTTTAATAATTTTAGATATTATTTGTTCCTGGACCCAATCTTTACCCTACCCTTTTATTTAGAACTTCATTGAGCTGGAGTCCTTTCCTTTCACGAATTCTTGACAAACACAATCCCATTACAATAGACATCATTTCAACATTTTCTTAATGAAGAACTTTTCACATTCCAGTCATAACTCTTGAAAGATGACTGATATAATGGAAGAATTGGAATTGTGCTTTATATACGATCTTGATAAGCTTGACTTCACCCTATATGCTAAGTGTATTCCTAAAATCAGTGAAATTGAATTGTAAGAAAGCAGAGCACATTTTAAAAATGCACTTGAGAATCACTTTCTTCACAGGATGTGAGCCAGCAAGTAAGGGGTAACCCTTTGACCAGGCTCTGCATCCTGTCAGCTCTGCACCTCCCTTCTAGGCCAGCCTCTCACTGCCACTTCACTTGTGCTCCAGTCTGCTTCTCTGTGGTCCCAGGGCCACTGCTCTTCCAAGTAGCTCCTTGAGGAGTCAGTGACTGTCAAAACAAAAGGAATAACTGGAGACAATCAACATGAGGTTGAGAAGGGTAAAACAGGAGCTAGTCATTGTCACAGTTGAGTTGGGGTTTTAGGTCAAAGATATTGTAGCTTTTGTCTGCTCAGGATCAATAGTAAAATTCCTGGGAAATTGACCTCTGAGGAGTCTGGTGAAGACTGTGGTTAAGATAGATGTGGCAGAGCCAGCTTGTCATCCCCCATCCAATCCGGCTTAGAAATAGGAATGCAGTGCTTAGTAGAGCACATGACCCACTGGCAGAAAGACAGTCCCCAGTCTCCATTTCCCAGTCTCCCTTGCAACTGGAGGTGTCCGTGTGAGTAAGTTCTAGCCATTGGGGAAAATATGAGACTATTATATAAAATTGGTGGGAAAAAAGCTAGACCCTTTCTGCCCTTTCCTTCTTTCTGATAAAATATGAGACTATTATATAAAATTGGTGGGAAAAAAGCTAGACCCTTTCTGCCCTTTCCTTCTTTCTGCCCTTTCCTTCTTTCTTTCAGATACAGAAACCAAATCTGAGGATGGTGGAAATATAAGAAAGGAATTTGGATCCTAACAACTTCACATGGCCTCGCCCCTTTCCCTGCCCAATATCAGGATACTTATCACTGGATGTCTTTAAATATTAACAAGAAGAAGTAAACTTTTATCTTGTTTAAACTATTGTTATTTTGGTTATGCTATTCTCAACCAAATTAAATATTAACTGATAAGACACATAAGGATAACAGAGTGACAAAGAAAATCACTTTAAGTCTAATTGCAGTTTTAAAATTAAAAGTACATTCTTATGTGATTTCTTTCATTTTTCCTCCAAGATGTCAATAGAAACACAGAAAAAGGAAATTTTCAACATTAGAAAGCAGGACCAAGTCAATTTATTTGAGAGGATTTTCTAATAATTTCTCCTTTTTTCTGTTCATATAGTCTGTAAGTACTTAAAAAACTACCATGCTCTAGAAATCACTACCCTGTTCTAGATCCGGGGAGTATCAACAAAGCAGATAATGAAGTTATCTATTCTGTGTGCAAAGACAGTCTATATGTAAGATAAACATGGGAGCTTGTCAGATTGTTTTAAGTATGTAAAGAAAAACAAAGCAAGATAAGGGAGTAGAAAGTGATGTATATTATGAAAGTGGTTAGGGAAGTTCCAAACTTCTTGGAAGTGACATTGGAACAGACACTTGAGTGAAGTAAAGGTGGGAGTCATGACAATACCTGGAGGAAGAGCATTCAAGGCAAAAGGGACAGCATATGCAAAGGTGTTTGATATGTTCCAAGGTTGTTTATAGTAAATAGATAATCTGAGTGGAGTAAGATGATTTGAGTAGAAGAGTAAGTTGGCTTGAATGGACTAAGTATGGTAAAGAAGTGATAGGAAGAGACATCTGAGAATGATCAAGGACCACGTAGTTTAGGATGAGTTGCTAGGAGGTCATATTTAATTGGACTGAAAAGGAAACTACGGTCAATCCTGAGAGGAAAATGCCTACCATTGGATGGGAACATCTCTTGTGCTTCTACTACTATGTAGGGCTCATAATCTTAACATCTACTCCTATCAGAGAATTGGACAACCTTGCCTCTGTTGTTTCAATGTTTTCCACCTAAGTACCTCTTTCTCCACACACTCAGAGACTGTCACCTCCACGGAAAATATCTCATTCAATCCTTGGATTGGATATTAATGGAGGGTAGAGTACACTGGTTATACTTAATAAATCTTGGGAAAGGCCATCCTTCTAAGTAATGCATTATAGTTTGGATGGAGATGGAGAAGCCCCACTTGCAGTAGGTCTGTAATGTTATGCTTTTCTGGTGCTGGTTCATGATGCATGTGAGCACAAGAGTGGCAGTAGGAGAAAACACTCTGACAGAGAATCGTGAATGCAGAGCTGATTCTTATGGTATTGGGCTTCACCATGTCATCTAGTCGTGAAGTTATAGACCCAAAAGAAGAGGACAATAATGAAAATCAAAGCAATATTTAGCAAACACTGTGTCTGGGAATTACTTTTTCATTTGAGGATGAGTATCAGAAGAAATATGTCCTATGAAAAAAATAGGAGGAACAAAGAATTGGAAAAAATCATTTTGAAGACTCAAGAATGAAAAGTTCTATATACACCATTTCCTCCTAGAATAAAAATAAGGAAATTTAAGAAACTTGTTTGTCATACTTTGGGAAACAAAAAATGTCAACAGTCTTATGAGATGAGAGCAGAAAAGGTGCAAAGACTTCACAGTGAAATGGAGAAGGAGGAATTCATTTTTAAAAGTTGGGAGATATTTAAAATATTAAAAGTCAGGCAATTAAAATACCAGTACAGGTAAAATCTACAGTGGGAGCAATAAAGTGCATTACCATGGCAGCCACTGGAATCTGGTAAGAAAAATAAACTTGATTTCTTAGGCTGCTCAAGGAAAAGAAAAATAATTCAAGTAAATAATATAGAGATTATACAGATTTAAGAATTATTGTTTCTGAGAAAGATACTAGAAAAATTAGAACAAAGATAATATAAAGATGCAATTAAAGAGAATCCAAATGATAGTAATAAAAAGAGTGCTAATCTAAAAATACCTTAGCAGAAACTTGGGAATACTAGCATAGAGAAAAGAATCACTGACTAATATTCAGCTATAAAGAAATTACTTATAATGAAACAAAAATCTGGCTGACATCAGATAAATTTGTAATGCCAAAAGACAATGGAAAAATAACTACAAATTTTTGAATAAGAAATATTTCAAAAAATAAAAAAGAAGATAAACTAGGATTTTTTGTTTTAATTTTTTTCATGTGTAAAGACAACTGATAAATATCCTCAAATATCCAAAGGTTCAGAAAATTCATATTTTTTAAAAACATTGAGATACATATATCAGCCACTGAAAAGATCTGAAAGCACAACCAGGGTATAGATCACACATAGTTGATGGCCTATGTTATATAATTTATATACAAGAGTAAATAACATAACTCACACCAACCCCCTTCTTAGTATATTGGAAAGCAGTTAAGTGATTATATATTGCACTTCACCTTCAGGGCTATTTGCATAATAATGTCATCTAACACTGTGTAACTCTATGAAAAAAATTATCCCTATTTTTGATTTATGCAGTAAGGTAAAGAAGAAACAAATACTTGGCCAACATAAGGTGGCTAGTAGGTAACAAAGTCAGGAATTCAGGTTTCAGAGCCTACTGTTTAACCTTAAACTATTCTGCCTCTGACATGACTACCAAGGTGTACTGGTCATTCGCTGCCTGGGGCTCTGTCTTTAACTCTGGATATCCTAGAGAAGATGAATTTTGTTTAAGTTGTGTTTTTCTATACCTAGAGCTATTGGCTTTAAAGTTCCCAGAAAGTGAATTCAGATACTAGATTTGGATTCTTGATCTGGATTCCTTTTGTGTTATGCTTACAGGTTTTTTGAACTGCAGATAGCTAGCTAGTTAGATAGATAAAATTTCACACAGTTCAGACATAATTCAATGCTATGTTTGTTTACATAATTGAACTACTTTGGTTTAATTTCTATTTCCTTCTTTACTACCTTTTGAAAGTGTTATACTAATAATGGCAGTTTCCAGAAAAGTAACTTTCTTCACATACTAGGCTGGGCTAAATGTGGATTATTTATCAAGATATTAACTGGTAAATTATAAAGGGAAATGAATGAATCAGGACAGCTTGAAATAGACCAGCTTGAAATTAACTGGAGGATCTATATTAGAAGAAAAACTGCTTGATAAGCAAAGAAAATCATTGCTTTACAAGCATGATTTATGTGTTAATAATATTTTAAAGCAAGCCAGTTAAGAAATGTTTGAGTACAAATACTGGAAGTGATAGTGTTTACCATAGGTTTCCAAGTGCCTTCATTTAAATACACATATGTGTGGCTACAGTTAACATGATAGTCGGACTGTACAAAGTATTGCATTGTGGTTAAGAGAACAAGTTCGATATCAAACCTGGGTTACAAATCTTCATCTCCAGACTTTCCCTGGGTGAGTGCTTTTTTTTTTTTTTTTAAGATTTATTTATTTATGCATACAAGCACTGGGGTAAAGGCCAGAGGTGTGTGTGTGGGGGGGGGGTGAGAGGATTCA